>UESW01003893.1:91283-412503 GCA_900491605.1 Calamus simplicifolius
GTTTATCGAGTCGAGCTGAGCTATTTGAGTATATTATCGAATAATTTGAGTATTAAAAAACTCGGTTCGAAAAGCTCGCAAGCTTAATCGAGCTTACTTAATTTTACTATTTTACACTTATAATTATACATATTTACAATATTATTCTAATATATAAAACTCCTTTGAATTTTTAGTTGAGAACATATTTTATTTTAATTTAAAAATTAGTTTTTAAATTTTTACTTAAAAATTTGAGTTAAGTCGAACTCGAGTATATCGAGTATTTCATCGAGCTCAAGTTCGAGTTCTAAATAAGAAACTCGATTGAGCTCTTTGAGCTTCAAATTTTAGAGTCGAGCTCGAGCTCGAGCTTGAGCTTAGCACTATGTTGACTCGACTCAACTCGATTAAACCCCTAATCCCAACAAAAATAGAAGTGAACATGAGTTATCGAAGGGTGCCAGAATTAAAGTCTTACAAAGTAAATATGGGTCTATCGCTAAATGTCTCCTCTATTCAAGTTGAGTGTATCAAAACTGAGACAAAGCCAATCATTATGGATTTGAATCTTCTGATCAACGGATGAGATCTGTTTATTCCTATGGAGGACCACCACTTGGCGGACGTGTTAGCGTCAACTCGGACAAGTGTAGTGTCATCTGCCAGGTGGTGGTCCTCCAAAGGTAGAGAGAGATCTCGTCCATTAATCAGGAGATCGTCATCCATATTGATTGGCTTTTCTCTTAGTTTCCCATAACTCCTTTAACTCCTCAATTAATGGTTGCAGATACACATCAATATCATTACCTGGAGCTTTTGGACCAGGAATGAGCAATGCCAAAATAAAGGAAGGTTGTTTCAACATAACCATGGTGGTAAATTATAAGGAATAAGCACCACAGGCCATGTACTATGTACAGTACTCATATTTCCAAATGGATTAAATCCATCACTTGCTAATCCAAGTCTCACATTACGAGGCTCTATGGCAAATGACGGATACAACTCATCTAAATGTTTCCATACTCGAGAATCCGTTGGATGCCTTAAAGCCCCATCCTTAAGACGTTTGTCATGATGCCATTTCATGTCTGAAGTAGTTTTCGAAGACATATACAACCTCTAAAGCCTTAGAATCAATGGAAAGTGCTATAAAGTCTTAATATGAATTTTTTGCCACTCTTCGAAGATGAAGATTTCACAAAATTTGCTTTGCCTCTATTTGATTTCCATCGAGATGCCCCACATATAACACAGTGGTTCTCATTAGCATACTCTTTCCAAAACAACATATAATCATTGACACATGCATCAATTTTCTCATAATAAAGGCCTAGATTTCGAATAATCTTTTAGCTTCATAAAATGAATTTGGTAATGTCCCTCAGGAAGTGCCTCCTTAAATAATTTAAGCAAAGCATCAAAAGCCTTGTTACTCAATCCATGAAGACATTTTAGTTTCCATAGCTTTAAAACAAAAGATAGCTTTGAGAACTTCTTGCAATTCGGATATAAACATGTCTCGGTCTCACTTAGTAGTCTATGAAATGTTGAAGGTCCCTCGTGAGGCTCATCTTGATCATTTATATTTAAATTTGTAAAGTCGTCACCCTCTAAATAAGGGACTCCACATGCATTATATATCAACTCTTGCATATCATCTATCTCCTCATCTTCCATATCAGTTTCTTCATTGACATCAACATTATCACTTTCAATGTTATCTACACCTTCACCATGTAACGACCACTGAGTATAGGATTGGACTATCCCATGAATCACTAGATCAGCCTCAACATCATCTCGAGATTTAAATCGAGTATTGTTACATTTGATACAAGGGCACCAAATTTTATTTTCTAGATCTGTGTGCTCGAATGCGAAGTCAAGAAAATCTTTCACTCATTTCTATACTCAAGTGATAATCTATTAGTAATCTGCATCCAATTTTTACTTATTCCAGCCATTTCATCCTATCAATTGAGAAAAAAATTAGGAAAACATTAATAAATTGTAAAAGCATATCAACAACAAAACAATGAAAGCTCCAGCATTAAAAATTGGATTACACATTTTTATAACACATTAGATATATCAACAACAAAACAATGAAAGCTTAGCATTAGAAAAAGAAAGAAATAATTATATACAATTAAAAAATAATTATATATGTGCAAATAATGATCATCTTGTTTAAAAAAATTGATAGCATCAAGCGTTACATAGATAATTAATAAGGGATAAATATTAAAGTTCGATAGGATTGGACATGAACTTTCTCTCTATATATTATCTCATCTTTCTATTCTAGTTATCCCAATTTAATCTACACAGGAAGACAATAATGTTTTAGCAGACGGCCGAACAAGGTGAAATGGTTGGTGTCGCATCCAGCAAACACTCAGTCTTTTCATGAAAGAAAATGAGATAGACTTCTAAATAAACTTGGAGAAGACTTTTCAGCCCAATTGCCATGTTTACAGTAATTGTGTAGATATGTTGAGGTATCAAGAACATGAAGCATTTAATAACGAAGGAGGTGCAGTGGTACCTTTCCTTAAAAAAAGAAATAAAAAATACAATGAGATTTATGTTTTTGGCCTTCTTTGCATTGTAAACCCTATTTTTTTTTAACTTGTGTTATTTTTATAATAATAACTGACCCCCCACCCACCCTTAACTCCCACGCATCAAAATAAACATCAAAATAAAGAGAAAAAAGAGCACCCCTCCTCTGTCTCTGGTTTCTCGTATCACACATCACAAGCTTCGCCTTCCGCTTCTCTTTCCTTCCCCCTGTCTCTCTCCCCGTCGCTCTCCCAACTCCCCTTCCTTCAGCATTTGCCATTGGCTTTTGTTTAGCTTTAATCCAATGAAAGCTCCACCGACATCGGGACACCGCCCGAGACGCACCAGCATCGCCCCCTTCCATCGATCGTCAGAGTGAGCCGACGGAAACACGTCTGCCAGGCACATCGGCATCAGCTCCGACCAATCCTGGCCCTCCTCCACCGCCGCCACGTCTCCTCTCGCCGCCGCCACTCCTCTCTTCTCTCCCCCCGATCTCTTCATCGTATTTAGGTTTAGGTGCTAGAAAACAGAGTACGAAAACAATGGGTCCCAAAAAAATGTTAATATATTTTATTACGCACGAATCATAGCAAAAAAAAATTGCTAAATCACGAGAAAAAAAAAGTATGAAGGAAGCTCCATAACATTTCTCCTCTTATCTTGCCGGATTTATGAAAAAAATCACAAAAAGCAGAGCAAAAATCAAGAAAACGAACTCACAAGGGGTTGCAATGCTCTGATAATCAGTCGCCTTTACGATTGCTGGTGCTCATCCACCTTCACGAGGGGCTGCTATGCTCGATAATCACTCTTGCCGTGCTAGGTCGTGGGAAACGGAGAAGGCGATGAGCTTTGGCGGCTAGGTCATCCCTTGGAATAAGACGGAAGATGAAACGTGGAATAAGCTTTGGCGGGCCACGACTCACGGGAATAAAGCTTGGCGGGCTATCAGGCGCCAACGAAACATAATGGGCCATTTGCAACGCCTAAACCCGATGGTGTATCGGAAAAAAATTTATTTGCCACGTTATCCTTTTTTGTTGGAAAAAAATCATATATAGCAATATATTTCCAACGAATATTAATGTTTGTTGGCAAAAATATTTTTCCTACATATATTTTATCATCAGTAGGAAATAATTGTTGCAAATACCTTTTTTCTTGTAGTGACATTTACTTTGTAAGACTTAATTCTGGCATCGTTCGATAGCTCATGTTTACTTCTATTTTTCGTTGGGATATCTTGGATATTTGGTTGTTGTACAAGCATGTTGAAAGAAAATCTTTGCACAGAAATGAAATGTTACTAGTGATTACAAGTGGAATTAATAAAATAGCCTAAAGATAATGTTGAATTATGGGATGCACAAATCTTGAATCTTAGATGGCATTATCGAACATTATGCCGTATTTTACACATTGTTATTATCATTGCTGCCATGAGATTCCTTTGGAAATAATTTTTTTATTGAAATATATTTTTTAACATGACTTGGTTGAATTGAATTGAGATTAGAAAGCATTTTACGGCTTGCATTATTAGATTTGTTGCGTTGTTTCTTTCTAGTAAACAATGGACTCTGTTGAAACCAACCAAAAATATTACGGCTTGGTTTCAGTGTATTTGTATCAGTGAGTTATCTGTCAACTGATTTTTTAGCGCCATGAATGGTGGGAAATGCTTGCATGTGGCTGTCAAGAGCTTGGTTTCTTGGACCATGGCCGAGTTATTTGATGTTATTGGTGCATGGTTTATTTTCTTTGGAGAGCGTTTTATGAGTACAATTCGAAGTTCGGCTTATTCCATCAATGCTTGTCGACATGTGTATGCTGGATTAGCCTGTGTGATGGTATAATGGGTCGGTAAAACATGCTGGCATTTCATGAGCCATGTAAGCCAGTGGTACCATTCTATTGAAGTAAGCCCTGCATTAAATACATACATAATATTCACAACACATGTAGCACTCTCATTGTAAATACATTTTAGGCTAAGATTTGCTTTTGATCCTTAAACTTTCATTCAAAATTCATTTTGGTCCTCAACCTACAAGTTGTCATAAATTATTCTCTCATATTTTACGAATGTTGTATCTCTATTTCTATCATCTTATGTTATATGGATTATTTAAAATTAACGAAATAATTGACATGATACCCTTAGGATTCATTTGGTTTATGGTAATCTTTCTTATTATCATATAAATTATCATATTTGGCAATTAGATATGATAATCTAAGCTTGATAATCTATGTAATAATATTTAATTTCTTGTAATATAAGATTACTTAAATCATGATAATCTAATTCTCATTTAAAGATAAATATTTGATATTACTAAAGTTTGGTAATGTTAAGTTATATTCTTGACTTCTATATAAATATTTAATAATAGTTAATTTAATTATATATTTAATTTACATTAGTTAAAATTTAAAATTTAAAATTATATTTTATTTAATATTTAAATATTATTATATTTATATAATATATATAAATTATACATTTTAAATTATTAATATTTATGATCTTCTTACATATTAAATCATTACAGATTATATTATTAAATATTCATATATTATGTATTAATATATAATATATATGATATTTAATAATGTCATAATGTTATTATATAATATATATTATATAGTATATAGTATAATTATAATATTTAAATATATAACATTTCATATTCTAGTAAAAAGAATAGAGAGTACTTAAAAGATAAAAAGATTTATAAAAAAAATTAAATACAATTCAAAACAATGATAAATTGATTACCATATTTTATTATTATGAATCAAATGCAGTAATATTTTATTTCTGAGAATTCGATTACCAAAGGGTAAGATTTACTTCTATAATTATTTTATTAATTTTAATTGATTCGTATAATGGGACATTGAAAATATAACATTCTCAAAATATGATAAATTAAATTATTACATTTGAGAGTTTGGCGATCAAAATAATTTTTTATTGTAAATTTAATGGTAAAAAAGGCCATTTTTATCTACCCATCATAAGCATTAATTAAATATCAATGGAAACGTATTATGCTTAATCTATAAAATACGGCATAATGTCCGATAATGCCATCTAGGATTCAAGATTTGGGTATCCCATGATTCAACATTGTCCCTTGAACTATTTTATTAATTCCACTCATAATCGCTAATAGCATTTCGTTTCTGTGCATAGATTTTCTTTCAATATGCTTGACAACAACCAAATCTTAACACCCACTGTACGTATCCAAGATATCCCAACTAGAGAAATACCGAGTCGAAAATACTCAAAATCGATTCACTGCTTATCGAGTCGAGCTCGAGCTATTTGGGTATATTATCGAGATAAGTTTGAGTATTAAAATACTCGATTTCGCGAGCTTAATCGAGCTTACTTAATTTTGCTATTTTACATTTATAATTATACATATTTATAATATTATCCTAACTATATAAAACTCCTTTGAATTTTTAGTTGAGAACATATTTTATTTTAATTTAAAAATTATTTTTTAAATTTTACTTAAAAATTTGAGTCGAGTCGAACTTGAGTATATCAAGTATTTTATCGAGCTCAAGTTCGAGCTCTAAATAAGAAACTCGATCGAGCTCTTTCGAGCTTCAAATTTTAGAGTCAAGCTCGAGCTCGAGCTTGGCACTATGTTGACTCGACTCCAACTCGATTAAACCCATAATTCCAACAAAAAATAGAAGTGAACATGAGTTATCGAAGGGTGCCAGAATTAAAGTCTTGCAAAGTAAATGTGGGTCTATCGCTAAATGTCTCCTCTACTCCAGTTGAGTGTATCAAAACTGAGACATAAGCCAATCATTATGGATTTTTAATCTCCTGATCAACGAATGAGATCTCTTTCTACTTTGGAGGACCACCACCTTACGGATGTGTTAGCATCAACTTGGATGATAGCAGTGTCATCAGAGGCTCCCTCGTCTTATTTTTTCAGAGCAAAGGGCTTTCCTCAGGGGCCGTAGCATCACTGATAATGCCCTGCTTGCTCAGGCGTTCATGCATGATCTTACTCTTTAGTAAATCGTTTGCTGGACTTGTAGGCGAGTGTATCGACAATACTGGTCAGAATTAAATCTCTGGATGTCATTATATATATATATATATAGAATAAAATTACATCTCGTCAAGTTTTTTTGTGCCATTCAAAATAGCTGAGACCCTTTGCTCCTAAGCAAGCCCCAACTTAGCATGGAGGTTTGAGCAAGGAGAACAAACCCTGCACCGTGACCACTATTGAAATATTCAACAATTGTGATATCTTTGGTTGCGATAAATTGGGTATTCTTAGCATGAAGTTTGTAATGAAAGAGAGTGAAAACCATTTCGGACTTCATTGAGGATTAATTTTTAATCCTAATAAATTATTAATAGAAGTCGGCGGTCGATCTTTGTAACTTCTAAAGTGAAAATAATGGTGAAGAGTTT
Source organism: Calamus simplicifolius (assembly GCA_900491605.1). Lineage (NCBI taxonomy): Eukaryota > Viridiplantae > Streptophyta > Magnoliopsida > Arecales > Arecaceae > Calamus > Calamus simplicifolius. The sequence goes on from UESW01003893.1 coordinate 98,302, forward strand.
TGCAAATGTATTCTAGTTTTGTTAGGTATATATTGATTTAGAGTGATTGAAACAAAGTTGAGAGAATACTTAGTATTTAACTAAAATTGATATTCCTATCAAAGAATTTTAAAATTTCTAAGCTTTGTATAATTCCCTTGGTTACACCGAAGGCTGCGTCTCTTGCCCTTTGTTTGTGCTTTAAAAATCGTGTGCGAGGTCTCTTCGTCCCAACTCTGCTATTTTCAGGTGCTGCTTTAAGATTCATGCTTCCAGCGTTTCTTCATCCCGATCTCTGGTGTTTCCAGTGGATCTGTTCCCGGCTTCTCTGCTGGAGATGTTTGATGGTTGTTCTGTCCCGATCTCCGCTGTGGATCACCGTCCGGAGAGCAATGTACCGTCTCGTCGCAAGGGAGGCAGTCTGTTCACCTGGTCTGCTCCGACACCATCCCCTGATGAAGTTGCTGGGCTGGAGCTTCAGTTCCCGAACATCATCCAGCTTCCTATGGCGGCGATTGACCGAAAGGCTGAGGACTGGTCTTCCTCCGGCTTGATTGTCCGATCTTTGTCTCGATGGGTTCCCCCTGAAGCTGTGATCAGGGAACTCCGTCGGACTGGTCTTGTGGGCCGAATCGACTCTATCTCCCTTGCCCACCGAACTTCCTTGCTCAAGTTTGAGCTCCCGGAGGCAAGAGGCGCTGCCCTGCGGCAGCCCTGGGTTGTGAATGGCCAGCCGTTAGCGATGGATGTTTGGAGACCGAACTTCGTCCCTCTGGATGATGCTGTGAGAACTCCTCTGCTTTGGATTCGTCTTCCCAATCTTCCGCTGGAATATTGGAACGAGGAAACTCTCTGCAGTATTTTATCAGTGGCTGGGGAGTTTGTGGAGGCTGATGCTTTTACTAAGGAGAGACGAAGGGGAAGCTATGCTCGTGCCTACGTTAGGGTGGATCTAAGCAAGCCACTCCGGCCGGGGGCGAGGTTCAGAGCGCATGATTCCCCTTCTGGCAACAATTCGCGTAATGTTGATTGCATCTGCTCTCACTGTGGATCTATTCATCTGTTAGGACCTTGTTCCTCTTCAATGGGTTCTGGGTCCCTGCTGCAGCTCCACAATTCGGCCCTTGGATGGCCGCGCTTCGACACCAAAACCCTCCCCTGGTGTGGAGTTCTCGGCTAAGGTCAGGGTAGGGGAGTCTTCAGGTAAGGCCAACTCTAAGTATGTGGAAGAGGAGGAAGGATGGCAGAAACCAGGAAAGTCTTCTCGGAGGAAGACTGTGCCGTCGCCCTCCATCTCTAATGTGGCAATCATCACGGAGGATAAGTCCCAGGCTGTGTCCCAGGGAGAAATGAGACCGTGCCGGGAGTCTTCTTCCGTGCCGGTTACTGTAGCTCCTGGAATGCCTTTTAATTCGGCTCCTGTGGCCGTTTCTGGGACTTCCTTTAAATCTGGAAACCACTCCAAAGTTCAGAAAGCCTCCAAAGGAAGAAAGATGACCAATCTCCCTCTCAAGAAGAAGGAGAAGTATATGTCTTCAAAATCAGTCTTTAATTTCAAGGCTGAGTCTTCTGTGGCTAAGGAAACTGATTCCTCTTGTGATTTTGGTACGCAGATGATTGCCAATGGAAAAGTGGTTGTTAATCCATTTAGCCTTACTGGCTCGGATCGCTGGGCCGGATGCTCCAAGGCCCGGGATGATGCTAATCCAGCCTCCCTGAAAAGAGCCCGGGCTGTTGAGGTCATGGGGCCTATGTTGCTCACTACGGCTTCAATAGATCAGGTTTTAAAAGAGAAGGGTTGTGGGGTGTCTATTTTTGGTCAAGGTCCATTAGTGGAAGTTGTTCCTCCTCTGCCACTGGGCCCCAGGGTGAAGATGCTCATGTGACTACTCTTACTGCAATGAAAGTTGCTATAGCAGCTTCTCCTTCTGGCTCACGAGAAGATGGATCTCCCTCTTCGGATCGGAGTGATACCGTTCCTATGGACTCAGTTCAGCAGTTGGCTCGCCATGATCAGGTTGTTAGTCAGACGCTGGATCAGGGACCCCAGTTGCCGTGTCTTGATTCGGGAGATCAGTTAGATATGATTATGATGGGGGCTCAGGGTGGGGCCTAAGGCTATTTGCTTCTTATATTATGAAGATTCTTATTTGGAATGTTCGGGGAGCGTTGAAACCATCCTTTCGCTCCTCCTTTGGTAGGCTTTTGCAGATTCACCATTTTGATATATGTGTTTTGTTGGAAACTCGTCTGTCGGGTTTTAGTCTTCAGAGGTTCCGATGACGAGTTTCCCGTTATTGGTCTTCTTATGCTGTAGAAGCTAATGGTCTCTCAGGGGGTATTTTGGCTCTCTGGCGGAACCCTGCTATCCATGTTGATGCTTTTCATCACAGTCATCAGCAGGTAGCCCTGATTATTTCTGAGGGGAACCTTCCACTCTGGCTGCTTCTGGGAGTCTATGCCAGTACTGATTTTCGTCAGCGGCACGGCCTTTGGTCGGAGATTCTCACCTTATTAGGCCAGGGCCTTCCCACTCTTATTGCGGGGGATTTTAATTGCATTCTGGATACTTCTAGAAGCGTGGGGGTGTCGATTTGTGGATTCTCCTAACTCCATGGAGTTTCGCTCCTTCATCTCTTCGGAGGGTCTCTTTGATCTGGGTTTTTCGGGGCCGCAGTTTACTTGGTGTAATAACCGAAGTGGATCTGCTCGGGTGTGGGAGCGGTTGGATCGGGCTTTGGCCTCCTCATCTTGGATGCAGTCCTATTCCAGTGCTACTACTACTCATCTCCCGTGGATTGCATCTGACCATTGTCCCCTCCTCATCTCTACTGAGCTGTCTAATCTTAGGCGGGGGCCTTTTCGATTCGAACAGTTTTGGACGCATTATTTTTCGATCCGGTCCTTGATTAGTCAGGTATGGCGTATGCCTGTCAGAGGAAATCCTACTTACCGTCTCACTCGCCGCCTAGAGCTCACCAAGCGTAGACTCTTATGGTGGCATAGGAGAGAGGTGGGGAATCTTATGCAGCAAGTTCAGGGTGTGGAAGCAGATATTTCTACCCTTCAGGCGAAGGAGGATGCGGAGGGTCAGCTATCTGATAATGATCTTCAGACTCTTAGGAGTTGTTTGTCTCTGCATCATTCCTTGCTCCGGCAGCAGGAGACTTACTGGCGTCAGTCGTCCCGGGTTCAGTGGATTCAGGAAGGTGATCGTAACACCAGATTCTTTCACCAGGCCACTATGGCTAGGCATGCTGCCAATCGGATTCGGCGTATTACTAATGTAGATGGTAATATTCTTGAGGATGAGGAGGCTATTTGGGAGCATATTCTCCATTTCTTCAAATCTCGCTGGTCAGAGGTTACTGGCTCTGATCCTCCCATCATCACTGCTACTAGGGATGCTAGGGTTTCTGAAAGTGAGAATGGTATTTTGACTCGGGAGGTCCTAGCGGAGGAGATTCGTGCTGCGATTTGGGCTTTGGGACCGGACAAAGCTCCGGGTCCTGATGGTTTTCCGCCTTTCTTCTTTCGTTACTATTGGGATATAGTTGGGCAGGATGTTATTGCGGCTATTCAGTCTGTTTTCTCTTCTAGAACTATTCCTCCTGATTGGTAGAGGACCTTTCTTGCTCTGGTTCCTAAAAGAGAGAATGCTATGCTCCCTCAGCATTTCAGGCCGATCAGCTTGTGCACCACTCTTTATAAAGTCTATGCTCGTATTCTTGTCACCCGATTGCAGGGGGTGATTCCCCATTTGATCTCTCAGGAGCAGGAAGCTTTTATCCGTGGGCGCAGTATTTCTGATAATGCTCTTATTGCCTAGGAGTTTATGCATGACCTCCAGTGTGCCACTTATCGACACTCCCTTATGGCTGTTCAGTTAGATATGGAGAGAGCTTATGATCGGATGAGTTGGATGTTTCTTTGTTACGCACTTCAGGAGTTTGGTTTTGATGATCTATTCACTGAGTGGGCTATGCTTTGTGTCCAAGGGCCCACTTTTTCTATTATTATTAATGGTAGTCCGACAGAGTTTTTTTCCTCTGCTGTTGGTCTCCGTCAGGGATGCCCTCTCTCTCCATTCATGTTTGTTTTGTGTGCTGATGATCTTTCTTGGGCTCTTAATCAGGCGGTTGGAGCTTCTCTTTTGCAGCCTTACATGCCTGGGCCACATGGTCCTCCTCTCACTCATCTTCTCTTCGCTGATGACTGCATCTTGCTTAGCCCAGCCTCTATCCAGAATGCGGCTGCCTGTTCTGCTATTATTTTGGCTTATTGTCGGGCCTCGGGGCAACATGTCAATCTGCAGAAGTCCATCCTCTGTTTCAGTCCTTCGACCTCTCCCCGTTGTCATGCTGCTATCTCCCAGCTGTTAGGGATCTCGTTTGTCACTGATCGACTGAACTACCTGGGTACCCCTATTTTAGGACAACGGCCCAGGTAGCAGGACTTTGGGGACCTTGACCGTCGTATCACTGCCCGACTGGATCGTTGGCAGGTTTCAGGTCTTTTTATGATGGGGCGTATCACTCTGATCTGATCTATCCTCACTTCGCTTCCTCTCTATCTGTTATCCAATACTTTGATCCCCACGACTTGCCTCCGCCAGATTGAGAGACAGACATGGGACTTTCTCTGGGCATCTATGCAGGGGGGCCACGACATCCATCTTTTGGCTTGGGACATGGTTTGCTTGCCTACGTGTGAGGGTGGTCTTAGGATTCAGTCCTTGGTGCTCCGTCGTGAGGCTATTTTTGTGAGACATGCTTCAAGATTCTTGTTGGACCCCCACTGCTTCTGGAGTACTGTTATGCGTGGTCGATACGGTGGCTGGACTTCTGGATCAGCAGTGAGTATTCCTCGTGGATGTTCCTGCTTATGGCGAGCTATCTGCCAGGCAGCCCTTACTGTTATGTCTGATATCCACTGCATGATTGGGGATGAAACCTCAGTTGATGTTATTCAGGACACTTGGCTAACTGATCTTCCGTTATCACGCTGGCCTACTTTCATCAGCTCTGATGTTGAACCCCCTCTGCTTGTTTCATCTTTGTATGCCAAGAGAGTGTTGGTTGAAATGCTCCTATGGTGTCTCGTCTGTTTGGGGCTGAGCTAGCTCATAGGATTCTTGTCATGCCACTTGCCCGTTCAGCTGGTCCGGATGTCAGACTTTGGCGCCGATCCTGTCTTCCTTATGCCCCCATTAGGGATCTGACGGCCCGCTTCCCACTCTCAGTCTTCGGACTTTGGTGATGTCGCTTGGATTTGGCGTTTGCCAGTTCACCCTAGGATACAGCTCTTTTTGTAGAAGCTCATGTAGGATCGCCTACCTACCTGTTCTCTCCTGGCTGATCGTGGTCTCTTTATATTGCCTCTCTGTTCGATATGTGGGATGCAGGATGAATCTATTGATCATGTTATATTCTTGTGTTCGCGTGCATCTCAGATATGGCAAAGGATTCATTTTACCCCATGGTTGGTGGAGGAGGGCCCTATCCAGCTTTCATTCCTGCAGGCTCTCCGTTTGTCCACCCGGTGTGGCCCCTGCTTCCAGGGTATTTTATCTGCCTATTTGGCTTATCATATTTGGTTGACTCGGAACTAGATTGTCTTTAATGAGGAGATAGTCTCACCCCAGAGGATCATCCGCCGTGCTCTCTTTCATGCCAAGGAGTATACTCGCTGTCATTCTGGAGTTCATAATGATGGGCCTGGCCACTGGGACTCCCCTGCTGCTTTGGCAGCGCACCGTTCTATGGTTTTCGTCTCTTGGGAGCCCCCACCCCGGGTTACATCAAAGTAAACTTTGACGGCTCTCTCTCCGATCATACTGCTGGATCTGGGTTTGTCATTCGGGGGTCTGAGGGTCAGTTACTTGCGGCTGAGGGTCACAGCTCTATTGATATTTTGGTCCCTATGGCAGAACTTCAGGCTGCATGGGCTGGCATCACTCATGCTGTCAGACATTTGGGCTATCGCCGATTGATTATTGAGGGAGACTCCCTAACGATTATCTGGTGGCTTAGGCGGGATGGGGATTCTTATTCTCTTCTGAATCCTCTGATTAGGGATATCATTGTCTCTCTTCAGGCTATATGTGCCTTTGAGATTCATCATATTTATCGTGAAGCCAATGCTGCGGTCGATTGGGTCGCTTCCATCGTTGCCCGCCATCCCGGCCAGTGGGTTTGGTCGTCTGATGTCCCTTGCCCTGTCATTTTGCAGCAAATTTTATACTCTGATCTTTCGGGTTTGACTCGCTCCAGAGTGGTATGATCGCCCGCCTGTAACAAAAAAAAAAGGCTGCATTTGCTACATAGAATAGGAAAGATAAGATCGATGATAACAATTATTCTATCTTCTATTTGATGTAAGATAGGATAATAAATTAAATAGGATAGTTATACCTTTATAAAAATAGTAGTCATTATTAAGAATAAGAATAAAGTAGTAGCCCATGTTTTGATGAAATAAGTAATCTTTCCTTCATGAAGATTAATCAGCAAATTTTATCATATCTTTATATAAAAAAAATACGAAAGGATTAAAAAATCTTTCTCCTTTCTAAACCAATGTATCAAACGCATCGTATAGATTATGCAGCTGTATTATGTTGAGTCTTTGAGTCCCAACGACAGGTTAGGACATGACAAAGATAAAGAGATAAAATAGCGTAACAGAGAAAAACAAATAAGAAATAAGAAACCTGAGGTAACTATGCTATAACAATCTTGGAATACAACCATTGTAGCTCACAAAAATACATTACCATTATCAAAGAGAGCTCCTTAAATATGTGAATTAATGCGCTGAAAAAATTGAGGCTCCCGTGAGCGCAATAAACACGGTGTGGTAAATGCGTAAAACCAGGTGCATGCATTCTCCCAAAGGAACTGGCTCTTTTAAAAAATACAAGCTACTGCAGCACGCGAACTACCAAACATGAAGCCAAAAAAAAAAAAAAAAAAAAACAAAAACAATATCCAACACAGATTGAAAATACCACTGGAACAATATGCCTTCAATGAAAAGGCGTTGGCTGCCGCTGATAAAACGACAATGGGGATCCAGCAGTCGTCGGGCGTTGCGGTGAATTGTGAAGCCTCCTCATGGATGACCTTAGAATGGCACCAGAGGCCTTCACTCGGTCTGTTTGGCGTTGCACCGTCGCCGCAAACTTTGGATCATGCAGTTGCTCCAGTGAGGCCAGGACCTCAGACATACGTGGCCGGAGTTTGGACTCGCTGGCAATGCACTGCAGGGCAAGTGCAGCAACTTCTTGAGCTCCTTTCTTTGGATATTGGCCCTCTAGTCTTGAGTCCATGATACGGTATAATTTGCGCTTATCACCCAGATAGGGCTTCGCCCAATCTACTAGGTTCTGCTCTGTGCATACTTTTGTTCTGTCGAAAGCCCGGCGGCCGGAGAGCAGCTCCAACAGCACCACCCCAAAACTATAGACATCAGCCTTTATGGAGAGCCGACCTGTAAACAATAGAAATGTCAGATCTTTTATGATATAATTCAACTGAAGCTATAAACAAAGCTATATATGTAATAGCAAGTTTTACCAACAAAAAACTGGGTATTGAGACTTGTACCAGCATTGGCACGCTATGGTACACATCTCATTCGAGACAAGGTGTGCCTACTCTTTTCTCATTTTAAACTATAATACCACTCAGCACTAGGGGCGATATGGGATGCTATCGAGTAGTGCAAGGTGGTTCAGCTTGGCTCAAACTGGTTCAATTCATACCGACTTAAAACTTAGTATCATACCGATACCTTCCTGCTACAGTACCATACATATAGTACTTGTCATTAAAGCTGATTTTGTTGAAAAGTATGGAATGCGAAACAGTGTGGAAGCCACAAATGTAGAGACTATTTATGAACTGCAGATTTCCTAGTCACTATGCCATGTCATGTCATGCCATGCATTGGCTTATATTACATAGCAAGTAGTTTTGGGCTGATGAAGCAAATGTTGCTCAGCCATCCTTCTGCCAAACCTCCTCAGATGAAAACCATATGCGATGTGTCTTAGGCATGGGGATTACTGCCTTTCTATTATGACTAAATTGTAGAACATGATCCTTGAAAGAACTAGCAGTGAGGGACACCAAAAAAATAGGCATATCATATAATTTGCTAGAGTTGCCTGCCATATTTGGAATTCAAATGTTTTCACTCGAAGAGGTGAGTGGAAAGAGTATGATAAAAATGGAAGTCTATTTAAAGGTTGATATAGCTAGGCAACCATCAGAAAGGTTGGGCCATTGGTGGCTTTACATCCCTTCGCTTCCTTTTCTTTGTTTCCTCCTACTGCACATGGTCATGTGGGTGTCACTGAGAAACATAAAAGGTTCTAATATGATTTGCAAGGATGAATGCTATAAGGTTCTAGAAATTATTTTGTTATCATTGAAAAATCTGTAGTGATCACACACACAAATAATTGATTTTAGTTATTACTTTAAAGTGATTTACTTATATATAGAAATGAGCAATCAGTATTAGAAAATCAGTGTTTTACGAACCCGTTGCGATATATTCGGGAGCTGCATATCCATGAGTGCCCATGACTTGTGTGGAGACATGAGTTCTGTCCCCAGTCGGTCCAGCTTTTGCCAACCCAAAGTCTGAAAGCTTACAATTGAATTCCTGCATTTGAACAAAATATCCTATAAGAATTTTTTTAACCCAATTTAAACAACTTATTTAGTCAGTAACTACTCTCTCTCTCGCTCTCCCCCTGCAGCATACCGGGTCAAGGAGGATGTTTGAGGCCTTAAAATCTCGATATATGACTTGGGATTCAGCATCATGCAAAAAAGAAAGTCCCCTAGCAGCTCCGATAGCAACTTTGATCCTTATTGCCCAAGGCAGTGGTTGTGCACTTCCTAAAAAGAGCAACCAAGAAATATCAACAAAAGACACATGCAAACAGCATAAGTGCAGGAAGTTGTATCAAAGTATGTCAAAATCATATGTCAAAAATCTCCACCATTGGTTATCCAAGTCTTTGAATGAATGCCAGCAAATGACATGGAGATGGATGGAATATCTACTACATGTATACTGTTGGCCCCTTAGTGCATTCAAGAACATGCACTAGAAGAACTGTGAAAAATTGAGATTGGGATGTAAACCAATGAAGGGCCTAACATATCTCTTATCTGTATCATGCTTCTTATCTGTATCATGCTTTTCAAGTTCAACTCTTCAAGAGTTTAGAATCAGAGAGGGGGATGGGGATAGGCAAGATAGAGTCATGAAGGTGATCATGATAGTTTCATCTATGAAACTTACAATTGGAATTATCCAAGACAGACATTACATTTCCCAGTGCTCACATAAAAATCAATATGTAATAAAATAGTATAGCTTAACATTTCGTTACTTACTCCTAAAAAGATGATTCTCTAAACTGCCTTTTTGCATGAATTCATAAACCAGAAGGCGGTTGTCACCTTCTGAACAATAACCAATGAGCTTAACTAAATTTGGATGGTGAAGCTGACCAAGATAGTGGACTTCTGCCTGCAACCATTAGCAAACAAAATTTAAGCATCAGGAAAAGCGGCTAATTAAAGAGATAAATGAAAAAGGAACCAAGGAACAAAATATTTGGAAATACCCACCAGCCATTCCTTGTGGCCCTGGAAACCCTCCTGTTTAAGCTTCTTGACAGCAACAACCATGCCATAACCAGGCCTTGAAGCAATTAAACTTTGTTCATCGATCCAACCTTTATAGACATAACCAAATCCTCCTTCCCCAATAAGACTATCAGGACGGAAGTTTCTAGTGGCATTTTTCAGATCATTGAATGTGAAGGCCTTCAAATTTGAGGAGGACAAAATCTTGCCTTCTGTTCGTGGCGTAGGAAGACTCTCACTAGCACACTTCTCAGTATAAGAGGGCACAGTCAGAGTTGAAGGAGTTGAATATGTTGTCAGAGTGGAAGGAACTGAAGATAAACTAGTTTTCATGGTGACATTTGAGGAATCTGTTTTTTCAAAAAACAAAAATAAAAAAAAGAAATGTATAAGAAAATATCACAAACCATTCACTAATCCCGGACAGAATTCAAGCAATCATTTAGGTATATTCATAGGCAAGGTTCAAAGTACCGATGTGTACCATCCCTTTCTTAGTACACCCTTCTACATTGGTACCAAACCGATATTCCGTACAAAAAACATACTAAGTGTCGGAACACAAAACCAACCCCCATACCAAGCATACCAATACAGTACTAACATAGTACCAGTATAAGATCCAGTATCTACATCATGAACCTTGTTTATGATAAAATATATCATGACATTTTATTATAAGAATGAGAACAATACAATATGATTAATGTAAAGACTCATGCAGACATGCGTTTAATCTCCATTGGTTGTGCACTAGAAAGAACTTGAATACTTATACAAATCAAGGAAACCAAATAATACATTTTGGCTAGTACTTCTTTGGTAAGGTCTTGAGTCATCACAAAGGATATCCAAATAGATTCAGCCTATGGCCCATATGGACTAGAAGAAACTGCAACACAAAACCATATTGATGCACACATGAGCTGATTGAAGTGTTTGTTATTGGATTTGGTCGAATTTGGACCCTTAGCCTACTGAGGATGTCAGAGCTTAAATGGTGAGGGTATGTGAGAAATTGAGAATCCATGTAAGCATGTACTTGGTCCTATATCTGTGGTGCACTAGAGAGATTTTGGGTACTTGTACAAGGTCCAAAAACCTAAATAATATCTTCTAGATAGCCCTTTTTGAGTGATGTCTTAGGTTGTTACAATTAATATATACTAATAGAGAACAAATTCTTCCAAATGCAGAATAGAGTCAACAGACTAACTTTATGGACACCCACAAAACATGTTTACACTGCAATTATCCAACTCATTTGAAGCTTTAGGTCACCTGAAAGTCATAATATGATAAATTTTTAACATATTTATTGGCAGCTAATGGCGGAGTGCACAAATTTGTACCTAAAGTATTTTGCTTCAGAAAGATGTGCAAAGGCCTTATATGTCTAAATCCTGAAGGGAACTTTGTGCTACAAGCACTTACCTTCCCCTTACTTAAACTTGAGGGCTTGACTTCCAACAGGTTATAGGAGCAGAGTTTAGCTAACCCCTTCTAGAACATCCGGAGTTAAAAGATTTCAAGATCAACTTGCAGAAAATGAGCAAACTTGATGCAGATAAAAGAGAGAACATGTAAGCTAACTTCAGTATGATATTCAAAGACTAACTATATAACACCTAATTCAATCTTTGATTGAACATCATTTCATTTGAGATATGCTAAAAGAATTAAGACCACTTTTGTTTGGTCCAGAGTTTCGTCATAGAAATTAGCTGGTCAAATCTCCGAAATATTCTTTGAGTTTTGCATGACTGAAGTCCATGCAGCAATGTCAGAGTGCTGGCAGATATTGAAAACTATTGATGGAGGTTTCTTGCTATGGTGGAGTGATGTTAAGACCTTAGAAGCATCACACGCTTGTCCATAGGAAATGGATCAAGTGGCCACAAGATTTTTACGAGCAACATGATGAAGTGGTTAGGAAGCTCTCATCAAGACCCAATAGTAATCTTTTTTAAGTGATCACCAGTTCCAGCTAGCAGGAATTTAGATCTATAGCATGCAAAACTCCATATATCATTAATTCCACTTCTTCAAAAAAAAATTTCACAGGAGAAATTTGCCAAATTGACTATGTTCTGTGCTACATGTCCAGATTCAAACGAAAGACATTCAAAATTTATGAAATTTTCATATCTTAACCCAAATCAAAATCAAAGTGAAATTCAAAAACAGACAATTCACAAGAATTTTAAGTTCATTCACATAATGAAGAAAAAACATGATCAACTTGTTTTCTTCGCATAAACATTGCATGAAGGGTACTGATTCACATACTACAAAAGGATTCCGGCATGATGGTTCTAAACTCAAGGTCAAGCTCATACTTGAAAGGAATACCGGAAACTAAATTGAACATCATATGGACAAAGGCATATGTGTTGTTTGACTTTGAAGAGCAATTGCTTATGTTTGGTGAATCTAGCTTCCCTGAAAGCTGGGTTTGAATAGAAAGGTTAGCGCCGACTCAAATAGATTACAGGACAAACTTTTAGATTCTGAAGATATTTTTGTAGGCTTTTAATAGCTTATGACCAAATAAATTGAACCTAGGTTGCATAAAAGCCGCTTATAGAGAGACCTGATCAATGTGTGACTAGACTCGCTTTACCCAGCAAAAGTTCATTTTCTGGTAACTTAAGCAGCACCAGTCTAGGTTTACTTAGCCCCCAGAATATAATAGTCACCAGGAGTCTCTTAGAATCCTGCTTGACTCATAGGTAAGGGTGGCAATCAGGTCAGGTCGAGTCAGATGTAGGTTGGCTCAAACATCTATAACCCAAACCCAACCTCTTTGATAAATGGGTCAAAAGTCCAAACCCAAATACGACCAGTTTAATAAATGGTTTGAATCAAGATAAATGGTTAACAGGTTATAAACAGGTTAAACAGTTTTAAACAAGTCAAACTTGATTTAAATAGGTCGAGTCATGACCCGACCCAACTATTAAATGGATCAAAATCAGTGAGGACTCTAAAACTAAACCCGACCCAGTTGATAAATGAGTTAGGTCCAATCGACCCATTAATGACTTGAACTCATTTATGTAAAACCTGAACCTGCTTAAACTTGAACCTGAACCTAATAACTTGGGTCATAATTTGTCACCCTTGCTAAGCTCTGTCCATTTAGTGCACAACAAAAGAGAAGGATTAGTGCCTAGCTTCTATTACCTTTAAGAGCATTCTCTAGCTCATCATGAAGACGCGTATTTTGCTGTGTTTACCAGTCCATTAAAGTGAATGCCTGACCAAGCTATTGCTTCTTAGCTTTGATGTTCCGGAGAGTAGGATCTTTGTGAAGTGTACACAAAATATTCTTTTGGCTGCCAACATCCTAGGAAACAGTTCTGTATGAAACCATGCACTTGAAGGAGGCAGCATAATAATTTTTCCCCTTTTTTAAACAAGTTCCTTTTTAAACATTTGACAAGCTTTGTCAATCATCTAATCATTTTCTTTTTCCTACAGCATTTTCCACATCTTCCAATTACACTGACCGTAAGGCAGGACTCACTTATCAGAAACAAATACATTTTCTCACTCCTATCCTCCGACAATTAAGACCCATAAACCTAGTCACTTTATGAAGAACCAAAATCACAGTTCAGGATCCCAATCCCATGCTGCAGCAATGAAACAAACCTTAGAAAAGTGTCCTCTTCGCTCTTCGTTCTTACATATAAGAATTATGTCTTTAATTGGAAACCTATGCAGTGCTACAACATACAAAAACATATCAACAGATAAACTGTAACTTTACCAACACACTTATTGAATTTTAACCATCTTCAAAATTTAAGTCCTGGAAAACTTGCAGATTATACATGCCTAGAAACCTAAAGCCTCTAAATATGCATCAAATTATTATAACAATCACCATAAGCATCAAATACTCATCACAGAACAAGTTAAATATGCAAAAATAAGCCAAAATGTAAGAATAATATTTCAACATTGATACCCGCCAATAGAAAGGCAACAAGAGACCTCCTATGTTAAAATTCAAAATTGTCAAACCACAAAACCCACAAGGAGTCTGATTTAATAATAAAATATAACACTTCAAAAAGTGAATATGAATCATATGTGGGCATAAGCTTAATACTTGCAGATAGCAATCATGATAATAAAGCAAACTAATGTCCAAACAAAAAGTATGTAAAACCTACAAGTCCAGATCAAATGACATAAGGGGAAAACAGGATGTTTTCAACCCAAGCATAATCATTAGATGCAATACCCCATGACTGACCTCCATAAAGCAGATGGGGCAGAGTCCATTCCTCATGAAAGCATAAATGACTCATCATATGCAGCAGCAAACGGTCAGCATATATATGGCAAGTTTAACTTGATAAATAACTTTTATGCAAGAAAAGCTAAAGTTCAGAATTGAAGGTAGCTGTTTGCACATAAGGCCAGAAAGCCAGGGTTTGCAACAGGCAAAGATCCATGTTCAGCTCTTACCCCTTTTTTTTCTTTTTGAGCAAAGTAAGGGAGAAGGATGGCCCTTCCCCCTTAAAATATACTGATAAGTAGAAGAAGACAATATTCAAGGAGAATTGCTTAGGAAGTAGTTTAAGAAATAGAGAATTGCTTTTCCAGAGCAAAGAACTTCCCAGCTTAGGAATTGCTGAACAGCATTGGCCATGATTGCTATAATGGAGGATTTCTTCTGAAAGAAGGTTCTCTCATTTTGTTCTTTCCAGATCTGAACACATCGCCAAAACCAACCAATCCCATACCGTCCTGAAACCTTTGCTGCTTCTTTTTCTCCACCATACTGTCCAAAAGGAGATCAAAGAAGCAGGTCTGCCAGCAAACTTCAAACATGACCGCAGAGAGATTGAAATAGTCCTAGCGAAAGGGCAATGCAACAGGATGTGGTTAATCTATTCCTATTTCCCATCACAAAGAACACATCCCCCTCATACTGGTCAACCCTTTCAGCTCTTCAAAGAGAATTCAAGTGCCTTTTCATTTATAGCCTTAACACAAAACTTTATTATATCACTGTAAGGCTATATCCAAGACCCGGTAGGAGATGAATTCCCAGCAATTTTATGGTAGGTTCGCTGCAATCAAAACTACTGATCATATAGAAACCAAAACTGTTCACTTACTATTAACGCAAAACACCCATTCTCAATATCCCATAAAGGAACAGAAAGCATGAAAACAAAAGAAAAATCCAAACCAAATCCAAATCCCAGAGAGGAACCGCAACAAGATGCCATCTTTAAGCAACAAAACCCATCAAAAGATCAGAGGAAACACTCACAGGAAGCCTGCTGAGTGCTGTGAGCGTTCTCCACTCGTGACGGCGAGTCCAAGCAATTGCCCATCACCACCTCGAAAAAAAGAAAAAAAAAAAATCAGGCACCCATCAGAGATCCTCCAATCCCCGAAGAGAAAAACGGAGGCGGGTCGCAAAAGAGAATTCGATTTTTCCTCACTAACCAGGAAGAGAGATGCAGGAGGAAAGAGGTAGGAAAGAGAGGAAGAGAGGAGAAGAGGGGGACAAAGACAAGCGTGCGGGGGCTTTCAACCCTCGCAAGAGGTTCCTAGATTCCAGTAGGCCGTACCGTAAATATTAAATGATCTTTTTTTTTTCTCCCTCTGAAATTTTGACGCTGTCAAAGATTTTCCACCGCCATGGCTGACGGTTTTGGTCTGCCATGATCATTTCATGTCCTTCGATTACATCTGAATTCGAACCATAGCTGTGAGCTTTGTTATCGGATGAGATTATATGTTATATCTTTATTTATTTATATAAAAAAATTCTACGCTTTAACAATTTATAATTGGATAGATCTTACTAAAAATATAAAATGCTCTTCTTCTTTCTTCAAAATTTCGACTCTGCCAGGGATTTTTCACCGTTGTGGCTGATGGTTTTGATCCATTTATGTAAACAAATTCTACATTTTAACCATTATAATTGGATAGGCCGTATTAAAAATATAAAATATCTCTTTTTTTTCCTTTAAAATCTCGATGCTGCCAGGAATTTCTCATCGCCGTAGCTGACTGTTTTGGTCTGCCAATAACAACTATAACTCCCCTGATACTCATTCATGATGGAATAGTTGCAAGCTTTATTATCGGATTCCATGAGATTATTTTATGTCTTTATTTTATTTATAACAAAAATTCTACGTTTTAACAATTCATAATTAGATAAGGTCGCACTGGGAATATAAAATGTCCTTCTTTCCTCTTCAAATCTCGATGGTTTTGGTCCAACATATCATTACAAATCCTCCGACATATCTAAATTCGGACCCTCATCCATGATGGAATAGCTGCGGGCTTTGTTGTTGGATTCTATGATATTATTTATATTTTATTTATTTATGTAAAAAAATTCTACGTTTAACAATTCATAATTAGACTGGCTGTATTAAAAATATAAAGTCCTATCTGATTTATGATCCATAAAATTTTTTTAAAAATATAAATTATATTATATTAATTTTTAGTATTGAGAATATGTTTAATTGATATTTTTAAAAATTATTTTTAAATTAAAAATATAAAAAATGACACAGAGAAGAAAGAAAATGGATTCATGTTTCAAAAAAAAAAAATAAAATAAAAAATATTTTAAATTAAATGTTTTCAATTTATTTAAATTTTTAAATTATTTAAAAATATTTTTAAAATATATCAATCAAATATAATTTTCATGCTAAAAATAAAAAATTCAATCCAAGTCGATTACCAACGCCCCAAAACGCTCTCCTTTCCTTTCAAAGTCTTATGCTGTCAGGGATTTTTCACTGTTGTGACTGCACGCTTTGGTCCGTCATGACCATTCCAAACCTCCTGACACATTTGAATTCGGACCTCATCTAGAATAGCTGTGAGCTTTGTTGTAGGATTTTATGAGATTATTTTATGTATTTATTTATTTATGTAAAAAAATTATATTTTAACAATTCATAATTAGATAATAATTTGGACGTCTAAATTTATGTATTATTATTATTATTATTATTATTATTAAATATAAATTATGATTGCATTAGAAATTTAATATATTCATTTATTTTGTGATTCCTCGCTTAAACTGATTCCAAAATTCAATGCCAGGGATTTTATTGCTCTGAAAACATATAGATAACAAATGAATCAGCTTATGAGCTACAGCTCAATGGCAATACTTACTCATACATTTGCATACATGAATAACATAGGCATCATATTTATCAATAGTCAATAATTAATTACAATAATAAAAGAATATATTACAATTATCAAAATAGCTTGTATTACATTTCAATTAATCAACATGTAATCAACAATAGTCTTTAAAGGCAATTTATTTAGGATAAACTTGTTAAAGATTAAATCTATCATTTTTCAAGGATTCATAAAGATATCGATGTATTAATTTGTTTATAATATAATCAGTGTTAAGGCTTCCTTATCATTTTATACCATATCCTTAGCATTATTATACTATTCAATAATTTTGAAAGATCAATTTATAAGAGCAATTTATCAATGTCAAAACTATCATTTTCAAGTGCACATTAATATTGCCTCATCTGTTGGGCATTGGATTAGTGATAGCGATGCTTCGATGTATAATTAAAAATTGAAAGTAACATAAGGGTCATGCTTTAGCCTGTAACTGGCCTTTTATGCTATAGCCTGTGATGGGAGGCCATATATGAGGTTACATTTTAGTTGGCAATTGATATTCTACACTTCAACATTTGATAGCAAATTATATATGAGTTCGCAGTTTTAGTTTGTGATTAGTATTATAAGAGAAAACATTGTTAGTCGCCTTTTGCATCAATGCATTTCTTAATTTTAATCTTTTATTTAATATACCATATTCTCATAATATTGATAATAGTTCATTTCATATATTTCTATAATCATGCTTGAAACATAAATCCATATATCATTATTATGTTTCATACATAACCAGCATCATGTTATTAAATCATGAATCATTAAGATAATGTAAAATATATGTGCATGCAACATATCTATGAGCCAAAATCGACATTCAAAGGCTTTCAAGTTTCCTACATAGTCAGCATACTATTAAACCATGTAGTACAATATGATCAAATCATGTATCATCAAGATAAATGTAAATGATATACATGATACAACAAAATTCACACTCAAGGATATATAAGAGGACCCTTATCAAAATAGATTAAGTTTAATTCTAAATTATGCCTAACAATTTAATAAATTAATTAGTAAAATATTTTATAATTAACACCTTCAGCTAATGGTTATTTAACTTCATAGATGAACTTAGTATCCTAACACTAAGCTCAAATCTAAATTATCTTAATTAAACTATATATCCTTAAAATTGAAATTAAAGGATACATATCACATTAAATAGATGGGTGAGAGGAATTAACTCTGATTAACCTTTTCTTTCTTTGATAGTTGTCCACCGACACAAATGAAACTAATTTCAAATTAAAATTATAAGATTAATGGTTTGAAAAGCAAAGGCTAGGGGTATAGGACCCAAGATTCACATTTTAGTGTCTAAGGGTTCACGATCCAAGATTTAGGATCTAGGGTGGCAAATCTTACATAGTGCCAAGCTTGTGCCCTTGGGAGATAAGATGACTAATGATTAGTTAATATTTTAAGAGAGAGTTTAATGAGGGATAGCCCCATGATCTTCCTCTACTATGACTAGAGAGTGACAAGTTGGAGGGGAATAAAAAGTCTACCAATGAGAGATAGGAGGAAGAAAGGGAAGCTATGAGCCTCCTCTCCCTAGCTAAAGCAAGGGATGGCTCTATGCCATCCTCATCCGATAAAAAGAGGAAAGAGGGTCATCTGAAGAGAGAGGGTTTCATGAAGAGATAGAAAGAGAAAAAGATAGAAGGATTCCAAACAGTCGGGATGACTTAACTATAAGGTCATGCTTGCAATAGAAAGAAAACTCCTACAAAAATAAGAGAGGTTCCTATTATAAGATAGGCTAGTTGATGGGATGAATTCTCTCTAGGTGACTAGCATATCATCCTTCTTCTAACATCATATTGGTTATGATGGCCCTCACCTACTCAGAGGCTATGGTTGGAAGGTAGTTAATAGTAGCATAACTGTGGTGATGTAGCCAAAACTCCATGATAATAAAACAAGGAAGGTAGAAAATCCCAATGATTGGGAGTAAAGTAGGGACCTATGGTTGTGAGGCAAGGCAACCGATCATTGACTTCCTTAAC
This sequence comes from Calamus simplicifolius, assembly GCA_900491605.1. NCBI lineage: Eukaryota > Viridiplantae > Streptophyta > Magnoliopsida > Arecales > Arecaceae > Calamus > Calamus simplicifolius. Next base: position 117,194 of record UESW01003893.1, read on the forward strand.
TAAGGGGTAGAAAGAGGGGATCATAGACTCCCTAGTGGTTAGCCAACTTCTGACCCTTGTTCAACAATAGTTGATTTATGGCAAGAAGAAAAATAAAGATATTTAAGAGAATAAGATATTAATCCTTGAATTCTTCCTTTTAAAACGTTGGTGATCCACTATGACTAATAAGAAAGGTTAGGGTGTGGTGTGATAACCAGCAATGCTGAGAAATTAATTAAGGAATCAATAACTCAACAAGGAAAATACAGATAGCAATGGTAGTTTAGGCTGTAGATCAGATGGTGGTGTTGTGCTATGGCTATCCAGGAGGTGATTATTAGTGATGAAAGAGAGGAGATCCTAAGGTTACCGTTTCACATTACACATCCCTTCTTTTTTGATTCTACCAATGATCATGGAGGATGATGGCCTAATGAGCTCATGGGTAAAGTGCTTTTACTTAGTTTTCGATTGAGTCAACTCAATTAGGATTGGTTATGGGATTTTACAATTTGTTTATTTATTTATATAGGTAGTCTAGGACATTAACCTTGACACTTATCTAAGATAAAGATGCCTGGATCTTCATGCAAGAGAATTTAGTAAGAAGTTCATTGGTATTATGTCAAGTATATTTTTTTATTTAAAAAGGAAGAAATATTGTTTTAACAGAATTATTTCAAGTTTATACATTTGAATATGTATCTTGAGCCAATTTTAGATTGGTTGATTAGTATCTCTTCATTTAGAAAAATAGCTTTGGAAAGGAAAAAAAAATATAAAATCTCTTTTATTTAAAGGAGTTATCACTAAGGAAGCTCAGCTTATCACTTTTATAACTTTTTTTTTTTCAAAAAATTCTTAAGTAAGGTAGTACTCAAAGAGAAAATATAAAATTTACATTTTATTAAAATAATGCTCATGCAGAAAAGAGGATGAAGAGATTCAATAAAATAAATTATAATATCAAAAATAATTTTATAATTATATTAAAATATTCTACTCTTAGGAGAAGGATCCAATCGTTGGATTCTTTTGTCCTCCTCAAATTTTATATCATGCTTAGGTTTGAAATTTCTTTTCAAATACTTGTCTAAATCTAGACTTGGCCTAAGATTCAGTTAGGCTTGAACCGTATTCTTTTGGTTGGATCTAAGAGACTAAGCCTAACACAAGTTGACAATAATCTAAAATTCTTAAGTCCATTAGTCCAAATGCTCGATAGATCCTAATGATACATTCAGATCAATGGAGCTCCGGTTTCAGTTCTCTGACCAAAAGATAGCTAAGACTTTATCCCTAATGTATGGCCAAATAGCAGCAGCCCACGCCCATCAATTTATTGGCACCTTGATTCAAACTTTAGTCCAATCCTATTTTTTTTTGCATGCATGACCTGAATGACCTTTGGCCTGATCTGAAACCCATCCTGGATCAGTAATATCGATATAGAAATCATTTGCACGGGAGAATAATGAAGGCATTAAATATTACTCATCTATCTTTTTTTAAGAGACATATATTATTTACCTACCAGACCAAATCTTTTCTCCCTTTTTTAACATTTAAACTGCCCTTTTGTCCTGACCCATTACAACGGCCGTGGATCTTTTAATTCTTTTTGACTTTTCAAGCAAAATCCTCAAAGGGTTTGACTTCTCTTCGCAATGGTTATCCACCTCATGGCGCATTGTTATGACCGTTTAATTGATGTCACAATCGATCAATCAAATCGACGCATCAATCACGGTTGATGGAGACCGTACTTGAATCGTTGGGCACCGCTACGTGAGAACGAGTCCGCGGATTAGGAACGTAGTTCGTGCCCGATTCTTGCCCTATGAAAAAGGTCATGCCGTAACCTCGCATCGGGGAACCTCATGACATGGAATGAGGACTTAAAAAAAAAAAAAAAATTAAGAGTTTTTCAAAATTTTATTGAATTCATCATTTAAAACTATTTAATTCATAATAATCTATTCTAATAATTTGATAATTTAAATTATCATATTTAATAATTAAAATGATAATTTAAATAATAATGTTTTACCTTTGATAGTCATAAAATAATAATCTAATTTTTATTTAAAAATGAGTATTTAAGATTACCAAATTTTAGTGGGTTTCGTATAGATATTTAATAATATTTGATCTAATTATATATAATTAGATAATATTTTAAATATATATTATATTTATTTTTTGATATTAAATATAATACAATATTTTATATTAATATTTAATTTAATTTAATTTAATATTTAATGTTTTAAACACTATTATATATTTATATAATATATAATATTATTATATATTTATATGAAATATATGAAATATTTTTAAAATATTTAAAAATAAAATATTATTAAAATTGGTTATAAAGAATTTTAATTTTTATCAAAACATTTCATAATCTAGTAAAAATAAGAGAGGACTTCTTAAAAAATAATAATAAATTATAATAATAGGAATAAATAAAAAAAATATAATAATTTTTTTATTTTTAAGAATATGATTATCAAGTATAAAATTATCAGATATATAAGATTTTTAATATTATATTATGATAAATCAAATATTATCTTAGATATTAATGGTATAAAGTAAATGAATTTTTTAATGTTTTAGATTATTAAAATTCTCTATAAATGATTGTTTTGAAAAGCCGCCCAGAGGACTTGATTTCTATGAATACCTACTTGAAGTTTCATGTCATATCTATTTATTTTAAAGTTATCTTAAAATTTAATTAAAGTCATATTGAAAACCACATGGAATTTTATAGCAAATAAAAAAATTTTTCAATTCAATAATTTTACATTTTCAAGTCTCTCATCTTTTAGATTTGGATGATTCCATATACTTTGGGAAACCGTCGTCCCAAGGTGGCCCAAAGACTAGGTTGACGTTAGATCGCGTCAAGCGCTGCCAGAGAGAACCGAGTCAGAGGAGAAATCGTGGCACCTGACAACCAGTGGCAACGCCTTTCTTGTGCCCCTGGGCGTGACGCTAGCGACACCCAAAGGGACGTCAATCCGGAGTCATGGGAGGGCGCCGTAGTCCTTTTTCAAACCCTGTATCGTTTGACATCGATTTTATGTCAATAATACATGTAAAAATATATTTATAAAAATAATATAAAAAATAAAAATTTATTTTAAATAATATTTTAATATAATAAATAAAAAATATTATTTAAAATAATATTTTTAAAAATAAAAAATAAAATAACTTTTTTAAAGCATTACTTAAAATGATACTATTAATCAGCGTCATTTAAAATAATATTTTTTAAATATTATATAATATTTTTATTTATTATATTAAAAAATTTTTTTAAATATTTTTAAATATTATTTTTAAAAAAAATTATTTACATAAAAACGACACTGATTAAAAAAGGGCTCCAGGGTGCCGTGCGCTTACCGGAGATTTGACGCTCAATCGACCGCAGAACGCGCAAGGGGGAAAGATTTTGTCAAAGCTTTAAGCTTATTTACTGTGTCTTCAAGTCAAGGGCAGCGTAGGCATCGCCATGCTGTTCATACTGTAATTTCAATTGACAGGCCCTTTAAGGGGCTAGAGGACGAAGATTTCTCATTTTTTATAAAAATAAAAAATATTTTTTATTCAAAATAGGGCAGAATGAGGTTAAGCATAAGATTAAATATATATTCTATTATGCTCGATCTTGTAATACAGTTTATCCTCTAGCTATTCTTAGGAATATCTTTTGACTATCACATTGATCATATCAAATACAAAAGGTAAATCATAGGATAACTTTTTTTTTTTACTCTTATTTGAAGGAATAACCAACTATTCCTGCATTTTTTAGGTAGTGTTTGATAGAAAAAATATTATCCATGATAAGTGTACGGAATAGAGTTTGTCCATGGCTATCCCTAGGGATATCCCTTGGCTATCCCATTGATCATATCAAATGCAAAAAGGTAAATCCATATGATAACTTTTTTTTTTACTCTTATTTGAAGGGATAACCAGCTATTTCTGCATTTTCTAGGAATAAATTGAGGGAATATCCCATGGTTAACCATGGATTATCCCTTTGGTTAACTTTATTCACAGCTATCCCTTATAGTTATGGCTTTTGGGAATAAGAGGGGATATCCATATCCCCTCTTATCCCCTATTTCAAACATTATCTTAGGTAGTGTTTGATAGCCCAAAAGCTATCCCTGGATAAATGTACGGGATAGCATTTATCCAGGGGATAGCTGAGGGAATAAGTATTTTTTTAAAATTACAAGTCTGCCATCAAGGGATAACATTAGTTGTTCCTGGGTTCCCTAGGGAATAAGTTCAAGGGTTATCCCCTCTGGTTAATTTTTTTCAGACCTATCCCTTCTAGCTATAGCATTTAGGAATAAGAAGGGATATCCAGGGGATATCCTTCTTATCCCCTATATCAAACACTATCTTAGGGAATAAATTGAGGGGATATCCCATGGTTAACCATAGTTAACCATGGATTATCCCTTTGGTTAATTTTATTCCTAGCTATCCCTTATAGTTATGACTTTTGAGAATAAGAGTGGATATCCTCTTATTTTCTATTTCAAACAAAGGTCATGCCTAAGTATTATATTACCATATTTAATTTTTAATTTAATTTCAAAATTTTAATTATATTAATAAATATAAATGTAAAAGATATTAATTTATTTAATAAAAAAATTAGTTATAATTTTTAAAATTTATATAGCTGGAACCATCTGCAGAGAGATTTGCTATCATAATATCATATTTCTATCCATGATCGGATTATCACCATAATACTATGATCTCATTTGTAGAGGCTACTATCATAATACTACAATAGATAGCTTGTCCAACGGTCTATTTATCGAGTACATGTTCACTCAAGCCCAACTTTATCATGTTAAGTGTATAATTCATTTAAAATTTAATTTATATCATACCACACTATGCTGAACATTTATATAAGCCAATAACTTTCTTGGTAACTTGTATTATGCCATGCTACATCATCTTAATCATGCATATAAATGCATATATAAGCTTCAAATGTTGTCACATTAGAGGGATTGGAATTCGTACTTGATCAAAATTTATTCTGATTACCGTCTACATTCGCCTGCTTGATATGGCCGGCGAGGATATAAGGCGACGTCAGCCGGTTCCGGGGAAGGAAGTTGCAACGACCGACGACTTCAATCAAGAAGAATGATGATGCCGCTCTTGCAAGGGCTGGGCCGCAGGGGTTGCGCGACGAGTTGAGGAGTCCGTCACGCCATGATTCGCTGAGATCCGTGGCCATTGGTGGCAACTGCATGTGGCAGTTTCAAGGAAAAGACTTTGCGCACCTGCTTTTAGCTTGTTAAAATCAGATCGATTGAACCGATTAAATCGGAACCCAAAGGTTAAGCTGATCCAATTCTAACATAAAATTGAATGTATAAGTGATTTAGAATAACCTGATCAATCCATCCGGTTCATTCATGAACCGGTCAATCCAGTCCAAATCGGATCTCATGTTAATCTTAAATTTTTTATTAAAAATTATTTTTTATTAATATAAATATATTTTTATATTAAAATAATTAATAGATGGTTCAATCAGTGACCTAATGGTTGAACCAGTGATCCGGTGATCTAAGCCCTTAGCCGGATCAATGTCCAAGCCGAGTTTGATAACTATGCTTTTCAATGCATAAGTATACATGCATGTGCTATAGTCCATTGAACTGAGATGCGTCTTATATGCACGCATGGCGTGTAGCCAATACTCGATTTTGTGCACTAGAGGAGGTGCACAAAGACTTTTCTGCAGTTGAAATGGTGACTGTTTCGATTGGGCTCAGCCCAACCCGAGTTCTACATGGCCCAAAGATTCCACTCTACTCTAGTGGATGCATGTGGTTTGAGCTGCTGTCATTGACATGAAAAGATTTTTGTGCATCAAGATGCGGCGTAGGTTGTTCGCATCATGCTAGGTAATTGACATGCCATGCACGTGTGTGCTAATCAATAGCAAAAATATTTTTTTTATTTTTGATGCACATGTGCATACATGTCATGCATCAATCATTGCATGCAGTAAAATTTTTTCATTAACATTACCAATGAGGTTAGAGTAGGGGGCCAATCAGACTATCAAAAGTAAACTAATAACTTTTTTGACTTGACTCGAGAGGCCTGGCTTGCATCACTCGACAAGCAACTACAATCTTTGCACGGCCTCGGATCCACGGCAATGTGCTGAAATGGTGCTTGATGCATAATGCTTCAACTCACTCTAAAAGAGAATAAGGTGATGAGACCTGAGGAAGCCGATCCAGAAGGATTACTAATTAATAAATCCTTTATGGATCATTTTGACTGAAATGGATTTGAGAGTAAGATTCGTTACATTGGATGCTGAATTGCACATGTATACTTTAGGGACCAAAGCATCCGTATGGCATCTAATTTAATTGTTCTTTTTATTTTTTTTTAAATAATTTTTAAGACTTGCAGTGCTTAATTTATCCATCTTCAAAAGGTTAGATGCATGGAACAAACAAGAATATTTGGGCCTCTAAATGGATTCATTAAAGTTATTTCGCATAATTTTGCAATTCTTCTCTATGTAGTTGAAGGAAAAGTTGATACATTAATCAAGGTCTAATTCATGGAGGATTTACTTGTTTTGGATTATTTTCATCAGTCACAAATATTTAAGAAAATTATGGCTTCCTCAACTAGAAGAGAATTTTGGCTTAAATTTTGTATAGACGAACATCACTAATATAATTGTTGCTGCTAAAATCTTGTCCTCCGACTCGGGTGCGTTCGGGCTTTGAAATGGGCTTCCTTCTGGGCGGACATGCAAAACAGTCCTCACGCGAGAGGCGTTGGGGATGGCCTTCTGCAGAAGACCCTCCGACGCTCAAATCAGTGGAGATCGATAATCAACTAAAATGAGAAGAAGGCTCTCGCTGAAGAGTCTCTCCCAGGGCTATGAGCAGAGCGGTAATGGCGAAAGCTAAGACAGAGAGAGGGGGAGAGTGAATCAGTGAGCGAGTGTGCGCATAAGAGATGGCATACCTGAGGGGATCTGAGGCTGTGGTATTTATAGAGGATCACCTGGTTGCTTGGGAGCATCGTGGATCCGAAGGCCGTTGAGAGCCGAATCCAGTTTGTTATGAGATCAGTAGGATTCGTATCTGATTAGTTAGAGGATCGACGGCTGGAAGAGCTTGTTGACATCTCGAGATTTGGTGGGGGCACAGGCTCCAGGGCTCTGGGCCACTTTCAGATATGATTCCTATTTGGAATCTTACTATTTTAAGCTTTCCCGTGCCGAATTCCGCAGAGGTATATGTATCGCTCGGGCTAGGCCGAGTGATAGAAGAGATCGGCTAGAAGGGCCGGGTGATGGGATGGCTTGGTTAGGGCCAGGAGACGATGGACGATAACTCGGCTCGAGGGGCCGAGAGACGATAGCTCGGCTCGAGGGGCCGAGATACGATAGACGATAGTTCGGCCGAAGGGACCGAGAGACGATAGCTCGGCTCGAGAGGCCAAGAGACGATAGATGATAGCTCGGCCGAAGGGATCAAGAGACGATAGCTCGGCTCGAGGGGCCGAGAGACGATAGACGATAGCTCGCGCCTTAGGAACCCTTGGCTCGGTGGGGGCTAGGGTGCTCCGACCTACCGAGGTTGATTTATCTCTGGCGGGTGTCGCACAGCGGGTAGGAATCAAGGCTAGCCTTAGCCATGAATACGATTATTGATGCATAGCGATTTTATCCCTCAACACATGCCCCCCACTACCTAGTTCGAAGCGTAGGTTCGGGCATAGGGAGTATAATTCCAGGTGGCATGACTTGAACGAAGGGATCCGGAGTTGATAGCCTGTGCAATATGCCCTATTTAATGCCGCGCGGCCGCCGTGCCTTTGTGGGTAAGGCTCCTTTGGGGCAACAGTTGGGGAATCACTACGTAGCAAATCCCAGTTTTCACGGCATTCGTAATGGCGGTTCCGGGCGTCTCGGTCGAGACGCCTTATCTTCTGTCTTAAGGTGGTTTCCTTAGGGAGGAAGCAAAGTTGAAACAGTGTCGTTCCTATTCACAGTGCCCTTTCGTTCCTCTGTAATTTCGCTCGGTGTTTCTCTCGGCTAGCAGAATGATGAGCCCCGACGATATGGCTTCGGAGATTGCCGCCGAGGATTTGGGGAGAATACGTCAACAATACGACATTACCTCGAATGTTCTTCTGAGATTGCCGGAGCCCGAGCATAGGGTTTCGCAGGATCTGAAGAATGGGGTCATTCTTTATGAAGACAGCCTAAAGGCGGGCCTCCGATTTCCCCTGCATCCCTTGGTGAAGGAGATCATGAGATTCTACAATGTTTGCCCGACGATGGTAGCTCCCAACAGTTGGTGCAGCGTCATTGAGTTTATCTCAATGTGTAGCCGGATTCAGGTAACGGCAACTCTTCCTCTCTTTCATGCCTGTTTTCACTTGATATCTGGGAGAAAATCGGAGTGGCCTTATATTGGACCTCGGAGGTCATTCAAGACGATAACAGACAAACCATCGTCCATAAAGGAGTGGAAGGTCAGATTCTTTATTGCCGAGGGGAACATCAGCTCCGATTTTCCTCGGGGATGGGGAAACTTTGTTTGGGATGCGGAAGCACATCTGACCCTATCTGAACAGGAGGAGGAGGATTTGGAGGTCCTTCGTGATGGCAGGACATTTTCGGCTAATGATTTATTGTCGGAGGAGGCTCTCTTCGCCGCCGGGCTAAGCCCCCTCGACCCGCATGGTGAGTCCTTTTGCTTTTCCAATGATTTTTACTCGAGCAAAGATATCTCGGTCTGACCGATTGTTATCTATCACCACAGTCAAGAAGTCTGAACTATCAGACCGCATAAAGAAAAGAATGAGCAAACGCCCGAGTGAGAGCAGCGGTGGAGAGAAATGCAAGCCTAAAAAGAGGGCTCGCTTCTTTGAAGAGCGCTCGCCGGAGGTTGGGGTAACCACAGCAGGGGCACTGAAAACAGAGGAGGACTCAAAGAGGACTGCTGAGATCCCTTGTCCTTCAGTGGTTGAAATAGTAGATAGCCCGGACGAGACTCCGTTGGCTTGCCAGAAGCCCCTCCTTTGGAAGATGAGCCAATGTCTAGCACAGCAGAGTTCGGTGCCCCTGAGGGCTCGCCTCCGGGCGAGGAGATGTCTCTAGCCTTGTCGGGAGGACAGGAGGGAGCAACCGCAAACGTTGAGGCTCAAGATGAGCTTTCCATTGGAGGGCTCCCTCCGGAGGGATTCAGAGGCGACGACGTCGGGTCGACTTTGGCGGAGGCTCGCAAGGAGCCTACGGCTGGAGAACCTCTTTCTAGAGAGGTTGGGGCAACTGACGAACAAACTGAGGCCTTGGTGGAGCCTGCAGGGGAGGAGCAGGTGCCTGCGATCGAGGGAAGGAATTCGGACGAGGGGTTAGGGCAAGGTAAGAATCTTGCGGCCAAAGCTTCCTCCACAAAAGCTTCGGGAAAACTGGTGCTTGGGCTGACCGAGTTATCCGAGGAAGGCCATGCTAGAATTCTGCTGGAGGAGGCCAAGAGGTCAAAGGCTTCTCAGTCGAAGGTTGCCCGGATCGATCCTTTGGGCGGGGATAGTCAGCCCAGTAGCTCGGACTTGGCCGTCGAGGCAGCGTTCGCTGCTCTAATGAGGTCAGTAATGTACCCAGGCATGGATTCCTCGGCGGATAAATTCGTGGACCTAGACCTTGTTGATGCCACATTTGGTCAGCGGAATGTGGTGAAGGATGTATACCTCTTCCTCGAGATCAACAATTCCACCCTCATGGGGCTAGCCAGGTCCTACATCTCCCGGGTGAGTTACTACTCCCGAGTAGCGAATGCTTTCTGACTAGCTCGATCGTGCTTTTCTCACTTGTGTTTCATTCTGCAGCGTGCTTTGATTACTAGGGCACTGTGCTGGCGCTTGAGTCTGGCAACAGGGGCCGTCGCTCAGGCCAAGAGAGTCAGCGCCGAGCTTCGATCGCGAGCGGAGGCATCTGATACATTTGAACAACTTCTAGGCACTAGCAACGAAAATTTGGTGAGGATGAAGGTATTATATCAGGCTGCCCTAGATGACGCATCCAAGCTAAGGCTTGAAGTGAAATAGCTACGCGGGCTCCTGGCGAAGTTCGATGACACATGCTTGGAGTTATCGCAGATCAAACTAGGCATTCCGGAGAAATGGAAACTGTCAAGAAACAGTTTAGCGAAAGCCTGGTGTTGGCCCAGATGACAACCCAAGAGGGGGGGGGGGGGTGAATTGAGTTCTTTAAAAATTTAAACCTTTTGAAATATTTGTTTGCTTAGTGTGAGTGAAAGTGAATGCAGATGCAACAACAAAATACAATCAATAAGATAGAGATAGAGATAGAGATAAAGGAGACACGGCAAACACAAAGATTTTATAGTGGTTCGGTGTATCCAACACCTACGTCCACTCCCAAGATTCACTTGGGTCCACACTATAATCTTCCTTGATTACAGCCGAGTTGTTTTACAAGCTCACAACTCAAACTTGTTGTTTTCCCGGGATCACAACGAACCCAGCCGATTTTCCGGGCTCACCAGCACAAAAACCCTAATACAAGCTATACCAAGCTTGTACCGAGGTAAGACTACCTCCACTAGTTCAATCCCCCAGATTGAACTAGACACAAACAAAAGAAATATTATTTTTCAAGTACACAGCTCCTCAATGAGCAAATAAACAAGTAAATGAACAAAGTTTAGAAAAGCCTGATTTGTAGTTGGTTAGCTTTTGAGCTTTTCTTCTTTTCTTCTTCTCCTTGCTAGATTGAATCAAGCCTCAGCTCCGATTCTTCACAGTTGAAGCAGTTGAGAAGGATTGAAAAGCAAGAAACTGATCCTCTTTCTCCAATTTGGGAAATCCACCAAAACTTTGATTTGAATGCCTTGGATTCCTCTTGAGCTTTTTGGAGTGGAGTGGATTTGAGCTAGAAGGTTTTTCTCTTGAGATTCAGCCTCTCTCTTTTTCGGATTTTTGAATTGGGATTTCTCTATTTCCGTTTTCTTCTTTGTTTTTCCGTTTTTCTCTTTCTTGTTTTTTGAATGATAGTCTTCCCTTTTTATAGATTTCTTTCAAACCATTTTTGGAAGAAAACTATCCATTGGAGTGTACCTTGCAACAAAATATATCCGTTAGAAATAAAGTAAAATAGAAATATTACCGTTAGAGCTGATCTGGCAATTTGATTTTTCGTTCCAGGTGGGTTGGAGTCGACTCTAACTTTTCTGGAGTCGGCTCTAACTCGAAACACTTTAATCCGTTAATTCTGGAGTCGTCTCTGACTTTTCTGGGGTCGACAAGAAACTTTTCTGGAGTCGACTCTAACAGACCCGGAGTCGACTCTAAGTCGGGGCCAGAAAAATCAACGTTCTGTCTTTTCTGTGAGAGTCGGCTCTAACAGTCTCGGAGTCGACTCTAACTTCCGTGCCAGATACTGGAGTCGGCTCTGTGATTCTCGGAGTCGACTCTAATGTCTGCAATCTTACCTAGACATTAGATTCGATCCAGAACAAGATTTAACTCCTGATTTTGATCATTCAATCGACTTATAATCTGAAAAACTTAATCAAAATCATTAGAGCCTTCAATTGTTATACTCAAATAGTTTTGTTAATCATCAAAATCATCAATTGGGTCAACAATCTCCCCCTTTTTGATGATAACAAAAACTTTGAGTATATGCATTCAAAAAATTCATTCGAACTAAAGATTATAGTCATTTTAAAGCTTAAAACATTTTTAATGAAGGATTTGATGCCAATATTCAAAGTGAACTTTTAAAATTATGCATGAGTTCTATATAAGCCATCAATTATGAACATTTAAACTAAATGTACAGAAAATTGCAATTAAGCTTGTTGTTAAGCTCCCCCTGCATTGAATAGCTCCCCCTATATATAAAAATCGAATTTTAATTGAACTGATTAAAATTTCAAGTCTCTTTCTTTTTGCATAAACAATCATTTCTCCCCTTTCTTTCTTTCTTTTTGCATATTCAACCATCTCTCATTAAAATTTCAAGTCTTTTTTTTTTGCATATTCAACCATCTCTCCCCCTTTTTTGTTATCAGCAATAAGGAGAGTATTAGATAAAGAAAGTTATTAGAGAAAAATTGTTGGTTCAATAAGACATAGGGATTCAAGCAGTCAATCATAGACAGATTTGAAAATGTGTAATTGCATTACATAAGTAAGAAACATTACATAAGTTGATTCAAGTACATTCCAAAGTGAGATACATTAGATACTCAAAATTCCTAAATACAAACTATCAAGATAAAGTAAACCTGGAGAACCTAAGATACAAAAGAGTATCAAAATCAAAATCAAAGTCAGATATGTTTGAATACAATTTTCTTCAAGTGACCTATGATTTCCATTACATCATCTTTTTGAGATTTCTTAAAATTTTCAAGACAAGCTTCAATCTGTGAGACTGCAAGGTCAATGTCCTTCTTCAGTTGACCAGTTGCATGAACATAAGATCCCGAGCCATCAGCAATGCCTTCCATCCTTTCAAAGATTTTGTGAAGTTCAGCACCAAAGGATTCAACAGAATTGCTTATGGAAAAGGAAATCATGTCAAGTCTCGAGTTAAGTTCTTCTTTTAGCTGATTGAAGTCTTCTTTTAATTGATTAATCTCATGAGATCTCTGACTGTCATATTCAGCAAGCAAGGCTCTCAACTGACCAATCTGCTCATCAGAGAATCTCCCAGAAGCAGTAACAGACAGATGTGGAGGAGAGGGAACTGTGCTCGGTCCAGCTTCTGAAGGTCCAGCTGTAGATGGTCCCGCAATAAATGGATCAGGGACTGATGGTCCCGCAGTGGATGGTCCAGGGATATCTTCTACTCTGGCCTCTTCAGTTCTATCTCTCTCAGCTCTTTCTTCTCGTCCTCCTTTCATCCAGATACCATTTAACTTCTTGAAGCCCATCCGATGAATAGTAGAAATACTATAATAGTCAGTGTGCCTTAATTTCCTTAGGGGTTCATTATCCATAATTAGCACACCTTGGCTTCTAAAGATCAATGTCAGAACCATACCATATGGCAGTGTAGATCTTTTCTTTGTAGCAGCCTCTGCCATATAACCAATCATCATGCCAGCTAGGTTGACTGGCCTTCCAGTTATAATACAATCCATCAAAAGAATGTCTCGCTCCGAGACGTACTCAAATCTACCAATTTTGGGGAATAAAATTCTTCCACATATGTTGTGTAGTAACCTGAGCTCCAGATTTAATTGATTAGCAAGAATTTCTCAAACTCGGTTACATCCCTCCCTAACATTCTTGACAATGCACCACTTCTATCATCATGCTGATATTCCATAATACCAATTGTGGGCATTTCCAACAGATTTCCAAGGATTTCAGCAGTTATTACAACTCTAGTTCCTCTTACAATACTGACTAAACCGCCTTCTCCTCTACTCAAATCATTGTAAAATTCTCTCACTAGGGCAGGATAAGTGGGGATATCTAATGAACAAATCTTTTCCCACCCCATTTCTTTTAAACATCTTCCTATTGAGAAGCCCTCCGACTCAAAGAAATCAAAGTTGACCTTCCTTCCAGTTGTGATAGTCTTACCGGCTAGTTGATCTACTTTGGGTGAAGAGGGTGAAGGAGGGAATCTTCTTGAGTGGCCGAAGAGGAGGATGGCGAGGGTTGCCTCCGAATCGTGCGTCGCCTCGTGGGAACGGACGCTCCTCCGACGAAACCGCGCCTCTTGGGTGCCATTGAGTTGATTGGAATGTGTAATCAAAGGTTTTGAGAAGATTGGGAGGTTGGAAAGGCTTTGGAACTCCTTGGAGGGGTTTTGGGAGACGGATAAAATGATTTGGGGTCGACTCCGCCTTTTTATTTTTGACCTAGTTCGACCTAGAGTCGACTCCCGAAAACTGGGTGTCGGCTCCGAACCAGAAAGTCTGTCAGCGCTCGAATTAGAGTCGGCTCTACAGAAGCCGGAGTCGGCTCTAATTGCTTAGACAGAACATCAAAAACTAAGGTGTCGACTCCACAAACTGTTAGAGTCGACTCTAACAGTTTCAGAGATAAAAAATCAAGTTTCAAGGATCTGAAACTATTCAAATTAATCATCAAACTCTAGATAAATGTTCCTTAGCAATTGGGGAAACAATGAATCAAGATCTAGATAGATTTCCTTATTGAATATCGAGATTTTTCAAGAAATTGATGAAATCTAGATAGTTGTTCTTAAGAGTTTCAGAAAATTATTCCAAAGGATCACAAACTCCTAATTCTCCTCTAAGATAACAAAATCTCTCTTCACTTAAGGGTTTTGTAAATATATCTGCCAGTTGTTCTTCAGTATTCACATAATCAAGACAAATTTCATTATTGGCAACATGTTCTCTTATAAAGTGATATCTAATTTCAATATGCTTTGTTCTTGAGTGTTGAATTGGATTTTTAGTTAGATTGATTGCACTTGTATTATCACATCTTATAGGTGTCTTATCAAGTGTGATACCATAGTCTTCAAGTTGTCTCTTAATCCATAGGATTTGAGCACAGCAACTTCCAGCTGCAACATATTCTGCTTCAGCAGTAGATAATGCAACCGAATTTTGCTTTTTGCTAAACCATGAGATTAAGTTACTTCCTAAAAATTGGCATGCACCACTTGTGCTTTTTCTATCTAACTTACATCCAGCATAATCAGAATCAGAATAAGCAATCAGATTTAATGTTGAGTCTCTAGAATACCATAAACCTACATTTTTTGTTCCACTAAGGTATCTAAGAATTCTTTTAACAGCAATTAAATGTGATTCTTTAGGTTCAGACTGAAATCTAGCACATAAGCAAACAGCAAACATTATGTCTGGTCTACTTGCAGTTAAGTAAAGTAGGGATCCGATTATACCTCGATAATATTTTTGATCAACCTTCTTACCTTCTTCATCTTTGTCCAGCTTGCATGAAGGACTCATTGGTGTTCCGAGGGGTTTGATTGATTCCATACCAAACTTCTTTAGAATTTCTCTTGTGTACTTTGTTTGGTTGATAAAGATTCCCTCTTTGCTTTGTTTGATTTGGAGTCCAAGGAAGAAATTGAGTTCTCCCATCATGCTCATTTCAAATTCTCCCTGCATTAACTTAGCAAACTCTTGACATAGAAGATTGTTAGTAGCACCAAATACAATGTCATCAACATAAATTTGAACTACAAGTAAATCTTTATCTTTTCTTTTCAAAAACAATGTTTTATCAACATTTCCTCTTGTAAAATCATTTTCAATCAAAAATTTACTTAGTCTATCATACCAAGCTCTAGGTGCTTGTTTCAAACCATATAAAGCTTTGTGCAATTTAAAAACGTGATTTGGAAATTCATGATCTTCAAATCCCGGTGGTTGTTCAACAAATACTTCTTCATTTATTAATCCATTTAAAAATGCACTTTTGACATCCATTTGAAATAAATTAAAGTTCATGTGACATGCAAATGCAAGTAATAGCCTAATGGCTTCTAATCTAGCTACAGGTGCAAAGGTTTCATCAAAATCAATACCTTCTTCTTGATTATATCCTTTTGCAACTAATCTAGCTTTGTTTCTAATTACTATGCCATTTTCATCTAGTTTATTTCTAAAAACCCATTTTGATCCTATAACAGAATGATCTTTAGGTCTTTCCACTAATGTCCATACATTATTTCTAGTGAATTGGTTTAATTCTTCTTGCATAGCTAACATCCAATTATTATCTTTTTCAGCTTCTTCAATGGTTTTAGGTTCAATTTGAGAAACAAATGCAAGGTGATTACTAATATTTCTCATAGATGATCTAGTTCTTATTCCTTGAGATGGATCACCTATAATCAATTCCTTGGGATGACTATAAGCGTATCTCCAATCTCTTGGTAGATCTACATCATTATGATTAGTATTAATAACATCAGCATTAGGCGAATCATTATCTTTAGCTTCTTGTTCATGATCTGAAGATACATCAATATTAAGTTTTTCAAGATTGTTTTCGAGAATGTTTGTATCTTCCTCATCATCAATCCTTTTGGAACTTGATGCTAAAGATTCATCAAAAACTACATGAATAGATTCTTCAACAATTAAACTTCCTTTATTGAACACTCTATATGCTTTACTAGTTGTTGAATAACCTAAGAATATTCCTTCATCAGATTTTGCATCAAATTTACCTAAGTTATTTTTACCATTATTATGAATAAAACATTTACAACCAAATGCATGAAAATATTTAATGTTGGGTTTTCTATCATGCCATAATTCATAAGGTGTTTTCTTTAAAATAGGTCTTATTAATGCTCTATTTAGGATGTAACATGCTGTGTTAATAGCTTCCGCCCAAAAGTATTTCGGGAGTTTACTTTCACATAGCATGGTACGGGCCATGTCTTCTAGAGTTCTATTTTTCCTTTCAACTACTCCATTTTGTTGAGGGGTTCTTGGTGCAGAAAAATTATGATTAATACCATTTTCATTGCAAAAACTTTCAAATAAGTGATTTTCAAATTCAGTTCCATGATCACTTCTTAGAGACACTATGGTAGTGTTTTTCTCATTTGTTACTTTCTTGAAGAATTTCAGGAATATCGAGAAAGTCTCATCTTTGTGAGCTAAAAAATTACCCAAGTGAATCTAGAGTAATCATCTACTATCACAAGACCATATTTCTTTCCTCCTAGACTTGTGGTTCTAGTTGGTCCAAAAAGGTCCATGTGAAGTAGCTCTAATGGCCTAGAAGTTGAAACAACATTTTTAGATTTAAAAGAACTTCTCGTTTGTTTTCCAAACTGACATGCATCACATATTTTGTTATTTTCAAAATCTATTTTAGGTAGTCCTTTTACTAAATCCATTCTAATTAGTTTTGAAATCAGGTGTGTGCTTGCGTGACCTAATCTTCGATGCCACAACCAACCAATCTCATTCATATTAGCATTATTAGCAACTAAGCAATGATTATTAGTAGACAAATTGTCTAAGTCAATCAAGTATACATTGCCATTTCTATTTCCAATAAAAACAATGCTATTATCAATGGGATTAGCAACTGTGCATATAGAAGATTCAAATGATACTTTAAAACCTTTGTCACATAATTGACTAATGCTAATTAAATTATGTTTCAAACCATCAACATATAAGACATTTTCAATATATGTGGAGGGAGTTATTTGAATGTTACCAAACCCCAAGATTTGGCCTTTGCCATTGTCCCAAATGTAACTACTCCTCCTCTTTTGCTTTCGAGGGTGATGAATTGATCTTTGTCACCCGTCATGTGCCTTGAGCAGCCGCTATCAAGATACCACTTTCGCTTTGATCTTTTGGCCGCAAGACACTCCTGCAAAGATGATCAAGTCTTATGTTTAGGTACCCAAGCTTTCTTGGGTCCTTCATGGTTAGTAGCATAAAAACTGTTCCTTTTGGAACCCATATTTTCTTTCCTTTAATATTTAAGTTTTTATTAGGTTTTAGAATTTTACATTCATAAGATTTATGTCCTTTTTGATTACATTTAAAGCATGTAAAATTACTTTGGCCAGCATGCACAAAAATATTTTTCAGTGATTTTTGTTTTCTTAAAGTGTTATACCCTAATCCGGCTTTGTCAAAAACTGCTTTTTGACTATTTAATAACATGTCCAATTTAGTTGAGCTTAATGTAAACTTATCAACTATGTTCTTATGTTTTTCAACCTCTTTCCTTAGTTTATCATTTTCATTGGAAATTAATTCTTTTCTTTTACAAAATTTCATTTTCAGATTTAAGTTCTTAACTTCATTATTAAGATCTTCCTTTTCTTTAATGAAAGTTAAATTTTCATTTTTCAAAAGCTTGTATTTCTTTTTCAAAACCTTGAAATCGCCGACAAGTTCATTAAAAGCATCAAATAATTCATCAAATGCAAACTCATCGCAAGGGTTATCGGAACTTACCTCATCGTTGTCGTCCGCCATAAAACATACATTTGCGACTTCCTTTTGTTCTTCTTCTTCGGAAGAAGTTTCTTCGCTATCACTCCAAGTCGCCACATAAGCCTTCTTTTTCTTTTGTAGGCTTTCTTTAATTTAGGACATTCATTCCTAAAGTGCCCCGGTTTATTACACTCATAGCAAGTCAAGGGGTCTTTCTCTTTTTCTTTGTCCTTGTCCTTGTTCTTATCCTTTTCTCCTTCCCACTTTGCTCCAAATTTCTTCTTGTGGAAGGGTTTCTTTCTCCTCATGAATCTTTTAAACTTTTTAGCTAAGAGAGCAGTCTCTCATCATCATCATCATCATCGCTGCTGCTCTCTTCTTCTTTTGCAGCTTTGAGGGCAATCATTTCTTCTTCTTTGTGTCCTCCTCTACGTGCTGCTTCATTGTCAACTCATGGGTCATAAGTGATCCTAGAAGCTCCTCTAAGGGCAAGTGTTGAGGTCCTTTGCTTCTTGGATTGCTGTCATTTTGGCTTCCCATGATCTTGGTAGTGACCTAAGAATTTTTCGAACAAGTTCTGAGTTAGTATATGTCTTACCAAGACTTTTTAAACCATTTACAATATCTGTAAATCTAGTGTACATGCATGCAATGGTTTCAGATTGTTCCATGCTAAACAACTCATATTTATGAACAAGAATATTAATTTTAGATTCTTTTACTTGGTTGGTACCCTCATGGGTAACCTCTAATCTATCCCAAATCTCCTTTGCGGAATTACAAGTGGAGATTCTATTAAATTCATTAGCGTCTAAGGAGCAATATAAGACATTCATGGCCTTAGCATTGAGCTGTGCCATTTTCTATCATTATCATTCCAGTCCCTTTCGGGCTTAGGAACAATAGTGCCATCAATAACATGTGTGGGTGTACTAGGTCCATTAATTATAACACCCCATAGTTCATAGTCAGAAGCTTGAATGAATATCCTCATTCTAGCTTTCCAATATGAATAATTTGAACCATTAAACAGTGGAGGTCTATTCGTAGAATGACCTTCAGCAAATGATCCAACTTGAGCTGCCATTTGGATCTTTAGCTCTTGATCGTGTGATCAAAATCTAATGAGCACTAGCTCTGATACCAATTGTTGGCCCAGATGACAACCCAAGAGGGGGGGGGGTGAATTGGGTTCTTTAAAAAATTTAAACCTTTTGAAATATTTGTTTGTTAGTGTGAGTGAAAGTGAATGCAGATGCAAAAACAAAATACAATCAATAAGAAGAGATAGAGATAGAGATAAAGGAGACACGGCAAACACAAAGATTTTATAGTGGTTCGGTGTATCCAACACCTACGTCCACTCCCAAGATTCACTTGGGTCCACACTATAATCTTCCTTGATTACAGTTGAGTTGTTTTACAAGCTCACAACTCAAACTTGTTGTTTTCCCGGATCACAACGAACCCAGCTTTTTCGGGCTCACCAGCACAAAAACCCTAACACAAGCTATACCAAGCTTGTACCGAGGTAAGACTACCTCCACTAGTTCAATCCCCCAGATTGAACTAGACACAAACAAAAGAGATATTGTTTTTCAAATACACAGCTCCTCAATGAGCAAATAATCAAATAAATGAACAAGGTTTAGAAAAGCCTGATTTGTAGTTGGTTGGCTTTTGAGCTTTTCTTCTTTTTTTCTTCTTCTCCTTGCTGGATTGAATCAAGCCTCAGCTCCGATTCTTCACAGTTGAAGCAGTTGAGAAGGATTGAAAAGCAAGAAACTGATCCTCTTTCTCCAATTTGGGAAATCCACCAAAACTTTGATTTGAATGCCTTGGATTCCTCTTGAGCTTTTTGGAGTGGAGTGGATTTGAGCTAGAAGGTTTCTCTCTTGAGATTCAGGCTCTCTCTTTTTTGGATTTTTGAATTGGAATTTCTCTTTGTTTTTCTATTTTTTTGTTTTTCGTTCTTTTTTTTTTTGATGATAGTCTTCCCTTTTTATAGATTTCTTTTAAGCCATTTTTGAAAGAAAACTATCCGTTGGAGTGTACCTTGTAATAAAATATATCCGTTAAAATAAAGTAAAATAGAAATATTACCGTTAGAGCTGATCTGGTAATTTGATTTTTTGTTCCAGGTGGGTTGGAGTCGACTCTAACTTTTCTGGAGTCGGCTCTAACTCGAAACACTTTAATCCGTTATTTCTGGAGTCGTCTCTGACTTTTCTGGGGTCGACAAGAAACTTTTCTAGAGTCGACTCTAACAGACCCGGAGTCGACTCTAAGTCGGGGCCAGAAAAATCAACATTCTGTTTCTTCTGTGAGAGTCGGCTCTAACAGTCTCGGAGTCGACTCTAACTTCCATGCCAGATACTGGAGTCGGCTCTGTGATTCTCGGAGTCGACTCTAATGTCTGCAATCTTACCTAGACATTAGATTCGATCCAGAACAAGATTTAACTCCTGATTTTGATCATTTAATTGACTTATAATCTGAAAAACTTAATCAAAATCATTAGAGCCTTCAATTGTTATACTCAAATGGTTTTGTTAATCATCAAATCATCAATTGGGTCAACACATTGTTTCCACTTCTAGGCCACTTGAACTACTTCACATGGATCTCTTCGGACCTACTAGAACCACAAGTCTAGGAGGAAAGAAATATGGTCTTGTGATAGTAGATGATTACTCTAGATTCACTTGGGTAATGTTTTTAGCTCACAAAGATGAGACTTTCTCGATATTCCTGAAATTCTTCAAGAAAGTAACAAATGAGAAAAACACTACCATAGTGTCTCTAAGAAGTGATCATGGAACTGAATTTGAAAATCACTTATTTGAAAGTTTTTGCAATGAAAATGGTATTAATCATAATTTTTCTGCACCAGAACCCCTCAACAAAATGGAGTAGTTGAAAGGAAAAATAGAACTCTAGAAGACATGGCCCGTACCATGCTATGTGAAAGTAAACTCCCGAAATACTTTTGGGCGGAAGCTATTAACACAGCATGTTACATCCTAAATAGAGCTTTAATAAGACCTATTTAAAGAAAACACCTTATGAATTATGGCATGATAGAAAACCCAACATTAAATATTTTCATGCATTTGGTTGTAAATGTTTTATTCATAATAATGGTAAAAATAATTTAGGCAAATTTGATGCTAAATCTGATGAAGGAATATTCTTAGGATATTCAACAACTAGTAAAGCATATAGAGTGTTTAACAAGAAAACTTAATTGTTGAAGAATCTATTCATGTAGTTTTTGATGAATCTTTAGCATCGTTCCAAAAATTGATGATGAGAAGATACAAACATAATTGAAAACTTGAAAAATTAATATTGATGTATCTTCAGATCATGAACAAGAGCTAAAGATAATGATTCACCTAATGCTGATGATATTAACTAATCATAATGATGTAGATCTACCTAGAGATTGGAGATATGCTTATAGTCATCCCAAGGAATTGATTATAGGTGATCCATCTCAAGGAATAAGAACTAGATCATCTATGAGAAATATTAGTAATCATCTTGCATTTGTATCACAAATTGAACCTAAAACTATTGAAGAAGCTGAAAAAGATAATAATTGGATGTTAGCATGCAAGAAGAATTAAATCAATTCACTAGAAATAATGTATGGACTTTAGTAAAAGACCTAAAGATCATTCTGTTATAGGATCAAAATGGGTATTTAGAAATAAACTAGATGAAAATGGCATAGTAATTAGAAACAAAGCTAGATTAGTTGCAAAAGGATATAATCAAGAAGAAGGTATTGATTTTGATGAAACCTTTGCACCTGTAGCTAGATTAGAAGCCATTAGACTATTACTTGCATTTGCATGTCACATGAATTTTAATTTATTTCAAATGGATGTAAAAGTGCATTTTTAAATGGATTTATAAATGAAGAAGTATTTGTAGAACAACCACCAGGTTTTGAAGATCATGAATTTTCAAATCACGTTTTTAAATTGCACAAAGCTTTATATGGTTTGAAACAAGCACCTAGAGCTTGGTATGATAGATTAAGTAAATTTTTATTGAAAATGATTTTACAAGAGGAAATGTTGATAAAACATTATTTTTGAAAAGAAAAGAAAGATTTATTAGTAGTTCAAATATATGTTGATGATATTGTATTTGGTGCTACTAACAATCTTCTATGTCAAGAGTTTGCTAAGTTAATGCAGGGAGAATTTGAAATGAGCATGATGGGAGAACTCAACTTCTTCCTTGGACTCCAAATCAAACAAAGCAAAGAGGGAATCTTTATCAACCAAACAAAGTACACAAGAGAAATTCTAAAGAAGTTTGGTATGGAATCAATCAAACCCCTCGGAACACCAATGAGTCCTTCATGCAAGCTGGACAAAGATGAAGAAGGTAAGAAGGTTGATCAAAAATATTATCGAGGTATAATCGGATCCCTACTTTACTTAACTGCAAGTAGACCAGACATAATGTTTGCTGTTTGCTTATGTGCTAGATTTCAGTCTGAACCTAAAGAATCACATTTAATTGCTGTTAAAAGAATACTAAGATACTTAAGTGGAACAAAAAATGTAGGTTTATGGTATTCTAGAGACTCAACATTAAACTGATTGCATATTCTGATTCTGATTATGCTGGATGTAAGTTAGATAGAAAAAGCACAAGTGGTGCATGCCAATTCTTAGGAAGTAACTTAATCTCATGGTTTAGCAAAAAGCAAAATTCAGTTGCATTATCACTACTGAAGCTGAATATGTTGCAGCTGGAAGTTGCTGTGCTCAAATCCTATGGATTAAGCGACAACTTGAAGACTATGGTATCACACTTGATAAAACACCTATAAGATGTGATAATACAAGTGCAATCAATCTAACTAAAAATCCAATTCAACATTCAAGAACAAAACACATTGAAATTAGATATCACTTTATAAGAGAACATGTTGCCAATAATGAAATTTGTCTTGATTATGTTAATACTGAAGAACAATTAGCAGATATATTTACAAAACCCTTAAGTGAAGAGAGATTTTGTTATCTTAGAGGAGAATTAGGGATTTGTGATCCTTTGGAATGAATTTTGAAACTCTTAAGGAATCTATCTAGATTTCATCAATTTCTTGAAATTCCTCATATTTTAAGGAAATCTATCTAGATCTTGATTCATTGATTCTTCAATTTAAATATTTTTTAGATTTTATGATATTTTGACAAGTTTCAGATTTTGAAACTCATTTTTTTGAAACTGTCAGTGGAGTCGACACCTTAGTTTGAGGAGTCGACACCTCTTCTATGTCGCTCTTGGTCCTTGACCTTGGAGCCGACACCCTAGTGGAGCCGACTCCAGTTCGAGCCTAGTGTTAGCGATTTGGAGTCGACACCCGACTTTACGGGAGTCAACACCTGGGGTCCCAAACTTTATTAGGGTAGAGTCGACAATTTCTATCATTCTCAATCCCTATCCAAACTCTTTCCAAACTCTCTCAAAACCTTCCCAAAAATTCTCCTCAAATCGAACATTCCCAAGGATTTCCATCTCCCAAGCAAAGAGGATCGGTTCTTGGAGCTCCCGTGAGGAAGCGTACGGTGAGGCATCCCGTCCACGAGCCATCTCCAAGCGAAGATTCTTCAACCCATTCTAATCCTGGTCCCTCATCTCCTCAGGTAGATACCTTAGCCGATAGAGTGATTACTATGGGAGGAAGGTTGATTTTGAATTCTTTGAGTTGGAGGGTTTTTTAATTGGGAATCAATCAAAGAGATGGGTGGGAAAAGATCTGTTCATTAGATTTTCCACCTATCCGGCCCTAGTCAAGGAATTTTACAATTGTCAAGGGGAGAATGGGATTGTAAGCTCTATTAGAGGAAGAGAGTCCACCTTACTTTTAAAAGCTAGGAAATCTTTGGATTCCTGTCAGGATTAGTTGCTGATATTCATAGTGAAAGGTCTGATGCACTTCTAGATGTTGGGAAGGTTTCTGAATTTGAGAGGTTTGCTAATCAGTTGCCCTTGGAGCTTAGATTACTTCACAACATTTGTAGTAGAATTTTTCCCAAGATTTTGAGTATGTCTCGGAGCAAGACATTGTGGTGATGGACAGTATTCTGACAGGTCAGCCATCAACCTTGCTGCATGATGATTTTTACATGGCTAAGGCTAGGGAAAAGAATCTCACTGCCTATGGTATGATTTGACTATGGTTTCAGAAGCCAAGGAATTGTGATTTCTGATAGTGAGCCTATGAGGAATTAGGCACACTGATTATTATAGTTTGGCTACTATGCATAGGATGGGATTTGTTAAAGTTAATGGACAATGGGAGAGGAAAGGTTGGATGAGAGGAGATTAGAGCTGCACCATCTGAGGCTGGTCCTTCTGCGAGGCATCCTTCTCCGCCCAGCAGATCTTCTCCAGCTCCTGCTCCTGCTCCTGCTCCTGCTCCAGTTCCTATACCGCCATCTGTTCATCTGTCAGATTTTTTGATATTCAGATTAGCAACTCAAGAGTTTCTTGCTGATCAGAAAGAAGAAATGAAGACAGAGTTTGATAGTCAGTTTATGAATTTAAAGAGAACTCTTTACTCTTTGGATGATCGCATCACCAAGATTGAGTCCACTCTTGGTTTCTTCTGAATCTTAAAGAAGATCTCAAGAACATATTTGAAGAACTTAAGGATATCTGTGGAGATCTGAAACCTACTCCAAATGCAATGCTGAGCTTCAAGATAAATTTGACTGCTTGCATTTGTTGACAGAAGATTAAAAGAATTTGTGGGGACTCAAGCGAAGGAATGAAGAATTTTAGAACATTTACAAAGGATTGTTAGAACTAATTTTGATTTTCATGTAATGAAGTATAGTTTTTGATTCAATGAAGTATTGTAAGAAGTATCAATGTTGTTTGATGTTTTATTTTGAAATCTTAATGTAATGATATTTTGATGTTTGACACAGTTTCATTTTGTAATGTACTCTTTAATGTAATGAAATTATCTGATGCTCAATGAATATTTTTGATCTTTAAAAAAATCTATCAATTTTGTCATTTTACTTAATCTTCTTACCTTTTTGTTGATAACAAAAAAGGGGGAGAGTTATGTATTATGTCGTATATGCATAATGGCATTGAATCCTAATTGATATATTAATTGATATATGCATTGCATGTAAAATAAAACAAAAAGAGGAAAAAATATTTAGCTTTTTCTGTTAAAAGGAAGAACGAATTTAAATTGAACTTCATAGGGGGAGCTACCTCATTCAGGGGAGCTTACCTAAGATTACATATTTGAAAATATTTGAAATTCTAACTCATGCATATACTCAATGTTTTTACATCATCAAAAAGGGGGAGATTGTTGACCCAATTATTGATTTTGATGATTAATAAAAGATTTGAGTATATTCATTTTATTACTAATGATTTGATAAGTGTTTCAGGGCTTAAAAATCTTTGATTAATCAAAAGACATAAAGAAACGTGTTTTGAATCAATGCTATTCATTTTATTACTAATAGATTTGACAAGTGTTTCAGGGCTTAAAAATTTTTGATCAATCAAATACATAAAGAAACGTGTTTTGAATCAAATGCCAAAAGAAAGTTTCAAATTTCAGAGCCTAAAGTCGACACCCAGAAGGTCTGGAGCCGACCCCATGGCCGATCAAATGTCTTTTTGATTTTTGGCACGGTCCGAAGCGACACCCAGGGTTTCGGAGCCGACACCCAGTGTTTTGGAGTCGACACTTACAGTGTCTGGAGCTGACTCCAATTGTTTTTAGACTTCTCTGAGACAACACTTACAGTCTTTCGGAGCCGACTCCCGAATTCAACTGGAGCCGACTCCTCAACGAACTCTTTACTTTCTATTTTTGGATACCCGACTTGGAGCCGACACCTAAAAAGTTGGAGCCGACTCCAATCTATCAGGAATGGATTTTTAAATTGCCAGATCAGCTCAAACGGTAATATTTTCTTTTTTTTCTAACGGCTATATTTTGTATGCAAACTATTCAGGTACATTCCAACGGCTAGTTTCTCACAAAAAACATGGATTAAGAGAAATCTATAAAAGGGGAGAACGCTCATTTGAAAAAGTGAAGAACGGAAAAATAGAGTGAAAACAAATCAAAATCTGAGAAGTGAGCTTGAAATCAAAGAGAAAAGAGTCCAAGTTCAAATCCATCTACTCCAGAAAGCTCAAAGAGAAATCCAAGGCATTCAAATTCAAAAATTGGTGGATTTCCCAAAAAGAAGAAAAAGGAGCCAAAGCCCTTTCTGTGATTTTCAACTTCTCATCTGCAACCCTTGTGAAGAATCAAAGCTGAGGCCTGATTCAACATCTCAAAGAGAAGAGGAAAAGAAGAAAAGAAGAAAAGCTCAAATCCAACTGCTTCAAATCAGGCTTTTCTAACCTTGTTTATTTACATTGAATATTTGCTCATTTAAGGAGCTGTTGTATTGTAAACACTTTTCTTATTTGTTTTTGCTAGTTCAATCTGGGGGATTGAACTAGTGGAGGTAGTCTTACCTCGGTACAAGCTTGGTTAGCTTGTGGTTAGGGTTTTTGTGCTGGTGAGCCCGAAAAACCAGCTGGGTTCGTTGTGATCCCGGGAAAACAACAAGTTTGAGTTGTGAGCTTGTAAAACAACTCGCTGTAATCTAGGAGATTATAGTGTGGACCCAAGTGATCTTGGGAGTGGACGTAGGTGTTGGATACACCGAACCACTATAAAATCTTGTGTTTGCCGTGCTTTATTGTCTCTCTCTCTATCTCTTTGTTTGTTATTAATATTTACTTTGCACTTAATTTATTTATCTCAAAGCCAATCATTTTAAAAGGTTAAATTTTTAAGAACCCAATTCATCCCCCCTCTTGGGTTGCCATCTGGGCCAACATTCTGGAGTCAACTCTAACTCCTCAGGTATCGACTCTAATTTGAGACCTGAAAAACCATCTCTCTATTTTCTGCTGGAGTCGACTCTGTAGGTTCCAGGTGCCGACTCTAATCTGTGCCGTTTTCTAAGTCGACTCTGTGATTCTAGGTGTCGACTCTAATGTCTGCAATCTTACCTTAACATTAGAATTAAGCTCCGAACTTGATTTCTCTCGAAATTTTGATCATTTAAACAAGTTATAAACTAAAACACTTAATCAAAATCATTAGTAACTTCATGAGTTATACTCAAATAGTTTTGTTTATCATCAAAATTAATAATTGGGTCAACAATCTCTCCCTTTTTTATGATGACAAAAACTTTGAGTATATGCATTAGAATTCATAAGCATTGTAAACTTTATCAAGACATTAAATTTGTTCAATTTAAGAAATAAGCCACAGTTTCAAAATAAGCAAAATTGATCAATAATAATCAACATGAACTGTATCAAATAAAAATTACGCTCCCCCTGCATAATATAACTCCCCCTTTCTCTATGCATATTTCTTTTAAATTGAATATATTTTGTTGGCCCAGATGGCAACCCAAGAGGGGGGGGGTAAATTGGGTTCTTAAAAATTTAAGACTTTTAGATGTTTTAAACTGATTTGCTCAAGATGTGCAAGTGAGTGAAATTAACTAAGAAGCAATGCACAAGCAAATAATAAAGAGAGATAGAGAGAGAAAATATAGCACGGAAAACACAAGATAATTTTTATAGTGGTTCGGTGCAACCAACACCTACGTCCACTCCCAAGACTCACTTGGGTCCACACTATAATCTTCTCAGATTACAGCCGAGTTATTTTCCAAGCTCACAACTCAAACTTGTTGTTTTTCACGGGCGCACAACGAACCCAGCTGGTTTTACTCAGGCTTACCAGCATAAAACCCTACACATTGTTTTTCATGGGCTCACAACTAACCCAAACACAAGCACTGGCTTGTAACGAGGTGTATCAACCTCCACTGATTCAATCCACTGATTGAATCAGCAACCAATCAAAATATTTAGAATTTAAGTATTGAACAGCTCCCCTTGAGCAAATATACAAATTAAGTATAAAAGAATAAAAGGATAGAAAAGCCTGATAAGATAGCAGATGGATGTGGCTTTGGCTTTCTTCCTTCTCCTCTCTAACTCCTCTTGAAGTGTCGAATCAAGCCTCAGCAAGATCCTTGACCGTTGAAGACTTTGGAGTTGAGATGTAGCTTTTTCTCCTTTGTTGAATGTAGAAAATCCTTCAATTTGATCTTTGAAAAGCTCTTGGATTTTCTTTTGACTTTTGTGGATTGAAGATCTGGAGCAGACGAAACTTCCATTTGGATTTCACTCCTTTTGAATCACTCTCCTTTGAGCTAGAAGATTTTTCCAATAAGCTCTGTTTTTCCCTCTTTTTGAAAGATATTCTTTTCTCTCTTTTGATATTCAAATTCCTCTTGTGATATGAAAAGAGCTCCTCTATTTATAGATTCTGCAAAAATATATCCGTTAGAGACAAGAAAAATAGCCGTTATTTAAAAATCTTACCGTTGGAGTGACGTGTCATCGTGAAAAAATATCGTCCAGATTTGCTGGAGTCGACTCATGCTTTTCCCGAGTTGGCTCGAGCTCGTCTTTCCAAATATAGAAATGTTTATAAAGGTTAGGGGTCGACTCGCCAGAAATAAAGTGTCGACTCCTGATAGTCGGGAGTCGACTCGAGAAAGGTTTGGGGTCGACTCGCGAAGTGCTCAGAAAAATACTCTTCTGGTGTCTGAGCGAAGTCGACTCGCACAGTCAGGGAGTCGGCTCGACAGAATCAGGGATCGACTCAACAATTTCGTGGGTCGACTCGACACAGATGCACATTTCTGTACACTGAGCGGAGTCAACTCTGAAACTCAGGAGTCGGCTCCGGAACGTATCAAAAATAAGAAACTTTTCTGATTGACATTAAAATCGTTCCAGATTCATTATAATTCATTGTTTTGACTTGAATACAATAAAATTGACATTTAGAGTTGATTCAAGAACTATTCCAAAAACTCATTGATTAAAACATGAATTATAACATTTCTTTTTGAAAGTTTGATTATTGTGCTTAAAGTCACTTTCAAAATTGATTAAAGTTAAACTTGAGCATGTTCATTGATAGTTCAAAATAAATTTATTGCTCATTTACATAAACTCATTACATCCTTTAATAAACTCAATGGCTTTTAGTAATCATCAAAATCAAAAGGATTGGATCATATAATTTTTCTATAATCTTCCAACAATCTCCCCCTTTTTGATGATGACAAAAACATTGAGTTTGTTCATGATTGATTAGTGAATTTATTTTGTTTTCATAGTTAGGCTTAGGCTCCCCCTTAATGAGGTAGCTCCCCCTATGAAACTTAATTAAATATCTCATTATTTATCTCATTGTATCACAATCATAGAACAATAAAATTCTCCCCTTTTTTGTTATCAACAAAAAGATAGAGAATCATAAACATTCATTCAAATTTCATTCATTCATTGAGATAAGGAAATAGAGAATTCATTTCATTAAAGGTCTAATACATCAAAATGTTCAGTACATTGATTTCAAAATGAAGGCATAATAAAAACTTCAGTACAAAACAAGGATTGAAACTCTAACACTCAAAAATGAGTTCTTACAATTCTAGTTAAATGATCTACTATATTTTTCATTCCTTCAGATTGAATTTTTACATAATCCTTGAGCCTTTCATCAACAAAGGTGCACGCACTCTGAATCTTGTCTTGAAGCTCCGCGTTGCACTTGGCCTATGTCTCTCCATCTCCGCATATATCCTTAAGTTCTTCAAAAAGATTTTTGAGATCACCACTTAAGGATGCCGAAGAAGAGCTGAGAGTGGACTCTATCTTAGAGATACGATCATCAAGTGAATAAAGAGTCTCTCTCAAATTCATAAATTTATTCTCAAAATCAATTTTAAGTTTATTAGACTGATCATCAAATAAAGCATTGAGTTGCATAAGTTGTTGATCTGAGAAACTAGCAGAAGATGATGAGGCTTGATCAAATGATGGAACTGGGGCTGGAGCAGAGGCAGAAATCAAAGGACTCGGAGGTGCAGGTGAAGGATGTCTAACAGAGGGTCCTGCAGCCTCAGTATCTGTAGCTCTATCTTCTGTCACTCCTTTCCTTTCCCATTTTCCATTCTTTTTGATAAATCCCATCCGATGAATTGTTGCCAGGCTATAAAAATCAGTGTGTCATAGATTCTTCATAGGTTCATTATCAGAAATCACTACACCTTGGCTTCGAAAGATCATTGTAAGGATCATCCCATAAGGCAGACTAGATTTTCTTTTCCCTCCGCAGTCTGCTATGTACCATAGAATCANGGTTCATTATCAGAAATCACTACACCTTGGCTTCGAAAAATCATTGTAAGGATCATCCCATAAGGCAGACTAGATTTTTTTTCCCTCCGCAGTCTGCTGTACCATAGAATCATGCTGGGAAGATTGATAGGCTTGCCTGTCACTATGGCATCCATTACAAAGACATCTCTCTCCGAAACATAGTCAAATCTACCAGTTTTAGGAAAGAGTATCCTACTGCAAATATTGTGTAGTAATCTCAATTCTAAAGAAAGCTGATTAGCAAAGACCTCTTCAAATCCAACCACATCCCGGTTTAATAATCTGATAAAGCTGGGGCGCGGTCATCAGAAGAAAAGGTGGAAGTGCCAGATAAGGGTAATTCCAACAATCTAGATAGAATCTCAGCAGTAACAGATAGCCTGACTCCTCTCACATTGCTACTAGCCCATGGTCTCCTCTAGACAGATTTTGTAGAATTCCTTAACCAATGAGGGATAAGTCGGCACTCTAGAGAACAAATTTTCTCCCAACCCATCTCAATCATGTCTCCCAAAAGAAACCCTCAGCCTCAAATAATTCAAAATCCACCTTCCTACCAGTAGTAATGATCCTATCCGCTAGACGATCTACCTGGGAAGAAGTGGCAGCAGGAGTAGCAGTCGGAGTAGAAGCAGATGAAGTGGAGTCCGTGCTTGGAGAAGGCTCACGCACCGGACGCTTCACCGTTTTCCTCACGGCACGCTTCCGCTTGATGCCGCCCGCCAAGACTAGATCCTCTAGTTTTGGGTGCCATTTGATGATTGGAGGTGATAATCAGGGATTATAGGAAGTTTGGAAGGTTTGGAAGAGTGAGAGAGTATTTTGAAGATTGGGTCGAATGAAATGAGCGGCGAGTCGACTCTGCCCTAGATAAATCAACTTGGGACCACCTCGAGTCGGCTCGCGCAAACCCAGGTGTCGACTCGGCACAGACAGAAAGGCCGTCCCGACATGGAGTCGACTCGCGCCTAAGAGGGGTCGACCCGAGAGTTTCAGTTGAAACCGGGAGTCGACTCCGATACGCATCGAGTCGGCTCCGAGACCATTTCAGACCAAAAACATGAAATTTCTGAAATGTGTCCGGAAATGATCATAAAAATTGATAAATAATCATTGGATATGAGTGAATCAATTAGATATGAATTCTAGATAAGATTTCCTTAAGATTGAGGATTTGAAAGAATCTTAGATAAAATTTCCTTAGGGGTTTCAAATTCATTCTAAAGGATCACAAATACCTAACTCTCCTCTAAGATAACAAATCTCTCTTCATTTAAAGGTTTAGTGAATATGTCAGCTAATTGTTCTTCAGTGTTAACATAATCAAGACATATTTCATTATTTGCTACATGTTCTCTTATAAAATGATATCTGATTTCTATGTGTTTAGTTCTTGAATGTTGAATTGGATTCTTTGTTAGATTAATTGCGCTAGTGTTATCACATCTTATGGGTGTTTTATCAAGTGTGATACCATAGTCTTCAAGTTGTCGCTTAATCCATAGGATTTGCGCACAGCAACTTCCAGCTGCTACATATTCAGCTTCAGTAGTTGATAATGCAACTGAATTTTGCTTTTTGCTAAACCATGTGATTAAGTTACTTCCTAAGAAATGGCATGCACCACTTGTGCTTTTTCTATCTAGTTTACATCCAGCATAATCAGAATCCGAATATGCAATTAGATTTAATGTGGAGTCTCTAGAATACCATAAACCTACATTTTTGTTCCACTTACATATCTTAGTATTCTTTTAACAGCATTAAATGTGATTCTTTAGGTTCAGATTGAAATCTAGCACATAAACATACTGAAAACATAATATCTGGTCTACTTGCTGTTAAATAAAGAAGGGATCCGATTATACCTCGATAATACTTTTGATCAACCTTTTTACCTTCTTCATCTTTGTCCAGCTTGCATGAAGGACTCATTGGAGTTCCGAGGGGTTTCATTGATTCCATACCAAACTTCTTTAGGATTTCTCTTGTGTATTTTGTTTGGTTGATGAAGATTCCCTCTTTGCTTTGTTTGATCTGGAGTCCAAGGAAGAAGTTGAGTTCTCCCATCATGCTCATCTCGAATTCTCCCTGCATCAACTTTGCAAATTCTTGACAAAGAGAATCGTTAGTAGCACCAAAAATAATGTCATCTACGTATATTTGTACTACAAGTAAATCTTTACTTTTTCTTTTCAAAAAAGGTTTTATCAACATTTCCTCTTGTAAAAATCATTTTCTATTAAGAATTTACTTAACCTATCATACCAAGCTCTAGGTGCTTGTTTCAAACCATATAAAGCTTTGTGCAATTTAAAAACGTGATTTGAAAATTCGTGATCTTCAAAACCTGGTGGTTGTTCTACATAAACTTCTTCATTTATAAATCCATTTAAAAATGCGCTTTTTACATCCATTTGAAATAAGTTAAAATTCATATGACATGCAAATGCAAGTAATAGCCTAATGGCTTCTAATCTAGCTACAGGCGCAAAGGTTTCATCAAAATCAATACCTTCCTCTTGATTATATCCTTTAGCAACCAATCTAGCTTTGTTTCTAATTACTATGCCATTTTCATCTAGTTTATTTCTAAAAACCCATTTTGATCCTATTACTGAATGATTTTTAGGTCTTTCAACTAGTGTCCAAACATTATTTCTGTAAATTGATTTAATTCTTCTTGCATTGCTAACATCCAATTATTATCTTTTTCAGCTTCTTCTATAGTTTTGGGTTCAATTTGTGATACAAATGCAAGATGATTACTAATATTTCTCATATATGATCTAGTTCTTATTCCTTGAGATGGATCGCCTATAATCAATTCCTTGGGATGACTATGAGCATATCTCCAGTCTCTTGGAAGATCTGTATCATTATGATCAATATTGACATCATCGTCCTTATGTGAATCATCATCTTTAGCTTCTTGCTCATGATCAGAAGATACTTCAATATTAAGTTTTTCAAGATCTTTTTCAATTATGTTTGTATCTTCCTCATCATCAAGCTTTTCAGAACTAGATGCTAAAGACTCATCGAAAACTATATGAATGGATTCTTCAACTACTAAGGTTTTCTTGTTAAATACTCTATATGCTTTACTAGTTGTTGAATATCCTAAAAAGATTCCTTCATCAGATTTAGCATCAAATTTTCCTAAATTGTTTTTACCATTATTATGAATAAAACATTTACATCCAAATGCATGAAAGTATTTTATATTTGGTTTTCTTTCATTCCATAATTCATAAGGTGTTTTCTTTAAGATTGGTCTTATTAAGGCTCTATTTAAGATGTAACATGCTGTGTTAATAGCTTCCGCCCAAAAGTACTTTGGTAGGTTACTTTCGCATAGCATGGTACGGGCCATGTCTTCTAGAGTCCTATTTTTCCTTTCAACTACACCATTTTGCTGTGGAGTCCTAGGGGCTGAAAAATTATGATTAATTCCATTTTCAGAACAAAAACTTTCAAATAAGTGATTTTCAAATTCAGTTCCATGATCACTTCTTAGAGATACTATAGTAGTGTTTTTCTCATTTGTGACTTTCTTGAAGAATTTCAGGAATATCGAGAAAGTCTCATCTTTGTGAGCTAAAAACATTACCCAAGTATATCTAGAATAATCATCTACAATCACTAGACCATATTTCTTTCCTCCTAGACTTGTGGTTCTAGTTGGTCCGAAAAGATCCATGTGAAGTAGCTCTAGTGCCCTAGAAGTTGAAACAATGTTTTTAGATTTGAAAGAACTTCTAGTTTGTTTTCCAAATTGACATGCATCACATATTTTATTATTTTCAAAATCTAGTTTAGGTAATCCTTTAACTAAATCCATTTTAATTAGTTTTGAAATAAGGTGTGTGCTTGCATGACCTAATCTACGATGCCACAACCAACTAATTTCATTTATGTTAGCATTGTCAGCAATTAAGCAATGATCACTCAAAGATAATTTTTCTAGATCAACCAAGTAAACATTGCCATGTCTATAACCAGTAAATACAATGCTATCATCAATAGAATTAGTTACAGTGCATACAGAAGATTTAAATGAAACATTAAAGTTTTTATCACATAATTGACTTATACTTATTAGATTATGCTTCAAACCATCAACATAAAGTACATTATCAATAAATGTAGATGGAGTTATACGAACTTTACCAAGGCCCATAATTTGACCTTTACCGTTATCGCCAAACGTAACAACTCCACCTTTCTTTTCTTCTAGGGTGATGAATTCATCTTTGTCACCCGTCATATGTCTTGAGCAGCCACTATCAAGGTACCACTTTTTCTTTGATCTTTTGGCTACAAGACATTCCTGCAACATAATTTAAACTTTATGTTTAGGTACCCAAGCTTTCTTGGGTCCTTCATGGTTAGCAGCAATAAAAATTGTTCCTTTCGGAACCCATATTTTCTTTGCTTTAACATTTAACTTGTTGTTATTATTTAATGTTTTGCATTCAAATGATTTATGACCTTTTTCATTACATTTAAAACAAGTTATATTACTTTGGTTGGCTTTTACAAAAATATTCTTTAAAGATTTTTGTTTCCTAAATGTGTTATAACCTAAACCAGCTTTATCAAAACAGCTTTTTGATTATCTAAGATCATGTTAAGTTTAGTTGAACTTAAGGTGAATTTCTCAACAATGTCTTTATATTTTTAACATCTTTCTTAAGAGAGTCATTTTCTTTAACTTGCTGTTCTTTTTCTAAAGCTAAAGTTTCTAATTGATCTTTTAAATCTTTTGTTGAGTTTTTAGTTTCAGATTTAACAAATCTATTTCTTGATTAAGATTATCTCTTTCTTTGCTAAGTTCTTCTTTTTCATTAGTTAAATTCTTAACTTCTAAAGCTAATTCATTTTTACTTTTAGCTAAGCTAATATTGTCATTTTCAAAAACTTATACTTCTTTTTCAAGGATTTAAAATCAATCATAAGTTCATTGAAAGCCTCAAACATTTCATCAAATGTAAATTCATCATTTGAGTTTTCAGAACTTACCTCATTGTCGTTGTCGTCGTTGTTGGCCATGAAGCAGATATTAGCAACTTCTTTTTGTTCTTCTTCTTCGGAAGAAGACTCTTCACTATCAGTCCAAGTTGCCATGTAGGCCTTTTTCTTTTTCTTGTAGGCCTTCTTAAGTAAAGGACAGTCATATCTAAAATGCCCTGGCTTTTTACATTCATAGCATACTAAGGGCTCTTTCTCTTTGTCCTTTTCCTTTTTCTTATCCTTTTTTTCTCCTTCCATTTTTGAAACAAATCTCTTTTTGTGGAAGGGCCTCCTTCTTTGCATAAATTTCTTGAATTCCTTGCAAGGAGGGCTGTCTCATCATCATCATCCTCTTCATCATCGCTGCTGCTTATTTCCTTTTCCGCAGCTTTGAGGGCATGGTCTTCTTCTTTCTTGACTCATCCTCATTGACATGTTGTTTAACTTGAAGCTCATGAGTCATCAGCGAACCAAGAAGCTCTTCCAATGGTAAGATGTTCAGATCTTTGCTTCTTGTATGGCGGTCACCTTGGCTTCCCAAGTCCTTGGAAGTGACCTAAGGATTTTGCGAACAAGCTCAGAGTTAGTATAAACTTTTCCAAGACTTTTTAAACCATTCACAATATCAGTGAATCTAGTGAACATGCATGTGATGGTTTCATTTTGTTCCATAGTAAATAATTCATATTTATGAACCAAATATTTATCTTTGATTCTTTTACTTGGTTTGTTCCTTCATGAGTTATTTCCAACCTATCCCAAATTTCTTTTGCGGAATTACAAGTTGAGATTCGGTTGAATTCATTTGAGTCTAAGGAACAATATAAAATATTAATGGCCTTAGCATTTAGTTGTGCCATTCTCCTATCATTATCATTCCAATCCCTTTCGGGTTTAGGAACAATAGTGCCATCAATAAGGTGTGTGGGTGTACTAGGTCCATTTATTATTACTCCCCACAATTCATAGTCCGAAGCTTGAATGAATATTCTCATTCTAGCTTTCCAATATGAATAGTTGGTTCCATTAAATAAAGGAGGTCGATTCGTAGAATGACCTTCAGCAAAACATGAACCACTTTGTGTTGCCATAAGGATCTTTAGCCCTTGATCGTGAGATCAAATTCTAAATGAGCACTTGCTCTGATACCAATTGTTGGCCCAGATGGCAACCCAAGAGGGGGGGGGTGAATTGGGTTCTTAAAAATTTAAGACTTTTTAATGTTTTAACATTTGCTCAAGATGTGCAAGTGAGTGAAATTAACTAAGAAGCAATGCACAAGCAATTAATAAAGAGAGATAGAGAGAGAGAAATATAGCACGGCAAACACAGATAATTTTATAGTGGTTCGGTGCAACCAACACCTACGTCCACTCCCAAGATTCACTTGGGTCCACACTATAATCTCCTCAGATTACAGCCGAGTTGTTTTTCAGCTCACAACTCAAACTTGTTGTTTTCCCGGGCGCACAACGAACCCAGCTGGTTTTACTCGGGCTTACCAGCACAAAACCCTACACGTTGTTTTTCACGGGCTCACAACTAACCCAACACAAGCACTCCGGCTTGTAACGAGGTATATCAACCTCCACTGATTCAATCCACTGATTGAATCAGCAACCAATTAGAATAACAGTGTTTAAGTGAAATGCTCCCCTTGAGCAAATATACAAATTAAGTATAAAGAATAAAAGGTTAGAAAAGCCTGATAAGATAGCAGATGGATGTGGCTTTGGCTTTCTTTCCTTCTCCTCTCTAACTCCTCTTGAAGTGTCGAATCAAGCCTCAGCAAGATCCTTGACCGTTGAAGACTTTGGAGTTGAGATGAGCTTTTTCCTTTTTTGAAAATCCTTCGATTTGATCTTTGAAAAGCTCTTGGATTTTCTTTGACTTTTGTGGATTGAAGATCTGGAGCAGACGAAACTTCTTCTTGGATTTCACTCCTTTTGAATCACTCTCCTTTGAGCTAGAAGATTTTTCCAATAAGCTCTGTTTTCCCTCTTTTTGAAAGATATTCTTTTCTCTCTTTTTGATATTCAAATTCGTTTGTGATATGAAAAGAGCTCCTCTATTTATAGATTCTGCAAAAATATATCCGTTAGAGACAAGGAAAATAGCCGTTATTCAAAAATCTTACCGTTGGAGTGACGTGTCATCGTGAAAAATATCGTCCAGATTTGCTGGAGTCGACTCATGCTTTTCTCGAGTCGGCTCGAGCTCGTCTTTCCAAATATAGAAATGTTTATAAAGGTTAGGGGTCGACTCGCCAGAAATAAAGTGTCGACTCCTGATAGTCGGGAGTCGACTCGAGAAAGGCTTGGGGTCGACTCGCGAAGTGCTCAGAAAAACACTCTTCTGGTGTCTGAGCGGAGTCGACTCGCACAGTCAGGGAGTCGGCTCGACAGAATCAGGGGTCGACTCGACAATTTCGTGGTCGACTCGACACAGATGCACATTTCTGTACACTGAGCGGAGTCGACTCTGAAACTCAGGAGTCGGCTCCGGAACGTATCAAAAATCAGAAACTTTTCTGATTGACATTAAAATCGTTCCAGATTCATTTTAATTCATTGTTTTGACTTGAATACAATAAAATTGACATTTAGAGTTGATTCAAGAACTATTCCAAAAACTCATTGATTAAAACATGAATTATAACATTTCTTTTCGAAAGTTTGAATATTGAGCTTAAAGTCACTTTCAAAATTGATTAAAGTTAAACTTGAGCATGTTCATTGATAGTTCAAATAAATTTGTTGCTCATTTACATAAACTCATTACATCCTTTAATAAACTCAATGGCTTTTAGTAATCATCAAAATCAAAAGGATTGGATCATATAATTTTCTATAATCTTCCACAATTTGGAAGCCTCGGTTACAACCGAGTAGCAATTAATATTTAGAAGCCACGGCTACAACCTAGTGCATCTTGGAAGGCTCGGCAACACCGAGTAATTTATTATTTGGAAGCCTCGGTTACAACCGAGTAGCATCTTGGAAGGCTCGGCAACACCGAGTAATTTATTATTTGAAGCCTCGGTTACAACCGAGTAGCATCTTGGAAGGCTCGGCAACACCGAGTAATTTATTATTTGGAAGCCTCGGTTACAACCGAGTAGCAATTAATATTTGGAAGCCTCGGTTACAACCGAGCTCGGCAACAACCGAGTAATATATTCTAAAGGCTCGGCAACAACCGAGTAATAAATTTCCCAGAGCATCGGCCAAAGACCGAGTGATATATTTCTGAAGGCTCGGCAACAACCGAGTAATAAATTCATCCATAAAAGTATGCTCTTTCTAGACCCATTTTTATTCATTGAATTAAATTCTGTTTTTAAAGGCCTGCGAAATTCTTATAACTCTCCTTGAAAGCTGCAATAAGAAGCAGGTCGTATAAATCCTCGGCGGGCCGAGCAATCTCCGTACCTTGGCAGCGCCAAGTAAAATATAATCTTGAAGGCTCGGCTACAACCGAGTAATCTCGAACCTTGGCAGCCAAGTAAAATATAATCTTGAAGCTCGGCTACAACCGAGTAAAAGAAGGAAGGCTCGGCAACACCGAGTAATTTATTATTTGAAGGCTCGGCAACACCGAGTAATTTATTATTTGAAAGCCTCGGTTACAACCGAGTAGCATCTTGGAAGGCTCGGCAACACCGAGTAATTTATTATTTGGAAGCCTCGGTTACAACCGAGTAGCATCTTGGAAGGCTCGGCAACACCGAGTAATTTATTATTTGAAGCCTCGGTTACAACCGAGTAGCAATTAATATTTGGAAGCCTCGGTTACAACCGAGTAGCATCTTGAGAAGGCTCGGCAACAACCGAGTAATATATTTCTAAAGGCTCGGCAACAACCGAGTAATAAATTTCCAGAGCATCGGCCAAAGACCGAGTGATATATTTCTGAAGGCTCGGCAACAACCGAGTAATAAATTCATCCATAAAAGTATGCTCTTTCTAGACCCATTTTTATTCATTGAATTAAGTTTAGTTTTTAAAAGGCCTGCGAAATTTTTATAACTCTCCTTGAAAGTTACAATGAGAAGCAGGTCATAAAAAGCCCGGCCAGAGCCGGAGTGCATCTCTTATCATCAAAAGCCCCGGCCAGAGCCGGAGTGCATCTCTTATTATCAAAAGCCCCGGCCAGAGCCGGAGTGCATCTCTTATTATCAAAAGCCCCGGCCAGAGCCGGAGTGCATCTCTTATTATCAAAAGCCGAGAGCCGGAGTGCATCTCTTATCGGCCAAAGCCGGAGTGCATCTCTTATCGCCCCAGAGCCGGAGTGCAGCCCCGGCCAGAGCCGGAGTGCATCTCTTATTATCAAAAGCCCCGGCCAGAGCCGGAGTGCATCTCTTATCATCAAAAGCCCCGGCCAGAGCCGGAGTGCATCTCTTATTATCAAAAGCCCCGGCCAGAGCCGGAGTGCATCTCTTATTATCAAAAGCCCCGGCCAGAGCCGGAGTGCATCTCTTATTATCAAAAGCCCGGCCAGAGCCGGAGTGCATCTCTTATCATCAAAAGCCCGGCCAGAGCCGGAGTGCATCTCTTATTATCAAAAGCCCCGGCCAGAGCCGGAGTGCATCTCTTATTATCAAAAGCCCCGGCCAGAGCCGGAGTGCATCTCTTATTATCAAAAGCCTCGGCCGAAGACTGAGTGATATATTTCTGCAGCCTCGGCCAATCCGAGTGATACAGCACTAAAGCTTCGTCCCAGCCGGATAATTTCTCGGACACTCTAGTGCAACTAAAGCACCTTATTTACTTCAGCAAGAGGGCCGCCCAGGCCTTTCTCTAACCTACACAGAGATAAACACTTCCTCTACAGAGGATCGAATGACACGTCCCCTAAATAAGATTGCTCCAGAATTCTACTCCCTATATCCGAAATTACACTTCGGACTAGGGAGTGGGGGGCATGTGATGAGGGGTAAAATCGTCATTGCATTGTTGACGCTCACATCGGCGATGGGGTCGCGCCCGTCCAAATGCCTGCTTGCCAGCTGGCCTGGCGCGACATTCTAGCAACAAGAGTCTCCTCATAATGAAGAAAGAGAACAAGAGGAAAAAAGGGCCACGTCATGTGCGTGGGTTCTCCCAAGGGCCCCCTCATTAATATCCGGCAGTCAAATCAATAGGCTGGAGCATTTAATGGTGCAGAAACGGTCATAATGACTTGGCCAGCATTTAATGGAATAAAAAGAAAGGAGAAAGCATACTTCGGCCAACATGCCTCGGCAATATAGTTCGGCAAATATAGCTCGGCCAACATAGCTCGGCCAGCATAGCTCGGCCAACCTCAGCCTCAGCCAGCTTCAGCATAGCTCG
Source organism: Calamus simplicifolius (assembly GCA_900491605.1). Classification (NCBI taxonomy): domain Eukaryota; kingdom Viridiplantae; phylum Streptophyta; class Magnoliopsida; order Arecales; family Arecaceae; genus Calamus; species Calamus simplicifolius. The sequence goes on from UESW01003893.1 coordinate 157,881, forward strand.
GCCAACATAGCTTGGCCATAGCTCGGCCAACCTCATCAGCCAGCTTCAGCATAGCTCGGCCAAATAGCTCGGCCAGCATAGCTCGGCCAACCTCAGCCTCAGCCAGCTTCAGCATAGCTCGCCAGCTCGGCCAGCATAGCTCGGCCAGCCTCAGCCTCAGCCAGCTTCAGCATAGCTCGCCAGCCTCAGCCTCGGCCAGCTTCGGCATAGTTCGGCCAACATACCTCGGCCTCCGCAACCACGCTATGTCTTTTGCATCAAGGCATTTATGACCTCATAAAGGCCACGTATATCCACCTGCTTTAAGGCATTCAATGCCTTATTTTCTTCCATGCATTAAGGCATTTATGGCTGCCCCCTTGTGCCTCGGCACCTACCTCCGCCGAGCCTCCACCAGCCATGATGACTGAACCACAGTTCAAAACACCTCTGCGGAATCTGGCAGGGAGAGTTCAAATTCACTGTAACAGAATAAGATTCCAAACAAGGAATCATGCCAAGACGTGGCCTAGGACCTACAATAGTGGCCTAGGGACCACGCAGCCATTGAGTCTCGAGCCATCGGCCAGCTCTCCCCGCCTCCCAGCCGTCGATCCTCTAACTAACCAGATACGGATCCTACCGGCCCTGTAACAACCTGATTCGAATCCGTTTCGAATCCCAACAACTTTCAGACCTCATCCAGAGCACGTCCAAGAAGTCAGGTGACCGCCTATAAATACACCACCCTCAAGCCTCTCAGGTACGGCTATTCTACGCCCATTTTTCATTCGCAGTTCTCACACTCCGCCATGAAAGCTCCCACAAGAGCTCGGAGGAACTTTTCCTGGGGGATCCTTCTCCCCATATTTGTTGATTGCTGGTCTCCACTGACTTGAGCGTCGGAGGGTCTTCCGCAGAGGGCCACCCCCAACGCCTCTCGCGTGAGGACTGTCTTGCAGGTCCGCCCAGGAGGAAGCCCACGCTGCAGTCCGATCACGTTCGAGCCGGAGGATAGATTTTAGCAGCAATAATATATATATATATATATATATATATATATATCATAGAATTAAAATATATTCACGTAAGATACTGCACCAAAGCTCTATCTTAATAAAACATATTAAAAATATTTATTAAGGTTACAACCATAGCACTGCATTTAGTATCGGACAGCCCCTCCCCAGGTGGTAGCTAATTCCACTCTATTAAAGTGGAGCACGTAAACAACTTTATCTCCACGCTGGAACAATGATGAAAGCCAGAAAATGAAATGAAAAAACCAACTCATACACCAGTGACTGGTGCCCTGAAGCCCTTTCTGTTTTTAAAAATTGATGATTGTGAACCTCCAATCCAATCCAGCTGCTAACATGAATCAATGACCAGGTGTTCATTCACATTCAACAGCTACAATGCAAGAATGCAACACAGAGCAACAAGTGGCAATTACAATGAAGCCTCACGATGGAAACAGCTTGGCGCCAACAAACAGCCAGCACCGAGTTGACTCAGACTATAATCTGACTTTTTATGATATAGTTTTTGATATCATATTCCTTGGATTTTAAGCATCAGTGTAATGAAATTATATGCTGCTAATGGATTACTCATACACACTTTATTCATCATCTCACATACAGCATATAAAATATGAGAAAATCTTTGAGGATGAGAAATTTGGGTGGTAACGACGACGACGACAACAATCAGCCAGCTTCAGGGGAACAGGAAACACATAATTCACGCAGAAAACTTCACTCCTTCATCCTTCTGTTCCAGTAACCTCAGGGCACGCATCAGCATGCCCCGATCAATGCCCGCAAGCTCTAGAATTAGCATGGGAAGTAAATTGCCATTTCAGCAGAAGATCAATTACATGGTAACATGCAACAAGATATTATAACTGACCGGAATTCTTAACATGGGATGGATGCCAAGTGGACTTGGATAAATGTCAAGTGACCTGCAGAGAGTTACCACTAAATGAATGAATCCACAAGAATCAAAACACTGAAAAGTTCTAAGCAGATTATCTTAGGAGGTGCATGCATGACAACAAATTAAGACCAAACAAAACATAATTAGTTCAACAATGTCAATAATACTGTTACATCTTGATAAGGCTGATCCAACGCCGTTAGAGAACCGTGAAGGAAGCTGATAGAGCCCCGCTTCGACCTCCAAGGCCTACCTTGACCTCCTGGTCCATCAACATCCTACCCCGAGACCCCTTTCAGGCTCAGACATATGAACAGTGCCGGGGGTCGGCCATCTATGAACAGTGCCGGGGGTCGGCCATGTATGAACAGTGACCGGGGTCGGCCATATATGAACAGTGCCGGGGGTCGGCCATGTATGAACAGTGCCCGGGGTCGGCCATGTATGAACAGTGCCGGGGGTCGGCCATGTATGAACAGTGCCGGGGGTCGGCCATGTATGAACAGTGCCGAGGGTCGGCCATTTATGAACAGTGCCATGTGAACAGTGCCATGCAAGTGAACAGTGCCATGCAAGCGAACGGGCTTCAACTCCAAACTGCATCTTCTGTCCCAATGGCTGCACTTTGGGGCCCATTTGCCTAACTTTATCACTCATCGTTGTCCGCGCAGGAATGCAAAAAAAAGATAACGTAGGGGACACGTCTGGCAAGCGCCGTAGCGGTTAGCCATGCCTGCAGCACCCCATGCTTCACGAACATCAATTAATGCTCTGACTAGTGACAGCACCCCATGCTTCACGGACATCAGTTCCGACACTTCACCCATCAAAGTCATCATTATGGAGCCTCAACCACTCAAGCCAGGCAAACTCTTAAGCGTCTATAAAATAGGTAAGAGGGACCCCCGACCAGGTAACACACTCATAACACTCCTAAACGCCCACAGAGAGACCTCTCTCCTCTCTGGGCCTCTCTCTCTCTTTTTCTCTTTCGAGCTTCCTCAAGCTCACGGCTGATGCCCAGACCACTGACTTGAGCGTCGGAGGGTCCCGCTGGGGCCCCCTCCGGCCCCCGGGACTTGCTTGCAGGCGCGAGGAGCTCACTGGAGGAGACGACCGCACGCTCGAGGCCGATGATTTGGCGTCATCAGATTGGCGCGCCAGGAAGGGGGGGATCAACGATGCTAGTTTGCAGATCCTCATCCCTTTTTATCAAAACAGTGGATCCTGAAGATGGTGGATTGTGAAGATTTCACCAGTTAAGCTGGGGGGCACCTTCAACGAGCTGAGCAGCAGGAGGCCAGCCTTTCGTTCCATCATCACTATCTTAGACCATTCAAACAGAACATGTTGCCACTCATTCTACAAATCCAAACATTGACGGTGGCTGTCCAAAAGCTCTAGAAGCAACGTCTTATGACCACGCAACAGCGAGCAAAAGCTTCTACTCGCCCTTTGGTCACTGCTCAGGCCAGCCATCCTTATCCTGCTGGGAATCTCCCCAGCAAGAGGTCCAACATCATCAAGCCCATCAGCGACTTAAAGCTCAGAGAGTCACCACTCGCCGCACAAGCAGCCCTCTCTCCTATGGACAGCGATGCAGAGGAAGGTCCGGCCATGGCTCTAGTTCCCAACTCTGCCCCGAGGCATCGGCTCTTCTCCAGACCCGGCGCTAGCGCCTCGGCTTCAGATCCAGCCCCGGGGGCTCCCATTTTCATGCTCCTGGCACCACATCCCCGAGCGCCAGGCAAGCTTTTCTTCCTCTCTGCCACATCCTAGGTCCGAGTGAAAGCTCCCAAAGTAGCCGCGTCCAATGCATTACATGCACCTATGCACGTGATGAGACATCATAGGAGAGAGAAGGACCATGGAAGCTGGAGGGCTCCTTACTTGAATCAATGTCGAGGCTGCCCGAATCCTATAACTCCCAGCAACATCATCTCCTAACCGTCCAACTTCAGCGGACTCTCCCATCCGCTCATCTCCAACGGCCGTTGGCTGCTCGGGCTTCCCTCGGCGACCTCTAGCTCCCGAGTTCGACTCCGACTCTTGTCCGTGGCTCTGCTCCAGCATCCCCGGCTCTGGATCCCATCTCTCTCTTCACTGCACTCCAAAGATGGGTCCCCAGCTTCATTTCGGAAAGGAGCTGGTCATCAACCGACTCCAGGCGCCGTCCCAACTTGATTCCCTGGGGGGCAGACCACCAGCGGGCGGAAATGCTCGAGTCCACATAGGGAAAACAGGGGTGCTACAAGAGCTAAGTACGATGCACCTAAGACAGTTTTCTTTCATTGACGCTTAAAAATGTTTTTTCTCTCTCTTCACTGCACTCCAAAGATGGATCCCCAGCTTCATTTCGGAAAGGAGCTGGTCATCAACCGACTCCAGGCACCGTCCCAACTTGATTCCCTGGGGGGCAGACCACCAGCGGGCAGAAATGCTCGAGTCCACATAGGGAAAACAGGGGTGCTACAAGAGCTAAGTACGATGCACCTAAGACAGTTTTCTTTCATTGACACTTAAAAATGTCATGCAGGGAAGACCAACCTTGTATCAGCCTTCAAGACAAACCTCGTGTTGGCATTTCAAAAGCCCGACCCCGGTCGGCACCAAAGCCCTGCACTAGCCAGGCACAAAGCCCAGTGTACCACTGGCAGAGGTGTACCACCGGCTCTCAGCAACAAAAGCACGACCTCGGTCGGCACCAAAGCCCTGCACTAGCCAGGCACAAAGCCCAGTGTACCACTGGCAGAGCGGTGTACCACCGGCTCTCAGCAACAAAAGCCCGACCCCGGTCGGCACCAAAGCCCTGCACTAGCCAGGCACAAAGCCCAGTGTACCACTGGCAGAGCGGTGTACCATCGACTCTCAGCAACAAAAGCCCGACCCTGGTCGGCACCAAAGCCCTGCACTAGCCAGGCACAAAGCCCAGTGTACCACTGGCAGAGCGGTGTACCACCGGCTCTCACCAACAAAAGCCCAACCTCGGTCGGCACCAAAGCCCTGCACTAGCCAGGCACAAAGCCCAGTGTACCACTGGCAGAGCGGTGTATCACCGGCTCTCAGCAACAAAAGCCCGACCCCGGTCGGCACCAAAGCCCTGCACTAGCCAGGCACAAAGCCTAGTGTACCACTGGCAGAGCGGTGTACCATCGGCTCTCAGCAACAGAAGCCCTGCACCAGCCAGGCATGAAGCCCTGCACCAGCCAGGCGTGAAGCCCGACGCCCGTCGGCACATGAAGCCCTGCACCAGCCAGGCATGAAGCCCGACGCCCATCGGCACATGAAGCCCTGCACCAGCTAGGCATGAAGCTCGACGCCCGTCAGCACATGAAGCCCTGCATCAGGCGAGGATCAGCCACTTGGGAAGTAACGCCCCTTTCGCCTTGCTGGGGTAGGCCCGCTTCGTCTCAGGGACGAGGGGGCATCTGATATGGCTGATCCAACGCCGTTAGAGAACCGTGAAGGAAGCTGATAGAGCCCCGCTTCGACCTCCAAGGCCCACCTTGACCTCCTGCTCCATCAACATCCTACCCCGAGACCCCTTTCAGGCTCAGACATATGAACAGTGCCGGGGGTCGGCCATCTATGAACAGTGCCGGGGGTCGGCCATGTATGAACTGTAACATCCTGAAAACCTTGTAATCTATGGCATTTTCAGTTAAAATGAAAGTCAGAAAGTTTTCTTGATATATGGGTGTGTTGGCCTTTTGATAAATGTAAAGAGAAGAAATTTTTGGAGTAAATAAGTATATTTCTAAATGTTAATGAGTCTGATTTGAGAAATTGAGAGACTTAAGTTTAATGGGTTTAAATCACAAGAAAAATCAAGTTTAGTTTGAGTTTTATCCTAAAAATGACGTTTTTAGTGGTTGGAGTCGACTCCACTCTGATAGGAGTCAACTCCGGCACGGTTTTAAGCTTTCGGCACGCTTAGGAGTCGACCCCTGCAGTGCTGGAGTCGACTCCTACCTTTCAGGAGTCGACTCATACTTTTCTGGAGTCGACCCCTACTTCTGCTCGAGCCGACTCGCAATCTGTTTGAGCCGACTCCGCGATGGCAGGTTTTTCTGAGTTAAATCTTGAGAAATTCATATTTAATCCGTTTCAAGTCCGATTTAGATGCCGTTTGAACCGTTGGATTTCTAAAATTGAGTTCTTCAAGATGCTAAAGTCTTTTCTTAGAAATGTTACATAAAAGTATAGATTTAAGCAAAAAAGGATGATCTGGGCTATAAATCTATTAAAAAAATGCTATATCAGGGGCAAAAGGGGAAAAGGCTCCGATGTCAATTGCAAATTGTGTTAAGGGCAACTTAGGAAAGAAAATATAAGGGCAAAATAGCATGGTTATAAGTGAGCCACGTGTTTCCAAAAAGTGTGTGTTAAGAGTGTGTGAGGGTAAAAGGAGATTTGGCATGCCTTAACCCTTAAGTTTCCTATGACTTGGTCCCCAAGTCATTAGAGAAAAGGGGAAAGTGGGTTCAGCCAGAGAAAAGAAAGAAAGAAGAAAGAAGAAAGAAGAGGAGAAAAGAGAGGAAAAGGAAGAAGAAGAAGAAGAAAAAGGAGGAAGAAGAGAAAGGGAAAGGGAAGCTTGGGGATTTGTGCTCGACTCCAGGTAAGCTATAGCTTCCCTAGGTCTTGTATGACTTTAGATTTTCTTAGATTAGTGTATTTGAGGTAATAGTAGAAGTAATCTTGAGTAGAGATTGGGTGGAAGAAAATAATGAGATATTAGAGGATAGATCATGTAAGCATGCACGGTTCGTGGGAAAACCTCGTGTGGAGGTAATCCTAATAGCCATTGTATCTGTATGTTGACGTAGGTCAAGAGGGTTATTCCAGGGAGCCAAAATACCAGAGTTGAGTACCAGTTGTACCAGTTGAGGAGTAACCTACTAAGGTGAGTGGATTTCTCATCTAGCAATGAGAGGTTAATTTGAGCTAGTATAATGAGATTTATACCTAGTTATGGTATGTTATGTCTGGCAGAGTATTATGTATGTTTTAAATATGAGAAATGAGAACCTAGTATATGATATTTGATAAATGAGTTTTAAGCATATACACATAAGCATGAGTTCCGATGAGGGAATTTTAATGTATACATGGCATATTTGCATGATAAAGCTTTACAATGATGTATGAGTCATACTGAGCATCAGGCAGCTAGGGGGCTGATCACCCTTTAGACTGTACTGTAGCATGAGCATTGCACACTACTATCGAGCCGGCACCTCCTTGCGAACAGATCGTACGATGAACCCCACAATCAGGGGTGAGTGCATGCCTAACCAGGCCAGTGGGGCTGGTTGTGAGCAGCCCGTGGGGGCATGAATCATAGCTCAGTGGAGCTGATTACTATATATAGCCCGTGGGGGCAGAGAGAAAACCCGAGGTTCCAGGGTTAAGGAACAAAGCACTTTGCCAGGTGAACCGCACGGGTAAGGGGTGCTATTTGTGCGGGGATCCTGTTGCTAGTCACGCACCCGATGAGAGTACACCTACAGAAGGGTGACTGTAGGGTGGTACCTCAGAGGCATTACACACACAGCCCAGCATCATGAGATCTAAAAGCATATGTTGTGATATAAAAAGGGCCAATGGGCCAAATAGTTATCCCGAGAGGGAGATCTTACTTGAGATGCCAGTGGGCAAGCAGATCCTGATGGGAGTCTGGGTTGTAGATAAAGAATGCATATCTTCATATTGTAATGCATGAAGTTTTATTTTAATGAGTCATCTTTCAGTGAAGAGTTATTATAGAGTATTCCAGTACTGATATGTTATTTGAAGAATAAGCTACATTTTATTTTATCTGATATCATGTTAAAAATGTACTTTGAGTTGTACAAGTTAAATAGTTTCAGCATACGATTGAAATTAAGAGGTAATGGTTCTCTATTTCTCCATAGTTAGATGGTTATCCAGTCACTGGGACTTAGGTCTCATCCCTCTATGATTTAAATGTTCTTTCAGATCAGTGAGTATTTCTGCCAGGATCACAAGATAAGCAGGACAGGACCCTTAGCTGACGAAGCTTGCTTGGATGCAAGAGTGTTTAAATGCTAGCCTTGTATATTGAGAGAGGGTGGTTTGATAATTGTATTTTGTATATGTGTATGTGTACAGTGGGATGTAATGATGTTTTAGACCTTTTTGGATATGAATACGAGACTTATGTTTTGGAGAAGATTATGAGTATGATGTGCGCACTTAGGATTTTTAATGTCGAATGTGAATGTGATCTTGTAAACTGCCTGAGGAATGTCATGAAAATATTATCTGAGCAGGTTGATGCTTAATGTTGATTGGGTGATTTGTGAATATAATTGAGATAAAAGTGAAAAGTTTTTAACAGGATGTGTTTTCGTGTGTCTGCCACTTATGATAATTAGTTGGGGTTCTCTAGCTCTTTATGGAGCGCTACATAAAGACTAGTAAAACTCTATCCGATTACCACAAGTGTGCAGGTGTGCAGTCGGTGGCCCCAGAGAGGAGGGGGAGCTGACATGAACAGTGCCCGAGGTCGGCCATATATGAACAGTGCTGGGGGTCGGCCATGTATGAACAGTGCCGGGGGTCGGCCATGTATGAACAGTGCCGGGGGTCGGCCATGTATGAACAGTGCCGGGGGTCGGCCATGTATGAACAGTGCCCGGGGTCGGCCATGTATGAACAGTGCCGGGGGTCGGCCATGTATGAACAGTGCCAGGGGTCGGCCATGTATGAACAGTGCCGGGGGTCGGCCATGTATGAACAGTGCCCGGGGTCGGCCATATATGAACAGTGCCAGGGGTCGGCCATGTATGAACAGTGCCGAGGGTCGGCCATGTATGAACAGTGCCTGGGGTCGGCCATGTATGAACAGTGCTGGGGGTCGGCCATGTATGAACAGTGCCAGGGGTCGGCCATGTATGAACAGTGCCGGGGGTCGGCCATGTATGAACAGTGCTGGGGGTCGGCCATGTATGAACAGTGCCGGAGGTCGGCCATGTATGAATAGTGTCGGGGGTCGGCCATGTATGAACAGTGCCGAGGGTCGGCCATATATGAACAGTGCCAGGGGTCGGCCATGTATGAACAGTGCCATGTGAACAGTGCCATGCAAGTGAACAGTGCCATGCAAGCGAACGGGCTTCAACTCCAAACTGCATCTTCTGTCCCAATGGCTGCACTTTGGGGCCCATTTGCCTAACTTTATCACTCATCGTTGTCCGCGCAGGAATGCAAAAAAAAAAAGATAACGTAGGGGACACGTCTGGCAAGCGCCGTAGCGGTTAGCCATGCCCTGCAGCACCCCATGCTTCACGAACATCAATTAATGCTCTGACTAGTGACAGCACCCCATGCTTCACGGACATCAGTTCCGACACTTCACCCATCAAAGTCATCATTATGGAGCCTCAACCACTCAAGCCAGGCAAACTCTTAAGCATCTATAAAATAAGTAAGAGGGACCCTTGACCAGGTAACACACTCATAACACTCCTAAACGCCCACACAGAGAGACCTCTCTCCTCTGGGCCTCTCTCTCTCTTTTTCTCTTTCGAGCTTCCTCAAGCTCACGGCTGATGCCCAGACCACTGACTTGAGCGTCGGAGGGTCCCGCTGGGGCCCCCTTCGGCCCCGGGACTTGCTTGCAGGCGCGAGGAGCTCACTGGAGGAGACGACCGCACGCTCGAGGCCGGTGATTTGGCGTCATCACATCTCAAAGACTACAATTCAAACTTTGAGGTATTTGGGATTGATTACCCATCCCACGAGTCTCAATTCCTGATCGTATATCCTCAACAGTCATCACAGTGTCTTCAAATCCATTTTCTTTTACCTGATCAGAAGCAGAAAGAAAACCAGAAGTAATAAGCACATGCTGGATATCATTTTAGTATTTTGGAAATTGAATTAAAGTTAACTCTCACAAAGTTGAGAATATATTCTGCCTGATGTGGCTGATCCAACGCCATTAGAGAATCGTAAAGGAAGGAAACTGATGGAGCCCCCCTTTGGCCTCCAAAGGGCCCTCCGGTCACGGTAGCGTTTATGGCCTCTTAAAGCAACGCACACCCAATTGCTCTAAGGTATTTATTGCCTTATTAAAGGTATTTATGGCTGCTACGTTGCTCACCTCCAAAGCCGACACCTCCAAAGCCGAACCCCGATGGCCGACACCTCCAAGGCCGATACCTCCAAGGCCAACGTGCATACAATTGCTCCAAGGCATTTATTGCCTTATTCTCTCCCTATATAAAGGCATTTATGGCTGCCACGTTGCTCCTCTCGGCCTCAACTCTTGCTTGGCCTCGGTCCTGCAGCTGCCAAGCTCCCTCGCCGTTAACAGTGCCATACAAGTGAACAGAGCCTTGTACGTGAACAGTGCCATGCAAGTATTCACCCTCGACCTTTTTTAAAGCTCATCTAAGGGCATGAGCAGGGCCACGCAAGCACTCCATACTCAACACTCTACGAGGGACAGTTGGCTTCAACTCAACATCATCCTTCTCCCCCAACGGCTGTACCTTGGGACCCACACGACTAACTTTATCACACATCACTGTCCGCATAGGACAATCAAAAAGGTGACGTAGGGGATATGTTTGGCAAGCACCGTAACGATCGGCCATGCCCTGCGATCACCTACTCTGACAGGACATGGCCTACAGCTTGACACATCATACGGAGGTAAGCTCCACTATGCTGTCGTCAATTAATGTTCTGACAAGTGATCACGCCCCAAGCCCACGGACTCTAGGCATCTATAACAAGGGTAAGAGAGACCCCGACCAGGTAACACACTGATAACGCTCCTAAATGCTCATAAAGAGAGCTCTTCTCGGAGCCTCTCTCTCTGTTTCTCTTTCGAGCTTCCTCAAGCTCACGGCTATTGCCCAGAGCTCTGACTTGAGCATCGGAGGGTCTTCACCAGAATCTTTGGCCCCCGGAACTTGTTTGCAGGCCCGCAGGCGCAAGGAGCTCGCCGAAGGACCCCGGGCTCGCTGGAGGAGGCGACCGGACGCTCGAGGCCGGTGATTTGGCATCAACAGATTGGCGCGCCATGAAGGGGGGACGTGCTGAAGGAAAGAAAGCTATGTCTCCTTGAGCTATAAGTCTTCGTCCCCTCTAAGATAGCTATGGTGGTGATGCGCATGCCGAAGGTTCTCACCAATCGTGCTGGGGGGCATCCACATCGCACTAGGCAGCAAAAGGCCACCCTCTCTGCTCATTCACCACCAACCTCAGCTGCTCTAATTAACCAGCTGGCCATCTTCAATCAACAAGTTCAAGCCTTGAATGCAGCAGTTCATGAACTGCAGAAGCAACGTTCGGTGGCCACTCAGCAGCAGCCCAAGCTTCTCACATCGCTCGTGATAGCTGCACCCGTTAGTCAACGATTCATCTGCAGAAAATCTCTTTAGGGAGAAGTTATCACTATCATGCGCCATCTAAGCACCACCATCGTGAAGCTTTCAAGAGATTGCGGTCTCCTACCTCCCGCTCAAGCAGCCACTCCACCCTTAATCATCTGGTGCTTAGATGAGGAAGCATCTGAATGAACAACACCGGCGGCTGGAAGAGCTCACTCAAAGGCTCAACAATCGGCCAGAGGTGGACTACAACATGGGTAGCAGAATAGTTTCCAAAAGGGATGGACTTGAGACATTATCCGTCACCTCAAGCATTTATGGGCATTTTAATTTCTGATGGTAGCAAGCCGAGAGGTGTTGTTGCAATTAATGCAAGGAGGAAGATGAGGACAAAAGGCTTTGACTAGTGACTCCAACTTTCCTCTCTCCTCCTCTCTCTGTTACACCCAAAAGCCAAACCAAGCCCAGGACCTTTTACGGATTTCATTTTAGCTGCTCTTAAGCTTCAGCACCGAGGGCAATCAATCTCTTCAAAGAAAAATCTAGGCAAAGAGCCCTCCCAGCAACTCCGCTGACCTTTTTACTCTCAGCAACGCCCTTGATGGACTCTTCCAGCCACTCATCTTCAATGACCGCCAACTGTCGAGGCTTTCCTCAACGGCCTCCAGCTGTGTCCCGATTTCTAGCTTCTTCCCGGCCACAGACATCTCGTCCTGGCCTCCAATGCGAGGGAAGGCCCAAGTAAAGGCAACGACACCTCCAATCCAACTAACATGACTCCTTGGGGGGCAGACCACCAGCGGGCAGAAGTGCTCAAATCCACAAAAGGAAAAACATGGGTGCTACAAGAGCTAAATACATTGCACTTAAGATAGTTTTCTTTATTAATACTTAAAAATGCCATGCAGGGAAGATTTACCTTGCATCAACATCCAAGACCAACCTCGCTTTGGCGTCCATAAGCCCGGGTCCAGCAGGGAAGACCTCGGTCGACCCCAAGCGCCAGCACCACAAGCCCGGGTCCAGCAGGGAAGACCTCGGTCGACCCCAAGCGCCGGCACCATAAGCCCGGGTCCAGCAGGGAAGACCTCGGTCGACCCCAAGCGCCGGCACCACAAGCCCGGGTCTAGCAGGGAAGACCTCGGTCGACCCCAAGCGCCAGCACCACAAGCCCGGGTCTAACAGGGAAGACCTCGGTCGACCCCAAGCGCCGGTACCATAAGCTCAGGTCCAGCAGGGAAGGCCTCGGTTGGCCCCAAGCGCCGGCACCACAAGCCCGGGTCCAGCAAGGAAGGCCTCTGTTGGCCCAGATGGCAACCCAAGAGGGGGGGGGGTGAATTGGGTTCTTAAAAAATTTAAGACTTTTTAGATGTTTTAAACTGATTGCTCAAGATGTGCAAGTGAGTGAAATTAACTAAGAAGCAATGCACAAGCAATTAATAAAGAGAGATAGAGAGAGAGAAATTATAGCACGGCAAACACAAGATAATTTTATAGTGGTTCGGTGCAACCAACACCTACGTCCACTCCCAAGATTCACTTGGGTCCACACTATAATCTCCTCAGATTACAGTTGAGTTATTTTTCAAGCTCACAACTCAAACTTGTTGTTTTTCACGGGCGCACAACGAACCCAGCTGGTTTTACTCGGGCTTACCAGCACAAAACCCTACACGTTATTTTTCACGGGCTCACAACTAACCCAACATAAGCACTCCGGCTTGTAACGAGGTATATCAACCTCCACTGATTCAATCCACTGATTGAATCAGCAACCAATTAGAATAACAGTGTTTAAGTAATGAAATGCTCCCCTTGAGCAAATATACAAATTAAGTATAAAATAATAAAAGGTTAGAAAAGCCTGATAAGATAGCAGATGGATGTGGCTTTGGCTTTCTTCCTTCTCCTCTCTAACTCCTCTTGAAGTGTCGAATCAAGCCTCAGCAAGATCCTTGACCGTTGAAGACTTTGGAGTTGAGATGTAGCTTTTTCTCCTTTTGTTGAATGTAGAAAATCCTTCGATTTGATCTTTGAAAAGCTCTTGGATTTTCTTTTGACTTTTGTGGATTGAAGATCTGGAGCAGACGAAACTTCCTCTTGGATTTCACTCCTTTTGAATCACTCTCCTTTGAGCTAGAAGATTTTTCCAATAAGCTCTGTTTTTCCCTCTTTTTGAAAGATATTCTTTTCTCTCTTTTTGATATTCAAATTCATTTTGTGATATGAAAAGAGCTCCTCTATTTATAGATTCTGCAAAAATATATCCGTTAGAGACAAGGAAAAATAGCCGTTATTCAAAAATCTTACCGTTGGAGTGACGTGTCATCGTGAAAAAATATCGTCCAGATTTGCTGGAGTCGACTCATGCTTTTCTCGAGTCGGCTCGAGCTCGTCTTTCCAAATATAGAAATGTTTATAAAGGTTAGGGGTCGACTCGCCAGAAATAAAGTGTCGACTCCTGATAGTCGGGAGTCGACTCGAGAAAGGCTTGGGGTCGACTCGCGAAGTGCTCAGAAAAACACTCTTCTGGTGTCTGAGCGGAGTCGACTCGCACAGTCAGGGAGTCGGCTCGACAGAATCAGGGGTCGACTCGACAATTTCGTGGGTCGACTCGACACAGATGCACATTTCTGTACACTGAGCGGAGTCGACTCTGAAACTCAGGAGTCGGCTCCGGAACGTATCAAAAATCAGAAACTTTTCTGATTGACATTAAAATCGTTCCAGATTCATTTTAATTCATTGTTTTGACTTGAATACAATAAAATTGACATTTAGAGTTGATTCAAGAACTATTCCAAAAACTCATTGATTAAAACATGAATTATAACATTTCTTTTCGAAAGTTTGAATATTGAGCTTAAAGTCACTTTCAAAATTGATTAAAGTTAAACTTGAGCATGTTCATTGATAGTTCAAAATAAATTTGTTGCTCATTTACATAAACTCATTACATCCTTTAATAAACTCAATGGCTTTTAGTAATCATCAAAATCAAAAGGATTGGATCATATAATTTTTCAATTATCTTCCAACAACCTCGGTCGACCCCAAGCGTCGGCACCATAAGTCCGGGTCTAGCAGGGAAGACCTCGATCGACCCCAAGCGCCGGCACCACATGCCCGGGTTCAGCAGGGAAGACCTCGGTCGACCCCAAGCGCCGGCACCATAAGCCCGGGTCCAGCAGGGAAGGCCTTGGTCGGCCCCAAGCGTCGGCACCACAAGCCCGGGTCCAGCAAGGAAGACCTCGGTCGACCCCAAGCGCCGGCACCACAAGCCCGGGTCCAGCAGGGAAGACCTCGGTCGACCCCAAGCGTCGGCACCATAAGCCCGGGTCCAGCAGGAAAAGCCTCGGTCGACCCCAAGCGCCGGCACCGTAAGCCCGGGTACCATTGGCAGAGCGATGAACCATCGACACTCAAGCCCGAGACCAGCTCGGCACCAAAAGCCAAAAACTGACTCCAACGTCGATACCAAATACACAGATGCAATTTTATTTCAGCCCCTGTGGCTTTATTTCTGCTTCGGTCATCTTGTTTTAGCCTCAACGACCTTATTACAGCCTCAGCGGCTTATCTTTGCCTCCGCGGCAATGGCTCCCTCTATCTCAGGAGCATCATTGCGGCATCATTGGCTCTTTGCCTCAATGGCATGTGGACGGGGACCCACATCCAAACTTCATGTCAAAGGTTAAAGACCCCAAAGTCGGGTGAGGATTAGCCACTTGGGAGGTGACGCCCCTTTCGCCTTGCTGGGGTGGGCCCGCTTCATCTCAGGGGCGAGAGGGCATATGATGTGGCTGATCCAACGCCATTAGAGAATCGTGAAGGAAGGAAACTAACGGAGCCCTCCTTTGGCCTCCAAAGGGCCCTCCGGCCACGGTAGCGTTTATGGCCTCATAAAGCCATGCACACCCAATTGTTCTAAGGTATTTATTATCTTATTAAAGGCATTTATGGTTGTCACGTTGAAACATTTATGGCTGCCACGTTGCTCACCTCCAAGGCCGACACCTCCAAGGCCGAACCCCGATGGCCGACACCTCCAAGGCCGACACCTCCAAGGCTGAACCCCGATGGCCGACACTTCCAAGGCCGACACCTCCAAGGCCGAACCCCGATGGCCGACACCTCCAAGGCCAACGTGCATACAATTGCTCCAAGGCATTTATTGCCTTATTCTCTCCCTATATAAAGGCATTTATGGCTGCCACGTTGCTCCTCTCGGCCTCAACTCTCGCTTGGCCTCGGTCCTGCAACTGCCAAGCACCCTCGTCGTTAACAGTGCCATGCAAGTGAACAGAGCCTTGTACGTGAACAGTGCCATGCAAGTATTCACCCTCGGCATTTTTTGAAGCTCATCCAAGGGCATGAGCAGGGCCACGCAAGCACTCCATACTCAACACTCTACGAGGGACAGTTGGCTTCAACTCAACATCATCTTTCTCCCTCAATGGCTGTACCTTGGGACCCACACGACTAACTTTATCACCCATCACTGTCCGCATAGGACAACCAAAAAGGTGACGTAGGGGACATGTTTGGCAAGCGCCGTAACGATCGGCCATGCCCTGCGACCACCTACTCTGACAGGACACGGTCTATAGCTTGACACATCATACGGAGGTAAGCTCCACTATGCTGTCGTCAATTAATGTTTTGACAAGTGATCACGCCCCAAGCCCATGGACTCTAGGCATCTATAACAAGGGTAAGAGAGACCCCGACCAGGTAACACACTGATAACGCTCCTAAACGCTCATAGAGAGAGCTCTTCTCGGAGCCTCTCTCTCTTTCGAGCTTTCTCAAGCTCACGGCTGTTGCCCAGAGCGCTGACTTGAGCGTCGGAGGGTCCCCGCCGGAATCTTCGGCCCTCGGGACTTGTTTGCAGGCCCACAGGCGCAAGGAGCTCGCCGAAGAACCCGGGCTCGCTGGAGGAGGTGATCGGACGCTCGAGGCCGGTGATTTGGCGTCAACACTGCCCAATCTTGAATTCTTAGCCACAGAATAAGACATTTCTTGTGGCTTTTGTCCATCCATTCTGCATGACCTACAAGGGCGTATGAGTTAAGAAAAGCAATTTACTTTCATTATGTTGTAATTATAATATGCTCTAACTACTTCACCAAACAGACGATATATTTCAAGTTTCAAATGACAATCATGACAAACCTTCAGCAACCAGAACATTTAGAAATACCTTTCTTGCCTCATGGCTGAGAGATCCTACATTCCCACCATGAATTTCAGTAAAACACTCATGGAAAAACTAAGAAACCACCAGCAAATGACAACTAGAAAATTATGTTAATGCAGCATTTGCAGCAAATAAAAAAAAAAAAAAAACTTAGCTATTTTTCTCAAATGCTAACAAGGCCCGACCCAAAAAAAATGCTTTAAAGAGGCAATTTATATCCTATAAATATTCTATTTAATATGTTTCTGAATTGTTTGATATCACATTACCAACACTATTCATAAGAGGCATGACTTACTTTCAATGACTGGATTAGAAAATAGGGGGAAATCTTCTTCATCCAGTCCAATAACAAATATTTTTTGATTTTTACAGTAATCAAGTATTAGTTCCTTCCATAGTTGCACTTGCTTCTCACGTCTTTCCCTTACTGGCTGCAAACTACAAGGACAGATACAATAAAAGTTCCGTGAATTAGGCCTATTGCTGAAGTTGAAAAGGAATCAAATTCTCATGACAAGGATAATATCAATAATTGAATAAAAATAAATAATACATAAAGTTTCAGTAGTACAAATTAAGAACCAGCATACTTGATAAAATTGCATTAAACTAAAATGTGTGAACTTATTTCCTTAGCATTGAGGAAGCTGTGCAATTTTTGGTTGTTGGATCATACTAAAACAACAAATACAACTTTTTATTAGGACTGGCAATTTCCAGCAAAAACCCACCAACCTGCCCAGAATAAGATCAGATTCAGATGGGGATTTGTGTACTCAGGTTGTGTTTGGGTTTTGCTACCCAGGAATTGACAAGTTAGAGGACTGGGTCTGGTTTAAAAATTTAAAGCAAGGTCTATGGCTCTAAACTCACTATACATGCACCATATGCCTATCATATATGTCTATTACAAATTTAATTTAAGCTACAAGCCTTGTCCCATTTACTATCTACTCTATGCTATAAAAGATAGTTCATTGCGATGTGAGAACTACATAGCTAGTTCCTGTCTTAGCCATAGCCATTCATGATTTAGGGGCCAATTTTGGGCAGCACAATTCTTAGCACAAGAGAAGCCTGCTTTGTGGGAAGAGAAACTTATCTTATTTGTAATCGAAGCAAATACTTATGTAATAAAAAGAGAAACCTAAGGTTTTTCTATAATTGAATAGCATCTATACAAAGACAAAGTTGCAAGATCTGAAAATATATGTATTTGTGGTTATAGATAAGGTAGAGTTTATAAGGAGGAGAGCAAGAGTGGCACAAAATGCCATCAAGGTATCAAATAAGTGAGAACCAAAAGAGGCTTTCTCAATAATAATTTGTGCAACTTTTGTTATGACAATTGACAGTAGATTATAGGGATACACGGTAAAATAATCTGATCCCACTGATGCAAAGTGGGAAACTGCTACGTGGAAAGGGTTCAGGTTTAAGATTAAGCATTGTGTTAATCCTTAAGAAAGCATTCAATGAAAAACAAAGAGACGCAAAAAAAGAGCACAGGCCAATTGGTCATAAGCAAGGTTATAAATATTGTGAGATGGGATTATTCCAGTTTTTCCCTAGTATGGAATGCGCTGCCATCTCATCTCAGCCTTGCATTTGGGATAGGACATGTTTCAAAATGCACCAATTGAGACACTAGGGTGATAGCAGAGTAACGCTTTTTGACATCCTACAAGATGTCTTGAAACCATGGTCATAAGTTGGAAGACCAAACTAGTAAGACAAACATGCCTACATCCAAATCCATGCAGGAAATTTCAGGCCACATAAATCAGCTGACATGGTAACACATGCAAAAAAGTCAAAAGTATCAAACTATAGTAAAGCCATCTTTGATAAAACTGAGTTGTAACTATGATCAAATTTGGAAGTTAATCGGATCTTAATTTCAAAAGCTAAAGTACTATAGATCTATTCTAAAATGGCCTAATATGACAGCATGCCTTAGATTCTTATGCACGGTAACAAGGCCCTAGATTTACATGTGATAATCAAACCGCTGATGTCGTAGTTTGAGCTAATATCTATTACTTACTCATAATTCATTGTTAGGTTTAGTATAATCCTTATGGTGGTGCCCACTTGTAAGTCTTTCAGCAGAAACTTTCAAGTTTTGAGAGCTGATTCTATAGAAAGATGTTCATTTTTATGGAGGTGTCTACATATCAACTAACAAGATCAAGACCATAAGAAAGAAATTCATTCTACCGTCACAATTTAAAACATATTAAAGAATTCTTAAAGAGATCCAAAACAAGAACTTCGGAAGGAACTAAATTTAAAAATGAAGAGGCTCAAAAGATTACGTGAAGTAGGGTGATAATTGAAGAAGTGGGGCAGTTTAAAGTCCCCTAATTTCTGCATCTTACTACTCTTTCACTTTCAAGCCCAAGACTTTCTACTTCTGCATTTACAACTGTGACTTCCAAGCAAAGTTGGCCTTAAATGGGAAAAAGAAAAAAAGCATAAGAAATACATCATAAAAAAAGAGAGAGAATACTTGTAATATTTCCCACAATAAATGTTACAAAGCAAAAGTGATCCGGATTACTAAACTTGAGGATTCTGGTAATTTTTTTAAAAGATCAATGATACTTTAAACAAACCATAAAATTATGGCATTCAGAATCGGTGCTTTTTGAGATTTTTTTTTTTTACTATATGGTCTACCATTCTTTAATCATATGCAATAAAGCTACTGGCCTTATACTCAACCATGGGTGCTTTTCCTTGCATCTCTTCCTGCTCTACCTCTCCACCATTGCTAACAGCCTGCTCATCACTGCCATTTCCTCCTGTCCACCCACCTCTCCTCCACCCCCTCCACCCTTCACACTCCCCACTGCTATCACTGATGGCCTCCTCCTCAGCCTCCATTTCCTCCTTTTTCTTGCCCCTGGTTCAACCTCTTTGCTCATCGCTCCTCCCTCCTCTCCTGTCGCTCTGCCGCTCTCCTTGCTTCTATTATTGAAAATGATTTCTATGTGCTTGCAACTAGAATATATAAGTATTCACACACACACATATATATTATATAATAAATATATATATATATGGGTGTGTGTCAAATTATATTCAATGGAAAAAAAATCTCAAAATAGGAGTAAGTTAAAAGTCAAGCATGGGAGGCGGTTTAAACCACTGCCCTAAAGGATATTTGGTCCCCTTCCCGTGTGAAGAAAATTGAACCACAGCTCTTCTCCAAGGTACAACCCGGAAGCCAAACTCCTACGTCCGTTGGCGGCACGATCTCAACGGACGCCGATCAGCAATCTTCAAAGCAATTTTCAAAAAAAAGAACAAAAAAATACCGAGTTGTTGTTCACAAAATTTTCATCCTTGTAAACCTATTTATAAATTTTTTTTTAAAAAAATGGTCGGACATTTTATTTTTAAAATGGTGGGGTGTTTTAGGATTTTAAAAGCCGAACGTTTGGAATGGTCAGGCGTTTGGGAAACGGGCACTAGTTTTTTTTTAATGTCGGCGTTTGGTTTTCCAAACGCCGAGCGTTAACAATCCCCTACAAAAAAAATAAAAACAAAGGAATAATAACCAAATAAATTAAATTCAATAAGCAATTTCAAAACTTTAAAAAAAATTTACTGTGCTTAGTGCAAGTACCTTTTAGGTTTGAACTTGAATTTAGTATAAAATACACACAGTATGAAGATGAGCTGATCACAATACGGGTTAGCGCTATCTAGGCCATGCGCTTGCCTTGATTTTCATTAGAGTTACTAGGGATTCGCTCCGGTTTCATAGTTGCAGCCTCACAACTACTCTCACTAAGGTAAATCCTTCAAGGGTACGTGCAACGAAATCGTACCTCATTGAATTTACAGCCTTGGATCTATTAAGAGCTATGCTCAATAAGGAAGATCCTCCAATGGTACATACTTCGCTGAATTTACAGCCTTAGATCTATTAAGAGCTATGCTCAACCTAACCGTCACAATAAAGCACCACACCATAGGGATGGGATGGAGACAGACTCCTAAAGCGATGCTTCTAGATATCACCTCAGAGATCGTTTCCTTTGAACCTTAACCATGGGATTGCCATGACGGTAGGGGTCCACTCTGGTGACTAATATATGGGCTTAAGCCCTATCCCTCTCGATGTCTCAAAAATCGCAGCCTTCGAAAGGCCTTTGGTTAAAAGATCTGTCAAATTATGTTTAGATCTTACAAACTGCAGTGATACTGATTCTTTCATTTTATTTCTTATAGATTTATACCTGATCAGATATGATTATTCATCTTTTTATTTGTTGTCTGTTGATTTAACAGATCAATCAGAGCTCTACAATCACAATTTAAACAAATTCGAGAAATATTTGGTGAAAGAATATCTATATCATTTATTAAGTCTTTCAGCCATTGTGCTTCAGTGCAAGTAGTGTCAAGAGCTATTAGCTCAGACTCTAGAGTACTTCTAGTGATTATAGTTTGTTTACATGAGCCCTAAGATACTGCAGCTCCTCCTAATAGGAAGAGATACCCAGTGGTGGACTTAACATCGAATTTATCTGTTACCCAATTAGCATCACTATACCCCTCAATCACTTCAGGATAACCAAATACACTAGAGAATAATTTATGGTTCCCTTAAGATATCTAAAAATTCTTTCTAGGGCTTTCCAATGTTCTTCACTAGAATTACTAGTATACCTACTCAGTTTGCTTATTGCATATGCTATGTCTGGACGAGTTCTATTTGAAATATATAATAGGGATCCTATTCTTTGAGAATATCCTAATTGATTAATAGGTTCTCCTAAATTTTTAATTAAATGAGAGTTATGATCATAGGGGGTAGAAATAGGATTTAAATCATAATATTCAAACTTTTGAAGCATTTTCTTTATTGAGTGAGCCAGACTTATTGCTATTCCATTATCTACTCTGTTAAGTTTCATTCCTAGAATTACATCGGCTTCTCCTAGGTCTTTCATATCAAACTTATTTGATAAGTAGCTTTTAGTTTCTTGAATTAATTTTAGTGATGTTCCTAGGAGTAATATGTCATCTACATATAAGCATAGTATTATAAAATCAGTATCATGTCTTTTATAGTATACATATTTGTCATATTCATTTATTTTAAAGCTATTTTTCAAAATAATTTCATCAAACTTAATGTGCCACTGTCTAGGAGCCTGTTTTAAACCATAAAGAGATTTGATTAATTTATATACTTTATATTCTTATCCTTTTACTTTAAATCCTTGAGGTTGATTTATGTAAATTTTTCTTTCAATTCTTCATTTAAAAATGCAGTTTTTACGTCCATTTGATGAATTATTAATTTATGAATTGAGGCTAAGGCAATTAGAGTTCTCAGGATTGTTATTCTTGCTATAGGAGCATAAGCATCAAAATAATCTATGTCCTTCTTTTGATTAAATCCTTTTACTACTAACCTAGCTTTATATCTTTCTATTGATCCATCTGGTCTTAATTTTCTTTTAAAAATCTATTTTGTTCCTATAGGTTTGTTTCCAGAAGGTAAATCAGTTAAAATCCAAGTTTTATTTTCTATACTTGATTTAATTTCACTATCTATAGCTTCCTTCCAATATGATGATTCTGATGATGTCATTGCCTCATCGTATGTGGAAGAATCACCTTCTATTAAGAATGTGAAAAAATCTTTACCAAAATCTTTTTCAATTATTTTCTTTTGCTTCTTCTTAATTCTGGTTCAGTTTCTAGTTCTGGTTCTATGGCTTTAGAGGACGATGGTTCAAATTCCAAGGGTCTAGAGATTTTAGTCTTGAATGGAATTATATCTTCAAAGAAGGAGGCAACTCTAGCTTCTAAGATTGTGTTATCAGATATGTCATTAATCTCTGATTTTATTACTAAAAATCTGTAGGCATTGCTATTTTGGGCGTAGCCTATAAATACAACATCTAAGGTTTTGGATCCTAGTTTTCTCTTTTTGGGTTCAGGAATATTAACTTAGCTAGACACCCCCATACTTTGAGAAAGTCTAGGTTAGGTGTTCTTCCTTTCCAAAGTTCATAGGGAGTCTTACCACTATCCTTAATAGGTATTCTATTTAGGATGAAATAAGAAGATAGAAGAGCTTCCCCCCACAAGTTCTCAGGTAAGCTAGAACTAATAAGCATAGAATTTACCATATCCATAAGGGTACGGTTCTTACGCTCAGCTACACCGTTGGACTGTGAAGAGTAAGGAGCAGTCAGTTGATGAATTATCCCATGTTCTTGATAGAACTGAAAAATTCATTCGAGGTATACTCCCCTCCTCTATCAATCTAAGAATTTTAATTTTCTTTTCTTGTTGATTTTCTACCTCACTCTTATAAATTTTAAATTTATTGAAGGTTTCATTTTTAGATTTAATTAGATAACAGTAACAATATCTAGAAAAATCATCTATGAAGGTCACTAAGTACCTATTGCCACCACGAGTTGCAGTCTTAGTTGAGTCACAAACATCACTATGTATTGACTCCAAAATTGACGAATTTCTTTTAACTGATTTGAATGGCTTTCTTGGTTGTTTAGATTCAGCACATATTTCACATTTAGACATATCTAGATTCGATTTAGAATTAGTTTTAAATTCATCATGTGTTCGACCTTTCTTAGGTGCACATGACCCAACCTGGCATGCCACAAATTTTGATTAGACTTATTCACAAGATAGGTTTGACTCTTAGCTTTATTAATAAAAGGATTTATTACATTCAATTTAAATAAGCCTTCACTTACATATCCTTTTCCTATGAAGGCATTATTCTTAGTTATTGCAACTTTATTACAATCAAGAACAATTTTGTATCCTCTTTGAACTAGCTAAGATCTGTTGACAAGGTTTTCCTAAGATCAGGAACATAAAGCACATCCGTCAAGATGAGAACTTTTTTGATGTCATTTTTAGGTTCACTCGACCTTGTCCCTCAACCCTGGCGGCTATGTTGTTCCCTAGAGTCACACTTCCTCCACTTGAGTCTTGAAAAGTAGTGAGCCAGGAGCGATCAACACAAATATTAATATTAGCTCCTGAATCCAACCACCAATCAAGGTTGGAAGAAGTAAGATTTATTTCAGGGTTCAAGTTTACTAACCTAAGGATGGAATCATCTTGACCTTTCAACTACGAGATTGGGGTCCGGAGGAAGCAGAAGGTTTGTGAAAGGGCTCCCTTTTTCGATAAAAGCAGTTTCTTGCAAGATGATTTATCCTCCCACACACGAAACAGAATCTTTTACTTGGACCTTAGATTGGCTGGCTAGGTCTAGTATTGTGGGTTTTAAAGGTTTCACCCTTGGGTTTGAACTGTTTGGTTTAGGATGGTAGAGTTGGTTTGATTATTTTTGGAGGTTCGATCAAATTTAGGCTTTGACCTTCGTTTAGAATTGTTGTTGGTCTGGTGTTGTTGGGTTAGATTGGCTTGGACACTTGGAGTTTTATTTGAAGGGTTTTAGACCTATGTTGGTCTTCTATCCTGATTGAGTTTAGAAGTTGAGCCAAGGTTAGCTCTCCTTGTTTTTGAAGCTGACTTTTGACAAAGCCATTCCAAGAAGGAGGCATTTTATCTAGGAGGCTGGAAACTTTAAAACCTTCAGAGAATTTGCCTTCATTGGCCTGAAGTTTCTTAAGGTATTCTTGAAATTTATGAATTTGATCATTGATAGGTGTGTCATCTACCATATTGAATCTAAGGAATGATGCGGTGTTGAATTGTTCTACTCCAGCATCATCAAGTCCATATTCAGACTCAAGGTTATTCCACAATTCCTTAGAATTCTTAGCCGATAGGTAAATGTCATAAAGTGAGTTGGATAGGGCACTAAGAATTCTACCTTTACATAATAATCCTCTTCAGGGATAGTGGTTGACATTGTACTAGAGAACTGGTAGACTTGTCAATCACTGACCAAAGACCTAAGGTAGTTAGCCAAAACTTCATTTGGCTTTGCCACCTCCTAAAATGGGATCCATCAAATTTTTTTGGTCTAAGACTAACGATGTCATCCCTAAGGGTTGCCATATGGTCCAAGCTAGATTCAAGAGGAAGATCTGAAAAATGAAAATGACTTTGTTACAAAATTGTTTGAATAATTCAAACATTTTTTTTCCTTTTTTTTCACACAACAAGAGAACAAGATATTTTGCTACAAGTGAAAAAAATTAAATATATATTAAATATGCAATGCAAATAAATTATAATTAATTAGCACAAATCTCCTTTAATTGTTATTGAAAATGATTTCTATGTGCTTGCAACTAGGAATATATAAGTATTCACACACACACACACATATATATATATATATATATTATATATATATAAAAATATTTGTGGTGTGTCAGATTATATTCAATGGAAAAAAAATCTCAAAATAGGAATAAGTTAAGAGTCAGGCCTGGAGGCGGTTTAAACCACTGCCCTAAAGGAGATTTGGTCCTTTTCTTGTGCAAAAAAATTGAACCACAGCTCTTCTCCAAGGTACAACCCGAAGCCAAACTCCTACATCCGTTGGTGGCACGATCTCAACAAACGCCGATCAGCAATCTTCAAAGCAATTTTCAAAGAAAAGAAAAAGAAAATACATCACAAAAATTTTCATCTTTGTAAACTATTTATAATTTTTTTTTAAAAAAAAATGGTCGACGTTTTATTTTTTAAAAAGTGGGGCATTTTAAATTTTAAAAGCCGAACGTTTGGAACGGTCAGCCTCTTCCCTTACCCCTCCTATTCTTTCCTCACCTCCTTGCTACTACCAACAGCCCTTCCATCTCTATCTCCACTACTCCTCCCTCACATCCTCCACCCCTCCCCCCTCATTTCCTCTTGCCCTCCTCGAGATAGTGGAGATTCAACCTCCTATAACTCACTTGCAAACAACTTAAGCTGCAAGCAACTTGAGCTATAGTGCAACTTTATTTATAAGGTTCTAAACAAGCCTTATAAAATGGTGCAACATAGATGATATGGTCATTCTTTACCCCCTATATGGATAAAGGATTTGTCATTATTTTATTTGAAGTAACATGGGGCCTAAAAGGTAAATGATGTAGAATATAGATGATGTTAGCTAGTTAGCCAGGTGAATCAAAGGAAAAAGTGTCATGAGTATATCAAACAAATAGCACTAGGATCAAGGTAAGAAGTAAAAATGAGGAGTTTTTCCAAAAAAACAAAAGTTGGTGCGGAAAGCTATTTGTTGGTTTTAGATAACCTTTAGTGCATTCTCATCTGCTACCTTTTGATAATAATTGCTTGTTGTACATAGACTCAAATGCATAGCTTGCAGACCCTATAGGAGGGGAATTTGGGTGTTTTAAGTTCAAGATGTTTACACAACAATATAGAAAAAGTTTCTAGGATGTGAAAATAAAGACGAAAACCTCCATAGCTATTTTGCTTATAAGTATAGCCTTCATAAATAAATGGAAGTTCAACAATGTCAATTACAAGGTGATTATGGTGTTTGAAAGGGAATTTGAATGGAGGTAAATATTAAGAGGATTAGATGTTTAATTATCTAGTTGCACTTCAGAGGATTGCTTTTAACCATTTGTTTTAACGACAAGGAGCTCATAAGTATAGCCTTCATAAAATAAATAGAAGTTCAACATGTCAATTACAAGATGGAAAAGGAGGTTGTATGGAGGTAAATATTAAGAGGATTAGATGTTTAATTGTCTAGTTGCACTTCATAGGATTGCTTTTAACCATTTATTTAAATGACAAGGATGTTAGGATGATGCGAGTTTTACCCATAAATGTTTAAGGATATTATGAGGGGTAAAATCGTCATTGCATTATTGATCGCTCACATCCGCGATGAGGTTGTGCCCAATCCAAGCACCCTACTTTCCAGCTGGCCAACTGGCGTGACATTCTAGTGATAAGATCAAAACGGCTTTGATAAAGACGAATCACCCTGATAACCCGGACTATCCTTATGCTTCGGCCATTTGAGCCGAGCTATCCTTATTCCTCGGAAACCCGAGCTATCCTTATGCTCCAGCCATTTGAGCTGAGCTATCCTTATTCCTCGGTAACCCGAGCTATCCTTATGTTTCGGCCATTGAGCCGAGCCATCCTTATTCTTCGGTCGAGCCGAGCCATCCTTATTCCTCGGACATTCGAGCCGATCCATTTTATACTTCGAAAAACCAAGCTATTTCTTGTCCAGCCAACAACGGCATTCAAAATACCTCTGTGGAATCCAGCGCGGGAGAGTCCCTACTCGCTGAAACTGAACAAGATTCTAAACGGAGAATCATACCCAGGAGTAGCCTAGAGCCTACGCAATTGTGGGATCCCAAGGCATCAGCTAGCTCTCCCAGCCATCGATCTTCTAACTGATAAGATACAGATCCTACCGATCTCGTAACAAACTCGATTTGAATCCGTTTCAAATCATAACAACTTTAGACCCCCACGATGCACCCAGGAAATCAGGTGATCCTCTATAAATACCACAACACTTCAACTTCTCAGGTACGCACAAAAAAATTATCTTGCACACTCATTTGGCTTTACGAAATCAATCACTCCATTAGAGCTCCGATCGAGAGCCTGGAGAAGATTCTTCTGTGAAAAGTCTTTTCCTTGCATCTGCTTACTGTGAATCTCACTGACTTGGGCGTCGAGGGTCCTCCGCAGAGGACAACCCCAAGGAAATCTTCTACGAGCGTGGACTGTCTTGCAGGTTTCACCCCGGACGTCGAGATCGAGTTTGGACCCAGAGCCGAAAGTGCATCCGAGTCGGAGAACGGATTTCCGCGGCAACAGATTTGTGCTAGAGGAAGGGCCTCAAGTCCATAAACTTGTAATCCAGGAGACAAGACTAAAAAACCAGAAGAAACATCCTCTAATGGCCAATCGGAAGAGAGCCATCTGAGGCTCAAGATCAGGCTGCATCTCAAAGGCCTGATCCGGTCAGTGATGCAGCACCTCCGCTACCACCACCAGCCGAAACTCCTTCCCCACCGGCAACAGCGGTAACCCTGGACCAGTTCACCACTCTGGTTCAGCAGGTTCAAGCATTGACCCAGATGATCCAGGATTTCAGGCAATCCCTGGCCTTGTTGTTCCTGCCTCCCAGCCTCGCGAGGAGGCCGCTGCCCCCGCTCCACCTACAATTTCTTCTTCCGATCCGCCTGGAGCGGCGGATCACGGTCGCTGGCCTGCGAAGGTGAGACCGGCGCTGCAACGAGCTGGAGGGAAGAGCCCACTTAGATCCAGGCGGGTTCGCTCTCCCTCCCCGGTATTCTCTTAGGATTCAACACCACTGCCGTCTTCTCATCGCCGACCCCTCCTGCCACTCTGAATGAAGGGATCAAGCGACAGATGCAGGAAATGCATCAGAATGGCGTCAGAAGCTAGATGCCGCCAAGCAAGCTCCTCCATCCCAGCCGAAGGCAGAGCAGGGCGTCCCCTTCTCCGAGAGGATCATGAGGGAAGTGATTCCCCCTCATGTTAAACTCCCCACCATTAAGCCGTACCATGGATCCACCGATCCCGATGATCATCTGAGTAGCTTCAGGTCTATCATGATGTTCCATGGAGCGTCAGATGTGATCCTCTGTCGTGCCTTCCCCTTCACTCTAAGGGGATCTGCCCAAACCTGGTTCAACAGCTTGAAACCAGGTTCATTAATTCTTTCGACGAGCTGGGCTGTCTGCTTATCAGCCAGTTCGTCAGTAGCCGCCGCAAATGATAGAGATCTGATTCCCTCTTTGAGGTCAAGCAGAGAGAGGGGAAATCGCTGAAGAGTTATCTCGGCCGCTTCAATACGGCCCTCCTAGAAGTCGACCACCTCAACCACGAGGTGGCCATGTCCGTCTTGGCCGGAGGAGTGTTAAAGGAGGGAGACTTCTACCTAGCTCTGGAGGTCAACTACCTGATGAGCCTTTCAGACATGATGTCCCTAGCGCATAAGTACGCCAGGGTTGAGGAGTCGAGGAGGTAGCTCTGGAGGTCAACTACCCGAAGAGCCTTTCGGACATGATGTCCCTAGTGGATAAGTACGCCAGGGTTGAGGAGTCGAGGAGGTCAGCTCGAGCTGAGCAATTGAAGAAGAAGGAGGCAAAGGGCTCAGATAAACGGCGAGCCTGTCGCCACATTAGCTTGCCTCGCCGTTAGAGAGTTCCTCTGCCTCCGCCGCGAGACCGAACCCAGAGCCCAGCTCGAAGGTTCGATCGTTACACTCCCCTTACCCCGCCAAGGGCGCAGATTATGATGGAGATCGTGCGCTAGATTCCTCGACCCCCTCCTCTTCGAGGCAACGGGGCTCGGAGAGATCCTGCCAACTACTGCTGCTTTCACCGGGATCACGGGCACGACACTGAGGATTGTTGGCAGCTCAAGAATGAGATCGAGCGATTAATCCAACGAGGTAGACTGGACTGGTTCAAAGGGCCTCCTGAGCCGGGCAATGAGGCGAATCACCAGCCCGAACCTCGCCAACTCCCATCGCCGAACCCTTCGGTTATCAGACATGTTAATGTGATAGCTGCGGCCAACTCCCCGTCCGCCTAGCCAGGCGATGATGAAGGCCCGTCAAAGAAAGCTCGAGTTGATGAACTCACTTTTTTCGATAAAGACCTTCGGGAGGTATAGTACCCCCATGATGACGCTCTAGTTGTATCTCTAAATCTAGATAATTATGATGTAAGCCGTGTTCTAATTGATAGCGGAAGCTCTGTTAATGTTTTGTACTTTAGTGCCTTTGAGAGGTTAAAATTTTGGGTAGAAAGTCTTCGAACCGTGGAGTCCACACTGGTGGGCTTCACAAGTGACTCCATAATCCCTGAAGGGGTAATCACTTTGACGGTCTGAGCCGGCACCTGGCCTCATGTGGCCACTAAGCTTATGGACTTCCTTGTAATCAAGCTTCGATCTCCTTATAATACCATTCTTGGTAGGCTGGGACAGATGACTCTCAAGGCCATCATTTCCATTTCCCACCTCGCCATAAAGTTCCCCACCGAATGGGGAGTGGGGATTGTTCGGGGAAGTCAGATTATGGCTCGACATTGCTTTATCGCCGACCTCCAGTCCAGAAAACCTGAGGTGGACGGACTGGACACCCGAGAGGATTTCGCCGAGTAACGAGGAGAACCAACCAAAGAATTGAAGGAGGTACCACTCAGCGAAGCTTGGCCCGACTAAATCGTAAAGATTGGATCACAGCCGGAAGAAAGGCCTCGGCAGGAGTTAATCGAATTCCTTCGGAGAAATGCTGATGTCTTCGCCTGATCCGCATCAGATATGCCTAGAATTAGCCCGATGTCCTGGTTCACCACCTCAGCGTGGACGAATAGTTCGACCAATCAAGCAAAAGAAAGGAGCTTCGCCCCGAATGCCAGAAGGCCATCGAAGAGGAGGTGGATAAGCTT
Organism: Calamus simplicifolius; assembly: GCA_900491605.1. Taxonomy (NCBI): domain Eukaryota; kingdom Viridiplantae; phylum Streptophyta; class Magnoliopsida; order Arecales; family Arecaceae; genus Calamus; species Calamus simplicifolius. The sequence goes on from UESW01003893.1 coordinate 187,775, forward strand.
ATCAAAGCCAACTTCATCTGAGAAGTCAATTATCCATATTGGCTGGAAAATATGGTTATGGTGAAAAAGTCAAATGGCAAATGAAGGATCTGTATCGACTTCACCGACCTCAACAAGCCTGCCCAAAAGACAGCTTCCCCCTTCCCGAATCGACCAACTTATGGACTCAACTTCAGGCCACCAGATGCTGACCTTCATGGATGCCTATTCAGGCTACAACCAGATCCGGATGGCCCGAAGATGAGAAAAGACTGCCTTCATCACTGACCGAGGTATCTATTGCTACCGAGTTATGCCTTTTGGTTTGAAAAATGCAGGTGCTACCTACCAAAGGCTGGTCAATAAAGTTTTCAAAGAGCAAATCGGTCGGAATATGGAGGTTTATGTTGACGATATGCTGGTGAAGAGCAAGGAAGCATCCCAACATATCGAGGACCTCGCGGAAAGCTTTGAGACGCTTCGGAAGTATCAAATGAAGCTCAACCCTACCAAATGCATTTTTGAAGTTAACTCCGGGAAATTCCTCGGCTTCATGGTCTCTCAGCAGGCATCGAAGCAAATCCCCAAAAGATCCAGGCCTTGCGGCAGATGGCCCCTCCCAGATCCATCAAGGACGTGCAACGCCTCATCGAAGGATAGCGGCCCTTAGCCGCTTCATTGCTCGATCAGCCAAGAAGTGCCTCCCCTTCTTCAAAGCTCTTCGGTCAGCTAAAAACTTCCAATGGACCTCAGATTGCTAGAAATCCTTTGAAGACCTCAAGAAATACCTCGGCTCACTCCTCTCCTCAGTAGCCCAAAGCCAGGCGAAACGCTGAGCCTGTACCTTGCGGCCTCTGAGAATGTTTGGCTCGGTGCTAATTAGAGAAGAGGGCATAATTCAGAGGCCTATTTATTATGTCAGCAAATTGCTCAAAGATGTGAGATGAGGTACACTCGAGCGGAGAAGATGGTCCTGGCCTAGTGATATCGGTCCGAAAGCTACGACCATATTTCCAAGCGCACACCATCACCGTCCTAACTGACCAACCCATCAAGGCAATCATCCATCGTCCGGAAGCATCGGGAGAATGACCAAGTGGGCTGTCGAACTAAGTGAGCATGACATTCAGTACCAGCTTCGTTCGGCCATCAAGGCCCAGGTCCTGGCGGATTTCCTCCTAAAATGCACCGTGCCCGAAGATGGTTCCGCTCGGACACCCCTGGGCAACCAAAGCCCTGTGCACCGTGGTTACTTTACGCCGACGAATCCTCCAGCGCGAGTGGATCTGGCCCAGGTTTGGTCCTCACCAGCCCGGAGGGTGCCACTTTCGAATATGGCATCCGCTTCTCCTTCCAGCCTCAAATAATGAAGCAGAATATGAGGCCCTGCTCGCCGGACTCCGTATCGCCCGCGAGCTCAAAGTTGAAAAACTGAACGCCTACACTGACTCTCAATTAGTGGCGGGCCAGGTACGAGGCGAATTCGAAGCTCGAGAACTGAACATGATTTGGTATCTCCAGAAGGTGCACGATCTATCTTCTTGTTTCAATGAATTTAAGATCATCCATATCTCAAGAGCTGAAAATGCGCGCGACCTTCTGTCTCGTCTGACGATGACGGACTCAATGGACCTTGAACGAGTTTCCACTTGGAAATCCTGGAGAAGTCCAGCATCACCGACGCTGACCAGATGATGCAAATTGATGCCGAACCATCCTGGATAGACCCCCTGCACAAGTATCTCAAAGAAGGGCTGCTACCCGCTGATAGAAGAGAAGCAAGGAGGCTAAATATGCAGTCGTCTCACTATGTCCTGATCGATGATCGGCTGTATAAGCAATCATTCTCCATGCCATTGCTCAAATGCCTCCATCCATGAAGCCAATTATGCTCTTCAGAAGGTTCATGAAGGCATTTGTGGCAACCACCTCGGCAGCCACGCCTTATGTCACAAAGTGCTACACCAAGGATATTATTGGCCGATGATGCAGAAGGACGCAGATGACCTCGTCCGAGGCTATGATGCATGCCAACGACACTCAAATATCCAAAGGATTCCCTCTGCCCACCTGACTTCCATATCATNTGCCAAGTGGGGAATGGATATTCTTGGCCCTTTTCCCCTCTAACGGGACAAAGGAAGTTTTTATTTGTTGCAATTGATTATTTTACTAAGTGGGTTGAAGCCGAAGCAGTCACCCAGATAACAGAGGCTCGAGCTAAGGATTTCGTATGGAGGTCCATCATCAGCCGTTTCGGCCTTCCCCACTATCATCACGACAACGGAAAGCAGTTTGACAATCCCAAGTTTTGGAGTTCTGTGAGGATCATGGCATTCTCCATTGCCTAACTTCGGTCGGACATCCTCAAGCTAATGAGAAGCCGAGGTAACTAACCGAACTCTCTTGCAGGGAATTAAAGCTCGGCTCAACCAAGCACGAGGCATGGGCAGAGGAGCTCCATCATGTGCTGTGGGCATACCGAACCACTGAGAGGACTCCCACGGGCCAGACTCCCTTCAAGATGGCTTTCGGCACAGAAGCGGTTATTCCCGTGGAGGTCGGGCTCCCTCTCCTTGCACCGAAGGCTACTCGGAAGAATCTAATGATGAACAACTCGAACTGATCTTGACTTGATGGAAGAAGTCAGGGAGAAAGCCCAGATCCGCATGGCGGCCTACCAACAAAGAATCGCCTGCTATCATTCTACCAGAGTTAAAGGAAAGCTCTTCCTCCCAAGGATCTGGTACTTCGGAAGGCATCTGTCTCAAAACCTCTGGAGCAAGGAAAGTTGTCCCCTAATTGGGAGGGTCCTTATCAAATTACAGAAGTAATCGGACCCGGCACCTATAAGCTCCAAGATCTAAATGGGAAATTCATTCCCCAGACATGGAACTCGGATAATCTCCGCGTGTATCATCAATAAGAGTACGCTATCCCTCTCGAATTTATTCTGTCCATTGAATTAAAATTTTTAAAAATTTGCAAAACTTCTACCTTTACTGCCCTCTTTAAATAGCTGCAATGAGAAGCAGGTTTATAAATCCTCGGCCGGAGCGATCTCGAACCTTGGCAGCGCCAAGTGAAATATAATCTTTTATAAATCCTCGTTCGGCCGAGCGATCTCTTGGCAGCCCAAGTAAAATATAATCTTTTATAAATCCTCGCCGGGCCGAGCGATCTCGAACCTTGGCAGTGCCAAGTAAAATATAATCTTTTATAAATCCTCGACCGGGCCGAGCGATCTCCGAACCTTGGCACCAAGTAAAATATCGCCAAGAACCTAAAAGTAAAATAATCTTTTATAAATCTCGCGCCGAGCGATCTGAACCTTGTGCCAAGTAAAATATAATCTTTTATGAAGCCTCGGCCAGAGCCGAAGTGCATCTATTATTAAAAAGGCCAGAGCCGAAGTGCTCTGTTATTATGAGAAGCCTCGGCCAGAGCCGAAGTGCATCTGTTATTATGAAAAGCCTCGGCCAGAGCCAAAGTACATCTATATATAAAAGCCTCAGCCAGAGCCGAAGTGTATTTGTTATTACCAAAAGCCTCAACCAGAGCCGAAGTGCATCTCTTATTATCAAAAGCCTCGGCCAGAGCCGAAGTGCATATGTTATGAGAAGCCTCTGCCGGAGCCGAAGTACATCTCTTATTATCAAAAGCCTCGGCCAAAGAGAAGGGCCTCTCTTATTATCAAAAGCCTCGGCCAGCTGAAGTGCATCTTTATTATCAAAAGCCTCGGCCAGAGCCGCATCTCTTTTATCAAAAACCTTGGACAAAGCCAAGTGGCCCCGATGGTTCTACAGTAACGGCAAGGCCGGTTAATTTCTCAGACATTTTAGCATAATTGATACATCTTATCATACTTCGGAGCAAATAAGCAATCCCTCTCTCTGCCCATCAGCAAATTGTGCAAATCTTTTCTCATTAGGAAAAGACCTACTTAGCCCCTTTTTATCGGGCCACCTATCTTGTGAACCAGTAAGGTCACTCAGACCTCCCTCTGACTTGAACAGAGACCAGTACCTCCTCTGAAAGGGATCAAACACTATGAAAATGCCTAATGAAGGCAGTGCTACTAAACACAATCAAGGTTTAGCCGAGCATGACTCGGTACGCCTAAAAAGAGCAAGACTGCATGGTCACACCAAAAGGGAAAAAGCAAACATCTGCAAACATTTGAAAAAAGAAGAAAGAACGAAAGACTTTCTTTATTCCGTTAATCGATGATAAATACAACCTCTCAAGAGGCGTTACAAGTGCATCAAAGCACAGAAAATACAAGTAAAATAAAAGACTCGGTCGAGCAGCTTCGGTTGATAAACGATGTCTTTACATCTGACCCCAGAAATCAGAGAAACCAGACAGGCTCTGTTAAGCCACTGGTTAATTCCAAAGAACAAAGCAAGCCATCCACGAATCCCTCGGAGGAATACGTGGAGGGATCATGACAGGCCAAGGGCCCGTGGATGCTTATGCCAATGGAGCATCCCTTCAAGCGGAATGCTGGACTACCAGTCACTGCACAACAACATAAATAGGGGACCAGCAGACCCACACAGCCCTCCTCCCTTTTCACATGGCAAAAGATTCCTCAGACAGGTGAACTGAGGGATTCAAGCTGAGGGAGGGGGTGAAATTCATGCTAGTCATGGAGGGCACGTATGTCGTGCATTTCCTGTGATCCCCATGACCAGCAACAAAGGACACATAGGAAGTGCATACATGCGCTCCCCATATGACTTCTGCGGGCCTCCCGTGCGCTCTCCATATGACCTCCGAGATTTCCTGCCTTAAGGACTATCTACTTTTCAGTAGCTTCTCCATCACCCCAGCTATCTGGACGAGCCAGCTTTCAAAAGGGATGCTCAGTCTCTCTACTCTCAATTTCAAGGAAACAGATGCCATGGAAACTTTTACAACTCACAGAAAAGAAAGCCTTGGGAGATAGCCTAACATGGCCCGCACTCCCCATTTTATAGGTAAACAGACCGGGAGTAGGCATTGAAGCAAAAAGCCCCGAGATTCAAAACGCCCTGGCTACACTGCCACGCGGTAGCTCAAGATAAAAAGGATTTTTCAAAGCGCGCCGAACGCATTTCTAGACCATGACGCAAGGAAAAAGATTTCCCTCTGATCTCGAATTAAGAGCCTTAAATGCAGGAAATCGTTCGCAGTCCTTGAGATATGGGCAGGCCTGGAAAATAGCCTGATGAAAACGACGCCCTCCAATGGCGAATGAATGCTTATCTCGTACGTTAAAAAGACCCGCGTTGGAGAGGACCGACGGGATAAATGACTTAGGCAAGTAACGAAGCGTCCTTTGGCAAGTTAAAAAGCTATTTTATCCATCTCGAAAAAAGAAAGCCAACCCACCTTGAAAAAGACAAGGCACTGGTAGAGTAATAAAAAAGGCACAGAAGCCAAGTACTCCTCAATAAAGACATGCTGATACCTCCCGCTTCGGCCCGAAGCCGAACCACCCGTTATGTTTCGGCATAAACCGAGACATCACTTTTTACTTCGACTCAAAGCCGAGATAGCTATTCTCGCCCCAACGCTCACGGGATGCTCCTTATGCTTTGGCAAAACCGAGTGATATACTACACTTCGACTGGAACTTATGAGTTCCCCTTACCTGGGCTAAAACGAGGAAACCGTACCTTAGTCTCGATAAGATCACCAAAGATTCCCCAGAGGGGTGGTTCATTTGTAAGACTCACATGATGAGAACGAACGTTTCGAAGATGGCAACGAACACGAAAGTTGCAAAATTTTTTTTTTATTCATCATAAAAGGAAAAAAAAAAGAAAAGAAAAGACACACGAGCCCTCAACGGGGCTTATCGTCTCCACCGGGCACTGCCAAGCCTCCCACGCCATAAACTTAGCTCGGCGGTAAGAATAGCGATTTGTTGCTGGAGAGTCTCCACTTGCCCTTCCAGCTGACTGTTGATCCGACTAAGGAGCTCGTGCTCCCTCGTGGAGACGGCCAAGTATTCTTCGACCATCTTCGGAGTTGGTCACGCTGCGAGCATCAACAACAGGTCCTCCCTGTCGATAGTTACCGAACACGGCTCCGGTGGGGGCCCCCTCGCGGAAGGGCCTGCCCCCCGCGGCCATTATCGTCGTTATCTGGCACCCCAGTTGACCCCCTTCATTTTCGGAAGCCATCCTACTATCCTAAATTTTGGGAGGTCAACAGGAGAAGCGATTAATGATGGCATCCCCCCATCCGTATTTAAACTACTTCTGATGGGTATTTCGATCGCCCGAGCTATCAATTCCAACGTAACTATCGCGAAACTCGCCATGCATCACCACCTCGGTGGGTGCTCGCTAAAACGAAGAGTTGTGCCCCCTAGCCGAGGAGGATCAATAAATAGCAACGAGGCGCTCGAAGAGGCGCCCTCATCTCGGGATCAGACTCCCTTCGATCTGCTAGACTCCTTTGAACTAAATATCCTCGAAATAACGCAAAAAGGAAAAAGGCTACATCCAGAGGAACTCTGTGATGGCGACGGACCTACATAAATCATCTAGGGTTACCTCAGAAGCAACATCGCCTGGGCCACTCATATTGGCTAAATAGGGGGTAAGACATAATAGACAAGAAAGGGCACAAAGAAGAGCGAAAAATCTTTGTGGCAGGGACAAAGGGGCATTGCAGAAGGAACGCCGCCCACCCTCTTTAAATAAGCGCTTCAGAAAGAAAGCCCTAGACGCCAAAGGCCCCGATACGGGCGCAGAAATAAAGGAGTCCCGCCACGTGGAGCTCCCACAATCGCAGCTTGCGATAAACTAGGCATCTTTTTCTCGAGCTACGCAAGAAATGATGACGAAACAACGGCCCATCATTACGAGATCATCATTGCCCCCCTTTTTGAATCCCCCAAATAAGATTGCTCCAATTCTACTCCCTATATCCAAAATTACACTTCGGACTAGGGAGTGGGGGGCATGTGATGAGGGGTAAAATTATCATTGTATTATTGATTGCTCACATCAGCGATGAGGTCGCACCCAATCCAAACACCTGCTTGCCAGTTGGCCAGCTGGCGTGACATTCTAGCGACAAGGTCAAATCAGCTTTGATGAAGTCGGGTCACCCTAACAACCCGGACTGTCCTTATACTTTGGCATCTGAGCCGAGCTATCCTTATTCCTTGATAACCCGAGCTATCCTTATGCTTCGGCCATATGAGCCGAGCCATCCTTATTCCTCGGTAACCCGAGCTATCCTTATACTTCGATGGTCCGAGCCGGGCCATCCTTATTCCTCGGTCATTCGAGCCGATCTATTTTACACTTCAGAAAATCAAGCTATTCCTCATCCAGGCCAGCCACGGCATTCAAAATACCTCTGCGGAATCCGGCACGGGAGTCCCTATTCGCTGAAACGAATAAGATTCCAAACAGAGAATCATACCCAGGAGTGGCCTAGAGCCTACGCAATCATGGAATCCCAAGGTATCAGCTAGCTTCCCTAGCCGTCGATCCTCTAACTGACAAGATATAATCCTACTGATCTCGTAACAAACTCGATTCGAATCCATTTCAAATCATAACAACTTTCGGCCCCCACGACGCGCCCAGGAATCAGGTGATCCTCTATAAATACCATAATACTTCAACCTCTCAGGTACGCACAAAATTACCTTGTACATACATTTGGCTTTACGGAATCGATCACTCCATTAGAGCTCCGATCGAGAGCTTGAAGGAAGATTCTTCTGTAAAAGTCTTCTCCTCACATCTGCCTGCTATGAATCTTCACTGACTTGGGCGTCGGAGGGTCCCCCGCAGTGGACAACCCCAAGAAATCCTTTGCGAGCACGGACTGTCTTGCAGGTTCCACCCTGGACATCGAGATCGGAGTTTGGACCCGGAGCAGGAAGCGCACCCGAGTCGAAGAACGGATTTCCGTGGTAACAGGTTGGTATACATTGTTGATCCTTTGCCCTATTAACTTAAGCATTTGAAATCAAAACATTTTATTAAAATTCAGATTTGTTTGGCTTGTTATTTTGATTCTTATTTAATTAATTATCTTTACATGGGTTTGCTTCAGGCTACATTCTCTATTAGCTCGAACATTGAGAACAATTGATTAGCTAACAAATTGTATAATTGAAGTCTTATAAGTTCAGCTCTGGTTCAAGCTTAGAATATATATTCTATTTCAGCTGACGTGCTAATTGAGTAAGCCAATTCTTTGACCAAGCCTAATCTTGTTCACAAGCCAGTAACTCTTCATGCTTTGCTCATCTACATACAAGACGAGCATTAAAAATATGATTGGATCTGGCTTTAGCTCAAGATTATATGAAATTAAACATGCCAACTAATAAACCCAAATTGTTGATGAATAACTTTGTCCACTTGCTGATTGTAGCCCCATTGGTTCTTAACCTATTCTGTGATCATCCTAGTCATGTTGCTTCTTATGCCACTCCAATGTCCAATTACTCAGCTCCCACCATCTTTTATGATTATCAATGCATACAAATGCCAAAAAGATCAGATTGGTATAATATTTGATCCAATTTGTACTCATGGCCTCATGCCTTTGATGTTTCATTGGAATATGGGTTAAGAAGTGGGACCATAATCACTCCATTATAAAAGCATGCAGAGCTCAGAGACTGTGAAGCGATCTTACCAAACCCTATAAAACATAGGAACTCCAGCAATACATAATGCAACAATGGAAAGTAATATAGTTAAGTGGTCAGACTGGACACCTAACTTTCTATGTGATGTGCATAAAAGAATCTAGTTAATTGGTCGCCTTCACACCTTATCTTTCTCTGCGTCATGGGCTATGCACATCACATGGGTTGCATTATAACTCATGGGGGTTGCTAGAATGTGATCCACAACCCATGTGGCACATATTATTGAAAGGCATGCATCACCAAACACCAGTACCTATAGGATGCTCCGAATCAAATAGAGGTTGGGATTCAGGCTTGCTATGTGGTGGCAAGCTTAATAATCCAACATGTGCCTTGAAATATATTGAAAAATTATAGATAAGTGTCATATGCCTCAAAAGTCTACAGTAATGCTGTGTACTGCATGCTTCGGTACTCTACTTTGATGCTCCAGCTGAACTAAAAAAACTAATGGGCAGTGGATCCCTCAGGGCAGCACTGTACAGTTATACGTGTATTTTTTTTTTTTACTTGGATTTAATGTTTGTCACCTTTGTGGTGAGATAAAACTTTTAGAATTATGATACATGATGTGATGTCAGTCGTCCTCAAGATGGAAACAGCCATTAATTGGCATCGTAGGCTCTCGCTCCCTGGTCACACTGTCACAGTGAAGACCTCTCCGCCCTCTGTTTATATCTCTCTTCTTCTCTCTCCATCTCTATCTTTCCATCTATCATTCCATCTGTCCATTCATCATCTTGTCCATGCGGCTTCTGTCTCACGCAAGCCCCCGGTCGGTGCATCCTTTGCAAAAATCTCTGCAATCCAATCCGCACCCAATTATTAAAGAAAAGAAAAGAAGGGTACCCCACCAAAGCCTCTCTCTCTCTCTCTCTCTCTCTCTCTCTCTTTTCGTCACCTTGATTTGTGCAAGCCTCATGCGCAAACACCGCTGTCCCCCCATATAGCCTCATTCTAATCGAACAAAAAAAAAAAAGATTATATATAATTGAGTAATGACAATTAGAGCTCTAATTAATTGTATCATGAAAGGGTCAGCATATTAATTTGATGATGACGGGCTTATGGCTTAATCTATAATATAATCAGTGTAATTTAGGGATGGATATAAAGTGATCCCACCTAAACATTCTAACTCTGAATCAGTTTTCCTCTATTTGAAACTATCAACATAACACCTCCAATGTTTTATCAACTTGCGATTTTACAATTAAGGATCAGCATGACTGGAGGTTCTTGCAGCTTGTAATGCTTTCCAAGTAAAAATTTATCAAGTCCAAAAATTATTTTAATTTAAAATAAGATGTTTTAATCAACTAATTCTTTTTTATTAAAAAAATAATTTCCATCCCTCATTGATGTTTTTTGGGAGTTGATCATACGAAGATCATTATATCTATGACTATGTTTAATTAAATTTAAACTCTAAACATAATAACACGCTAAGTTTTATGAGGAAAAAATAGACAATAATCTTGTAGGAATGTGTTTGATATATATATATATATATATATAGTGTGTGTGTGTGTGTGTGTGTGTGTGTGTGTGTGTGTGAATTTGTAACGTATAAATTTTGTATATTTATATAAGATCAAGAAATCTCAGATGCTATCTTTTAACTAGTCTTTTTAGATGGAGAGTAGAATAATTATAATGATATCAAAATAAATCTATCATATAGTTAATGTGGATCAAAAGTTATTATAACAGTAATACTTCTTGATATGAATAGACTCTCATCGAATGAAAAAAAAAAAAAAAGTTTGAAAAGTAATAACTTAAATTCATCGGCTATCAATTAACTTACACTTAAATTTTTAAAGTTATATGAATTGAGCGCATTAACAAGTTAATTGGGTCAATATGTAGACTTGAAGTATTACAAATAGTACATTAAAGGCAATTCAAATATGCAAAACTTTGTAAATAGAAGAAAAGGATTATTCATGGGGTGTAAAGCCATCCCTCAAGCATCAATGATTCGCTCATGATAGATTTTGGCTAACTTATAACAGGCGATAAGGATATTCCTGATAAATAGGAGATTATAATATTATTCATGCATTAATAGTCCCATATTCAATAAAAAAAATTCAAAAATTATAACTCAAGTTCATTGACTATCAATTAACTTACATTTAAGTTTTTAAGATCAAATAATGCAGCTTATTAATAGGTTAATCAAACTAGTAGATGGGTTTAAGATGATTTATAATTCATTTAAATTGATTATAAATTATTTATAATATTTATGATCGAATTAGATCAGAGTTTGATGCTTAACTAGAAAGACTACTAGGTTTTAAATTGCAATATGTTAGGTGTGACCCTAGATATATTGTCACCAAATTTAGATAAATTGACTTAGTTAACAGACAATTTTAAATTCCTACGATGAGAGAAGTTGATGTAGATATTAATAACAAGCTGGGTCCTTGCTTAGTTTTTTCACCACTTTATGAGGGCGCCTTGCCTGGCAAAAGATTGCCTTGCATGAACTTGTAATGACCCGGGCCCATGGGCCGTTTCATTACAAGAAAGCAAGACGGACAAGGCTCACACCAATTGGGCCATCATAGCCCAAAAAGGGATTCAATTGGTGCCTTGTCCTTCTTACTTTACTATATATAAACCACTTAACCAACTCCCAATTATCCGATGTGGGACAATTGGGAGGGGCATCACAATCTATCCCCCTTAGGCAGGATGGTAATTGATCACAACCACCAGACACAGGATTCAGGTGGTCCCCACAAGAGGTGGCTCCCATCTCCCATATGGATGTACCACTTTATCCTATGTGGTACTTAGCTCCTGCACTTTCGATTCCGACTGTGCGAGGCTCTGATACCATATTGTAATGACCCGAGGCCCACGGGCCCGTTTCGTTACAAGAAAGCAAACGGATAAGGTCCATATAACTTGGACCATCACAGCCCAAAAAGGAATCCAATTGATGTCTTATTCTTCTTACTTTATTACATATAAATCATTTAACCAACTTTTAATTATCGATGTGAACAATTAGGAAGGGATCACAAACTCAGTTACCACGGCTCGAGGAGTGAATGACACAGAACCAGTTGACGGTGACCATCTGATCGAATACTACTCATTTTAGGCCAACGGGGTGTCCAATTGGGATGTCATCCACTTTAAGAAGTCTCGTGAGTTTTATATAGTCTTAAATTTGGATGCGTCCCCGGTTAAGTAGTATTACAATCTAGAAGTTTAAGAGAAACATATATCTACATAATGACGATGTCGTAGAAGTTATGACCAGTGGCCCAACTTTTGTTCCCGTGCTCTTTGTTTAATCTCGTGCTTTCTTTGTCTTTATAGATTTGTAGATTTACCTACTATTTTCTATTAAGTGTTAGTGAACTACGGCACGCGTACGATCGAAAATGTATAAACTATCGATCTACCTTCCGAAAAAATAGAGCATTGTCTTACTTCCACGCGTACGAAGCCCAAAACTTTCTTGATATCTTGATATGTTATTATATATAATCCTCGATCACGCGTGCACTTATGCAACGTCACTTTATTATTACATGACTGCCGTAATTAATTAAGTCTCTTGTTTCATTACAGAAGCAATATTCCTTCTCAAACTTTTAATTGTTTTTAGGTGAAAAGGAATATGCAATGATGAAGTTCTTTGTAATTAAAGAGAGGCGTTTTTAGCGCTGTTAAATAGCAATTTTTGACATTTCAATCGCATAAAATTTTGGTATTCAAAAATATAATTTAAATTGATACTACTTGCTGGCGCTGGATGATATACACAAATGATACAAAATAGTTTTACTCTTGATTTGAAACTAATCGATTACTAATGATTTACTCATATGATGCGGTTTGATTAGTGCAACACATCGTGGTTTCATTTACTCTTGATGATCTGATCGAGGATATTAATGTTCATATATCTTCAAGAGAAGGAGATCGATGGTGCTGTAATCAAATCTGGTCGGTACTTCTATAAAGTCGTCTCACCTTCTTTGTATATGTTGTGGCGTCCTCCTTAATTTATTGAAGTAGAACAGCTAGCACAAATGTAAAAAGAGTATATATATGTCACGCCCCAGGCCCTATATTGGATCTAGGGATGGCAACCCGCTGCATGCCTGGCATGCAAGGTGTCCCAAAATATAACACTTAATACCAGAAGGGGTAAAAACTATATACGTCCAATTTAGATGGTTCTTAATAAATCATAATCATAGGTTTTAGGCTACATGCCCATCATACATAAGTCACTGGGGTTACAACAAAATATTGGATCTTAGTTTCCTCTGAATGAAGCTCCAACTACCCCAGATCCCATTCTTCAGTCCTGTGGCTCTGAAAAATATTGTAAGATTTATATGAGCTTACACTCAATAAGTAAGCCTACTATTATATAATCATTTCATCAAGATATTATCAAACCACATTTTCATGTATAAAACTTCCAATTTCAAATACATTCATCATGTTATCAAAACATGTATATCATCAGCTCAAATAATTTTGGAAGCTTAATTATACAATAAATGCTGAAATATGCAATGTAAACAAACCACTGTATTCATATAATTATTATTTCCTTATGTGTCCCACGGCCCTACAACACCCATCTGGTGCATCACTCTTTAATGTCCCCTAAGAGGAAGGGTCCTGGTACCAGCGTTATGCCATATATCATAATCAATCACAACACATCCTCTAGATGTGTGTGCGTTACGCAATATATCAATCACATCACATCCTCTAGATGTGTGTCCTCCACATATCTCCCCTGTGGAGGTGGGTCCCGTATCTCTCGGCATTTCACATCATTTCACATCATATGAGAACCGCGGCGACACATATCATTATCATATTTGCATGTAGCACATCATGCATCATCATGAGCATAAGCTCCTCATATCACATATACAGTGGTTTGTACATTCATAGCATAAATACATCAATAATACCAGTATATTTTGCAAAGCCAAAATAATCACATCATTCAATTTTTTCACATTTATAATCCATTACTTTGCAAAATATTAGTAATCACATATAATTATAACAGATACCCAATTGTATAACAAAATTTATTTTGCCTTATTTTTTCAAATAATGCAATATATCCATAATTTTCATATTCTAATAAATTATGAAATTATAATAAATGGCTTACTTACCTCAGTACGCTAATCCCAAACTGTAAATCAGCTATGTGGATAATGGTTACCTACAGCATTAATTTCCACAATTAAATCTCAAAATTAGAATAATGAAGCATCCCCTAAGGTCTACCCAGTCTAATCCTGGGCCCAACTTTGGGCTCGAATATCTCCCAATATATAAGCCCGAATGGGGAAATAAAAATATCTCGAGAAACTAGAATCAACGCCGAATCGGACCATATTTTTATTTCTCCATTCCCGACCCAATACGGGGTCCAAATTGCAGCCCAAAAATTGCTCGCGAGACGGCCCAATAGGGCCCAAACCCCAACGGCCCGGCCGCCCCCTTTCTTCCCCCCCTGTTTTGTCCGAAACAGGGGAAGGACTGAGCCGGCGGCCAGGGCCGCCGCCGGCCACATTCCCGGAGGGGTTCGGCCGCGGACGACCGGCCCGGAGTCGGCCGCCACCGCGGCCGTCTCCCCTTCTCTCTCTTTCTCCCTATTTCTCTCTCTTCCTCTCCTCGTTCTTCCGCACAGCACGATCCGTGCCGGAGGCACGGCCGGCCACCATGGCCGGCCGGAACCTCACCGGACGGTCGCCCGCCGCCGGTGAGGTCCGCAGAACGACACCCAGGCCCGACGAGGCATCGGGCACTCCGCCGGGCTCGAACCAAGCCGTGAACCGGCTTGGTTCCTCTCTCATTCTCTCAATCTCTCTCTCTCTCTCTGTAATTCTCTCTCTCTCTTACTGTGGCCGGCCGACGGGGAATGCTTATGGAGGAGGAGGGGTGCTCCCCCCTCCTTATATAGCGGCGAGGGAAGGGTTATCCCTTCCCTGTACTATGTGAAGGGGGCGCGTCGGTGCCCCCTTCCTTGACTGGCTGCGGCACTCCTTGCCGCAGCGTCAACAATGACGGAGGAAGGGAGCCGGGTGCCTCCTCCGTCAACAATGACGGATCAAGAATAATTTACATATATATATATATATATATATATATATATATATATATATATATATATATATATATATATATATATATATATATATATATATATATATATATTATATGGAGTCTTGTTGAGTGAGCTTGCGAACTGGATGCCCATGAATTGTGTCCATTTGCAAGCCACAAAGATGAGACATAATTTTAATAACATGGAATGAGTTTGGATGCAACCAATGCAACAATAATACCACATGACTTCCCTTCGTTTAGATCAGACTTTAGCGTCCACGTATTAGTCCCAGTCGGTGATACAGTTCTCTTGATCGATGTGCAAGGAACCAGACATTGGCATGTGGGGTTACTGTATTTGATTGTTGTATCATTAGTTTTAATGTCTGCTGTCACAATCATGTCTCATTCGATTGTTGTATTTCTTTTTTCTTTCTTTCTTTTTTTCTTTAGCAACTTGACATTCGATTCTGATGGGAGTCCTTCTGAACACTATTACCTTTCGATCCAGCATAATTATCTTATTACTGAATACAATGAAGAAAGACTCAATTAAGCCTTTTATTTTTATTTTTTTTCACATTTTTATCCATCGTGTATTCTATTACTACAATAAATACTTATTTGTCTTATTTAAAAAACTGAGTGTCTTTGGGATGTAGTCCATTTTCTTGTATTCATTTTGGGGGGAACGAGGTTTTTATGGCAGTTGGGGGCCCGACAAGGCCGGGGTCGTCGCCAGGCTTGAATTCTATTAAAATGGGAGGCAGGAGAGGACCTCTCGCCACCCCGGCACTCGATTGCTCCACGCCTCTCGTGGAAGCATCCACTACTCCAAGACTCAACCTCTCTCTCTCACTCTCTCTCTCTCTCTCTATTCTTCTCTCTCCCCCCCCCTCCTCCCCTTCTGTCCCTATAAAAGGGGGGGTGCCTCCTCCCTCCGCCTTCACCAACCTCCACTCTTCAAAGCAACCACATATATAGACTCTGAAGACTTCTCCCCGTCTCTTGGTGAAGAGGTCCCTGTTGGAGAAGCAGGGCACGTGCAAAGCCTCCACCCTCTCCATCTATATATCTTTGCACGTGCTCCCCTTCTCCAACATGGCCTTCTCACCTCCTTGTCGTCCCTTTCTCTCCTCACTCTCTCTCTCTCTCTCTCTCTCTCGCTCTCTCTCTCTCAGAGCTAGCCACCGTAAGTATTGATTCAGGTACATCTCCTCTTTCTCACACTTAGAAGTCTCATCTTCTTGTTCCCCGCCTCATAAATGTACCATTATCTTGTGAATTATGTCCTATCTTCGCATTGGAGAACGACCCTGGTCCTTTCTCAAGTTTCAGCATCGTATCCGGCCTCTTCTCGCTCAAGAATTGGTGTGGTGAACAAGCAGCGTGCACCGTGAGCTCTCCTTGTCATTGTGCATGGGCATGGCCCATCTCACGGGCCCTCCACGTACCACACGAGGAGGAGCATTGAAACCAGAAAGAAAGGTCTCCACATGCAACGCAATATAAATTCCTCTCTCTCTCTCTCTCTCTCTCCCCTTCTATCTCGCGTTAAATTTTGATGGTGTTCTTTAATTAATAATTACTTGTGGCAAGGTGAGTGAGAAAGTGGACCCGCGTCGCCCAGGTGGTTTCACACGTGTGGTGGTGGGAGGGTGGCCCAGTTTGACCAAGTCCTGGCAAGCTTAAATAGTGACAGATCGTGGTAACCTTAATAGCCAGAGAGAGAGAGAGAGAGAGAGAGAGAGAGATGGGGAGGGTGACGTGAGGTTGCAGCACGCACGCAACGAGATCCGAGACTGAGGTAGAGAGAGAGAGAGAGAGAGAGATCGGGACGGTGACGCGAGGTTGCGGAACGCACGCAACGCACGGATCTCGAGGCTGGCGGGAGAGCGCTTGACGGGAGAGGGGTCGATTTCCGACGGAGCGCGAGGGATTCGCGGGGGATCTGATGAGATCTCGTTATAGTCACCGCCCAGTAAAATAGTAAAAAAGCCAAAAAAAAAAAAAAAACCGGGGAGTTGGGGGAGACCGAATCAAAAATTGGACCAGTGTCGATGGGTGAGTGACCCAGCGGTGGGGTGATGGGTTTGACACGCAAGCAACATCTGGCTGTAGTGAGGTCAGCACAAACATGTTGGCAGAATAAAATTTGCAATTTAACTCAGCGGTCTCCAAAGCTTACCCTAGTTAAAATTTTGAGGTAATTTGTTTTGCCAAATATTTTAAACTCTCAAATCTTGAATTAATAATTATCATTATAAAATGTAACTTTCAATGTAATGACTGTTCTTGGACATCAAAATGAGTTGTAGTTTTACTTCAATTTAACCTAAGGTGATGATTATACTTGGGCATTGAACCGTGCTGTGCTAACGTAACTTTTAATGTTTTGGAGATGACTTTTCTTGGACATCAAAATAATTGTAGTTTTACTTCAATTGAACATAAAGTGATGGCTATACTTGGACAATGGGTCGTGCCATGCTAATGTAACTTTCAATGTTTTGGAGATGACTTTTCTTGGACATCAAAACGAATTGTAGTTTTACTTCAATTGAACCTAAGGTGATGGCTATACTTGGACAGTTGGACATTGGGACGGCCCTGCCTAGGCCCACTGGGCCACAGATTAAACGGGTGGTGCCTGGCCTGGCATGTTACTAAACCGGTCATGTCGGTCACAACCCGCTTAATCTGAATCTATGCCCACTACAAGAAACTACTGAAATAGCGACGCAAATTTAGCTATGCATCATTGCGTCACTAAATTGCGACCACTTTGCGATGCCTCCGTGACAACAAAACATTGCGACGCATTAGCGACGCATAAACCAAAATATAAAAAAATTATTTTTTTATTTAGTGACGCAAATAATACGTCGCAATATTTTTAAATTAATTTTTTATAAAATATAAATATTGAGAAAAATATTGCGATGCAACTCAGTGCGTCGCAATGTTTTTAAAAAAATTAAATATGTTAAATAGCGACGTAATAGCGACGTAATAAATCAGAAAATTAGAAAAATTATTTTTAATTTAGCGACGTACCAATTGCATCGCAAAAAATTTAAAATTAATTTTTATAAAATATAAATATTAGAAAAATATTGCGACGCAACTCAGTGCATCGTAATGTTTTTTAAAAAATTAAATATGTTAAATAGCGACGCAATAAACTAAAAAATTAGAAAAATTATTTTAATTTAGCAACGCAATAACTGTGTCATAATTATTTAAATAAAATTAATTTTTATAAACTATAAATATGAGAAAAAATAATTACGATGCAACATAATGCGTCGCAATATTTTTTAAAAAATTAATTATATTAAATAGAGACGCATTAGCGACGTAATAAATTAAAAATTAGAAAAATAATTTTTAATTTAGCGATGCAATATATGCGTCACAATTATTTTAAATAAAATAAATTTTTATAAATATAATTATGAGAAAAAAATATTGCGACGTAATTAAGTGCATCACAATATTTTTAAAAAAATTAATTATATTAAATAGCGATGCATTAGCGATGCAATAAACCAGAAAATTAGAAAAATTATGTTTTAATTTAGCGATGCACTTGTTGCATCGCAAATATTTTAAATAAAATTAATTTTTATATAATATAATTATAATATTAAAAAATTATGACGCAATCCTTTGCATCGCAATATTTTAAAAAAAATAATTATGTTAAATAGCGATCGGTCCGAGATCGATCGTGGCTGATCGGGATCAGGGCTTGGATCGATCGCAACCGTCGGATCATCGGCGATCGGATCAATCGCAACGGTCCGAGATCGGTCGTGGCCGATCGAGATCAGGGCTTGGATCGATCGCAACCATCAGATCGTCGGCGATCGAACCAATCGCCACTGTCCGAGATCGGTCGTGGCCGATCAGGATCAGGGATTTTATCGATCGCAACCGTCGGATCATCAGCGATCTCGGACCGATCGTAACGGTCCGAGATCGATCGTGGCCGATCGGGATCAGGGCTTGGATCGATCGCAACCGTCTGATCGTCAGCGATCTCGGACCGATCGCAACGGTCCGGGATCGGTCATGGCCGATCAGGATCAGGGCTTGGATTGATCGTAACCGTCGGATCGTCGCCGATCGGACCAATCGCCACGGTCCAAGATCGGTCGTGGTCGATCGGGATCAGGGCTTGGATCGATCGCAACCATCGGATCGTCAGCGATCTCGGACCGATCGCAACGGTCCGGGATCGGTTGTGGCCGATCGGGATCAGGGCTTGGATCAATGGCAACCGTCGGATCGACACCGATCGGTTCGATCGCCACGGTCCAAGATCGGTCGTGGTCGATCGGGATCAGGGCTTGGATCGATCGCAACCGTCGGATCGTCGGCGATCGGATCGATCGCCACTGTCCGAGATCGGTCGTGGCCGATCGGGATCAGGGATTAGATCGATCGCAACCATCGGATCGTCCGCGATCCTGGACCGATCGCAACGGTCCGGGATCGGTCGTGGCCGATCAGGATCAGGGCTTGGATCGATCGCAACCATCGGATCGTCGCGATCTCGGACCGATCGCAACGGTCCGGGATCGGTCGTGGCCGATCGGGATCAGGGCTTGGATCGATCGCAACCGTCGGATCATCGCGATCTCGGACCGATCGCAATGGTCAGGATCGGTTGTGGTAGATCGGGATCAGGGCTTGGATCGATGGCAACCGTCGGATCGACGCCGATCGGTCCGATCGCCATGGTCCAAGATCGGTCGGGGCCGATCAGGATCAGGGCTTGGATCGATCGCAACCGTTGGATCGTCGGCGATCAGACCGATCGCCACGGTCCAGGATCAGTCGTGGCCGATCGGGATCAGGGCTTAGATCGATCGCAACCGTCGGATCGTCACTGATTTGACCGATCGCCATGGTCCGAGATCGGTCATGGCCAATCGGGATCAGGGCTTCGATCGATCGCAACCATGGATTGTCAGCGATCTTAGACCGATCGCAACGGTCCGGGATCGGTCGTGGCCGATCGGGATCAGGGCTTGGATCGATCGCAACCGTCGGATTGTCACCAATTGGACCGATTGCCACGATCCAGGATCAGTCGTGGACGATCGGGATCAGGGCTTGGATCGATCGCAACTGTCGAATCCTCGCGATCTCAGACCGATCGCAATGGTTCGGGATCAGTCGTGGCCAATCGGGATCAGGGCTTGGATCGATAGCAACCGTCGGATCGACGCCGATCGGTCCAATCGCCACGGTCCGAGATCGGACGTGGCCGATCGGGATCAGGGCTTGGATCGATCGCAACCATCGAATTATCGGTGATCGGACCGATCGCCACTGTCCGAGATCGGTCGTGGCCGATCGGGATCAGGGATTGGATCGATCGCAACTGTCGGATCGTCCGCGATCTTGGACCAATCGCAACGGTCTGGGATCGGTCGTGGTCGATCGGGATCATGGCTTGGATCAATCGCAACTATCGGATCAACAACGATCTCGGACCGATCGCAACGGTCCAGGATCGATCGTCGCCGATCGGGATCAAGGCTTGGATCGATCGCAACCGTCGGATCGTCGCCGATCGGACCGATCACCATGGTTCGGGATCGGACGTGGCCGATCAGGATCAGGGCTAGGATCGATCGCAACCGTCGGATCGTCAGCGATCTCGAACCGATCGCAACGGTCCGGGATCGGTCGTGGCCGATCGGGATCAGGGCTTGGATCGATCGCAACCGTCGGATCATCGCCGATCGGACCGATCACCACGGTTCGAGATTGGTCGTGGCCGATCGGGATCATGGCTTCGATCGATCACAACCGTTGGATCGTCGCGATCTCGGACCGATCGCAACGGTCCGGGATTGGTCGTGGCCGATCGAGATCATGGCTTGGATCGATGGCAACCGTCGGATCAACGCCGATCGGTCCGATCGCCATGGTCCAAGATCGGTCGTGGTCGATCGGGATCAGGGCTTGGATCTATCGCAATCGTCGAATCTTCGGCGATCGAACCGATCGCCACTATCCGAGATCGGTCGTGGCCGATCGGGATCAGGGATTGGATCGATCGTAACCGTCAGATCGTCAGCGATCTTGGACCGATCGCAATGGTCTGGGATCGGTCGTGGCCAATCGGGATTAGGGCTTGGATAGATCGCAACCATTGGATCGTCAGCGATCTCGGACTGATCGCAACGGTCCGGGATCGATCGTGGCCGATCGGGATTAGGGCTTGGATCGATCGCAACCATCGAATCATCGCCGATCGGACTGATCGCCACGGTCCGGGATCGATCGTGGCCGATCAGGATCAGGGCTTGGATTGATCGCAACCGTCGAATCATCAGCGATCTCAGACCAATCGCAACGATCCAGAATCGATCATCGCCGATCGGGATCAGGGCTTAGATCGATCGCAACCGTCGGATCGTCGCCGATCGGACCGATCGTCACGGTCCGGGATGTATTGAGTCACAATGTTTTTTAGAAAAATAAATATAATTAAAAAAATTTAAAAAATTAAAATAGACATTGCGATGCATTATTTGCGTCGCAATTATTATAAGAAAAATATAATTTTTATCATTTACAAATATTTAAAAAAATAATAGCAATTAAAAATTTTTAAAAAATTAAAAAAAACATTGTGATGCATTATTTGCATCGCAATTATTTTCAGAAAAATATAAATTTTATCAGTTAGAAATATTTAAAAATATTGTGATGCATTTGCAATACAATTTTTCAAAAAATTTAAATTTATCAGTTAAAAATATTTAAAAAATATTGCGTCGCAAATGCGTCGCAATTTTCTAGAATGTTTAAATACTTTTTTCAGAGAAAACAAATTTTAATATTGCGACGCATTCATTGCGTCGCAATATTTTTAAGAAAAATAAATGTAAGAAAAAAATTTAAAAAAATATTGCGATGCAATTTATGCATCGCAATTATTTTAAAAAATATAAATTTTATTAGTTATAAATATATTAAAAATATTGCGACGCATTTGCGACGTAATTTCCTAGGAAATAAAAATTTTTCCCAAAGAAAATAATTTTTAATATTGCGACGCACTTGTTGCATCGCAATATTTTTAAGAAATTTAAATGTAATATAAAAATTTTATAAAAAACTTGCGACGTAATATATGCGTCGCAATTATTTTCAGAAAATATAATTTTTATAAATATTTAAAAAATATTGCAACGCATTTGCGACATAATTTTCTAGAAAATAAAAATTATTTCCCAAGAGAAAACAATTTTTAATATTGCGACGCATTTATTGCGTCACAATGTTTTTAAGAAATTTAAATGTAATAAAAAAATTAAAAAAAATATTGTGACGCAATAAATGCATCGCAATTATTTTTAGAAAATATAACTTTTATCCATTATTAATATTAAAAAAATATTGCGACGCATTTGCGATGCAATTTCCTAGAAAATAAAAATTATTTTTCACCGGACATTGGCGCCAAGTTAACGACTCATTAGCGACGCAATTAGTTGCGTCGCTAAGTTTTGCATAAAAAAATAAAAAAGAAAAAGTTGCGATGGATTAGCGACGCATTGTTGCGTCGCTAATCCATAATAAAAATAAAAAAAATAGCGAGTGATTAGCGACGCATATATTGCGTCGCTAATCACCACTATTTAAGGCTTGGTCGGGATGCCCCCCCCCCCGCCGCTTTCCTTCTCTTCTTCTTCCTTTTCCTACCCTAGCCGCCGCCGCTACCGTCCGTTCGTTCCTCTGGCTGCCCCCGTCTTCTCTCCCGACGGAATCTCCCCCCACTCCGGCGGTGTCCCCTCGCGAC
Organism: Calamus simplicifolius; assembly: GCA_900491605.1. Lineage (NCBI taxonomy): Eukaryota > Viridiplantae > Streptophyta > Magnoliopsida > Arecales > Arecaceae > Calamus > Calamus simplicifolius. The sequence goes on from UESW01003893.1 coordinate 210,382, forward strand.
CGAGGTAAGCCCATTCTCCTTTTTTTTGTCTAAAATAGGGTTCGGCCACGGCACCGGCCACGACCGCTTCTTCTCCGGCCACGGTGGCCAGGCCACACAAAAAAAATTTCTGTTTGGGGCGGGTTTTCCCGACCCCCCCCTTCGTCTTCTCCGGCCACGGCCACAGCCGTGGCCTTCTTCTGCGGCCACGGCCGCTGCCGTGGCCATCTTCTCCGGCCACGGCCGCTGCCGTGGCTGGCCGTGGCCTGGCCACGGTGGCCAGGCCACCAAAAAAAAAGATTGACAGTTTTGGGGGGTTTCCCCACCCCCCCTTCATCTTCTACGGCCACGGCCACGGCTGTGGCCGTCTTCTCTGGCCACGGTGGTCAGGCCACCGAAAAAAATATTAATGGGGGGTTTTCCCCACCCCCCTCCCGTTCGTCCTCTCCGGCCATGGCCGCTGCCGTAGCCGGCCGTGGCCAGGCCACCGCAAAAAAAAAAAAAAACAGTTAGGGGAGGTCCCCCCCTCCCGTTCGTCTTCTCCGGCCACGGAGGCCAGACAAAAAAAAATAAATAAATAAAAAGGTAACAGCTAGGGGGCTTTTCCCCCACGCCCTGCCCTTTCAATTAAAAAAAAATTAATACTCATAAAAAAATTAGATTCTATCATATTTTATTGTTTTAAAATTATTTTCAAATAATTTGATGATAAATATAAAAAATTATAAATATATTTTAAAACATGGGCAACTTAATTTTTTTTTAAAAAAGTAACAGCTAGGGGGTTTTCCCGACCCCCTGGACCCTTCAAAAAAATTTTTTTAACACTCATGAAAAAAAATTAAATAAAAATTTAGATTCTATTATATTTATTGTTATTAAAAATATTTTTAAATAATTTGATGATAAATATTAAAAAAAATGTGACCACTAATCTAATTTTTTATTAGATTAGTTATAAATTAATTAATTTATGTCATTAGTCGGAGCTCTTTGATAGACTGATTGTTATGTCTTGATTATGCAATAATATTTGCAATGCTAGATAGAAAGTCTTGTTGTATTATTATTTAATTTACAGAATGTTTATGCAATAATTAATTTAAGCAGAATGTTTATGCAATAATATTTGTGCATTTGTAGTTATTTACAATTGTTATGTCTTGATTATTACATTCTGCTTCAAATTGAATGATGCATTAAATTATGTAATGCTAGATAGAAAGTCTTGTTGTATTATTATTTAATTTGCAGCAACAAATTAGTAGTTTCAATGATTTATATTTTAGTCTTCACAAACATTTGTATTCGACACAATAATCTTAAGAAGTCATTGACTATATTTATAGAACACTATTCCTATATATGTATAATTGACAAGAAGTTAAGAATAACAAGCATAAGTTCGATTGTCTTCGGACTTCCATATTATTAATCACAGCACTATAACCTTTAGACCCATTTGAGAATTTGTAAGCCTTAGTCTTGCAAATTCTCAAATTGTCCTGGTGGACAGTTTGGGAATATTTTTTGCGACGGGCAGAGGTAGATCTACCGACGACATACGGAGTGAGCAGGGACGTAGCTCTGCTGCATCAGATCACATGAGCTTTGGAGATGGAGAGTTCGGATCTCCACACATCGCACAGCCTTCGATCTCTCCAGCAGTCGGTGGTGATCCTGCATTGGTATTACCATCCAGCCGATCGGCACATACCTCCGAGAGTTCTTCCACCATCGGCCGCACTGTACTTCGACTTGATGCTCATGGGCTGTAAGTATATACTAATTAAAAATATATGTTTATATTTTTAAGTCAATTACTTATAAACATGCATTTTTTAATAGATTTATTAAGCAGCATCATGTATCCAGCCACATCAGCACCGTATTTCAGAGGCGTGTAGATCCCAGTGGCTACGATTGGCGCCACATATCTCCAGCCACGAGGGAGTTTTATTTTTCTGAGTTTCAGGTAAACTTATTAAATACAATTTATCATTGATATAAAATTTCTTAATCTTAATAAATTCTGAAACTAACTTTTTATTTTAATGTAGAAAAAGTTTACGTGGGACCCTGCCAGCCATGATGCCATTAGGGCAGCATGGGAGGCTCTGACGGGACGCCGATACTCCGACATGCTTCATCGTTGGAGGTCATCGGGTCAGCGTCCTGCGCATATACCAGAGGGTATTTGGCACGAGTGGCAGCAGGCCTGGCAGTTCGATGACTGGCGCAGGAGGTCCGCATCAGCCAGCACGAATCGCCGATCCGAGAAGGGTGGTCCTGGCATGGGTCTCTCCCGCCATACTTCGGGCTCCATTTCGATTCAGGAGCACAGACGGCGTACGGTAATAAAATATAAATATTTTAATTACTAATTTAGTTATTTACAAATATTTATATTAATATCAATTTTTTTATTGTTATAGTCTGAGCAGGAGGGCGGAGATCCTGGTGAGTTTCGTCTATTTAGGACGACACACACCAGGAGGGACGGTTCGTGGGTCGACAAGCGATCACGGGAGGTTGCGGTAAGAAATTAGATTTATGTAGTATCAGTTTAATTTCTAAAATTTTATTTCGATAAATTTATTAACTCATTTATTGTTGATTTTATAATTTAAAGACATGAGTCGAGGAGCTTCGCTTCCAGGCATCGCAGGTCAACTCCACTGATAGGGAGATGCCCATCGAACTCTCAGCAGAGGAGAGTCGGCATGTGTTTTTGGAGGCTGTTGGTGCCTGTCAAATTTAGGTTTTGTTCTCAATACCCTTCTTGTGAGGGTTGCTCACTTTATATAAAAGTTGTCGGACTAATTATAAGGCTAAAAATCAACCGTTACATAAGATACACATGATTATGTAAGGTAAGAATAAATGTCTATCAATTCTATGCATATATACAATATACTCTACACTTATGGCAATGATGCTGATTTTCTGTCTAAACAATTCTCCCCTTGATGCGCCCTTAGTTAGCCAATTTGAATTTTAAAATTTAAATTCAAAACTTCCGCTTAACTGGTCCTTTGGCTTGCCAAATCAGTCATGAAATCTGTCATTTTTGCATATCAAATCAGCCTTGAAATCTGCCATTTCTGAGCACCAAATCAGCCTTGGAATCTACCATTTCTGCTCCCTTGACTAGCTGTTAATTCTACTAATATCCCCCCTCAAATTGATGCTGGGCGATTGAGAAGCATCAATTTGTCAATTAAGAACTGATGTCGGGGACGAGAGAGAGCCTTGGTGAAGACATCAGCAGTTTGGTATTCAGTAGAAATGTGTGAAGAGTAATCTCTTGACGAGCAAAAGCTTCACGAATGGAATGAAAATCCACTTCAATATGTTTGGTGCGCTCATGAAAAATAGGATTGGTAGCAATTTGAATAGCACTGGTATTATCAGCATTAAGAGGAGTAGGAGTAAGCTGTGGAACACTAAGTTTGCCTAACAACCCTCGAAGCCATATAATTTCAGAACAAGCAGATGACATAGCCCGATATTCAGACTCGGTGGATGACTTCGATACACGAGCCTGCTTCTTACTCTTTCAAGAAATAAGGACGTTGCCAAGAAACATACACCAACCCATAACAGAACGACGAGTATCCGCACAACCAGCCCAGTCGGCATCATTAAAACCCTTCAACTGTAAAGAATTCTCAGAGGAAAAAAATAAGCCACGACCAGGTGTCCCTTTAAGATATCAAAGAAGACGACGGACAGTGGCCAAATGTGTCTGGCAAGGAGCCTGCATAAACTGACTGACCTGCTGAACAGCAAACGAAATATCAGGTCGAGTAATGGTCAAATAATTCAAACTGCCCACCAGCTGCCGATACATTGAAGGATCAGATAAGAGATCACCATCCGCCTGATGCAATTTTAAATTGACCTCGATAGGTGTAAGAACCGAATTTGCGTCTTGAAGGCCTGCTAAAGAAAGAAGTTCTTGGGTGTACTTATGCTGATGTAAGAGCATGCCATTTGGGCAATGGTGAACCTCCAGTCCAAGAAAATACCTCAGTGGACCAAGATTTTTCATATGAAATGAAGATTTGAGACGCTGTTGGAGTTGCTCAATTAACTGGAGATCAGATCCAGTAATCACAATATCATCGACATACACAAGAAGTATAGCAATCCCAAGGCTAGTCTTGTGAAAGAATAGAGAGGAGTCATACTGACTCTGAGAAAAAGTGAAATCCAGTAGAGTAGTACGAAACTTCTCAAACCATGCCCGCGGTGCCTGCTTCAAACCATACAGAGATCGCTTTAAGCGACAAACCTCAACAGAAGAGGAAGGAAACAAGCCAGGAGGAGGAGACATAAATATTTCTTCCTTCAGATCACCATGTAGAAATGCATTCTTCACATCCATCTGGTGAAGCGACCATCCTTTCAAAACAGCAATGGCCATGATAGTGCGGATAGTAGTCATTTTGGCAATGGGAGCGAATGTTTCCTCATAATCAAGCCCATACTCCTGTCTATTCCCGAGTGCTACTAGACGAGCTTTATATCTTTCAATAGATTCATCAGCACGTAGCTTGATGGTGTAGACCCATTTACACCCAATAAGTTTAACTCCAGCTGGACAAGGGACGATGTCCCAAGTGTGATTGTCCTGAAGAGCCTGAATTTCATCCTGCATAACTTGGCGCCAACACTCTTGAGTAGAAGCCTGAGAATAAGACTTAGGCACAAAAGTAGTATCAAGAGTAGCCTGAAGAGCCGAAGAAGAAAAACCATACCAATCTAGGGGCCGGGAAATCCTAGTAGATCGTCGTGGCTCATGCAAGACAGGATCAGGTGGCGGTTCAGAGGAAGGAAGAGGCAGTGGGCGACGTCGCTGATACATGATATCGGGCTTAGAAGGAGTATGAGATACATCATCAAATGCAGGAAGTGAAATAGAGGGAGAAACAAGATTAGTACGAGATGGAAAGAAATATTGATTTTCAAAGAAAATCACATTGCGAGAAATACGAAGCTTGTTAGCATCCGCATCATAACACACAAATCCTTTATGAGAGTTACTATAACCAAGAAAAGCACACTGAATAGATTGGACAGAAAGCTTGTGATGTTCAATGGGAGGTAAATGAACAAAAAAAATGCTACCAAATACATGCAAATAATTATAATTAGGAGAAACACCAAACAAACGAGAATATGGAGAATCAAGATGCAAGGTAGGAGAAGGTAGATGATTAATCAAATATACAGCTGTAGATAATGCTTCTAGCCAAAATCTAGAAGGTACAGAAGATTCAAGCATCAATGTACGAACAACATCTAAAAGATGTCTATTCTTACGCTCGGCGATGCCATTTTGTTGAGGGGTGTAAGGACATGAACGTTGAGAAAGAATACCCTTCTGTTGGAGAAAAGATTGAAAATCATGAGACATGTATTCTCCCCTAGAATCTGAACAGAAGATCTTAATACAGGTAGAAAATTGAGTTTCTACATAGGCAACAAAAGTTTTGAAGGTTGAAAACACATCAGCTTTAGAACGAAGAAAATAGACCCACGTGAAACGACTGTAATCATCAATAAATGTCACAAAATATCGGTATTGAGCATGAGAAAGAACAGGACTCATACCCCAAACATCAGAATGAATAATATCAAAGCATGTAGAAGCACGACTACCTTGCAAAGGAAAAGGTAAAGATTTGCTTTTTCCTAGTTTACAAGGAGCACAATCAAAAGGCAAGGAAGAAAACTCATTTGTATTACTCAAATAACCATGTTTCATAAGATGTGTCAAAATTACAGAGTTAGGATGACCCAATTTCTTATGCCAAAGATGGCTATTATTATTAGCAATAGCAGAACAACCAACAAAATTTGAACGAGGAATGGAAAACGACTGAAGAGGAAAAAGACATCCCACTTTAGGCCCCTTCACACGACAACTAGAATGATCCTGCACACGACGCTTGATCCTGCACACGACAACTAGAATGATCAAAATGAATAGAACAATTATCTTCTACTAATTGTCCAACATAAATGAGATTGGCAGATAAATTAGGAGACACAAAAACATCAGTAAAGGAAGACCCCAGATTTTCAACTGCAGTAATGGGAAGAGTACTGTCATCTGCAATCTGAATATGTTACTGACCATCATACTTACGAACATCTTGTAAAGCTGCCAAACTTCCAGTCATGTGATTGGAAGCTGCAGAGTCAATTAACCAAGGAGAAGGAAGGAGATGTTTCTTGCCTTGGAGACCAAGAGCAGAAAGGGCAGAAATAATCATCTGTTGAACCTGCTCGGGCGTAATGTTGGAAGAAGAACTTGGAACTGTGGGCAGAATGGAAGACATAGGCACAGAAGCAGACTGAATAGCAGTATGAAAAACAGATTTATTCTGAGGGCATATACGACAATCCTTAAGGATATGACCCTCCTTCTTGCAATAATTGCAGAATTTCTTGCTGCAATATTTTGCAATATGCCCAATTTTCTTGCAACTATAACATTGTGGTGGAGATCTAGATCGTCCTTTGCCTTGAGCAGCGTATGCCATATTAACCATCTCAGAACCACCAGTGTTTTGATCAAGGCCAAGCTATAAGGCAAGACGCTGTTCTTCACGCAAAGAGTTCACCCAAGCAATCCTCCAAAGAGGGGACATGTGTGCGATTGATTAACCCAGCTCGTGCACTTTCAAACTCGGGTATGAGCTTCATCAAGAATTGATCCCGCTGGCTCTCAGAATGAACCGCTTGTAGTGCTGCCAAAGCTTCTTTGGGAACCTGAGAATGCACCAATCCAGAATAATCACTCCATAAATTAATAAAACCAGAATAAAATTGCTCAATAGAAAGATTCCCCTGGCGATAGTTTCCAATGTCTAACTCCAATTGAAACTTTCGGGCAGAATTATTTTGATAATAAATTTGCCGAAGGTAATCCCACATTTCCTTAACAGTAGTGAACCTACGAAGATTATTGACCATATGAGGTTCAACAGAGCTGAGTAGCCAGGAAGCAATTTTAGTATCCTTGCTTTCCCATAAACTAAGCTCCTTGGAATCAGTTGGAGCCTTAGAAGACCCATCCAAATGACCCCATAACTCCTTTCCTTTCACAAACATCCTGAACTGGAATTCCCAACTGGTGTAGTTCTTGCCATTAAGGTGAATAATAAAATTTTCTCCAGACATAATAAAAAATTGACAGAGCAGAGAAATCACAACAATTACTCTTCAGAATCTATCGACAGCTACCAAGCAACAAAGAAAAAAAAAAACAAGATCCGACAGTCATCAAGAAACCCTCAAGAAATCAAGAATTCAAACAAGCCAAGAGAAAACCACGAAAATAATTTGTGGCTCTGATACCATGTCAAATTTAGGTTTTGTTCTCAATGCCCTTCTTGTGAGGGTTGCTCACTTTATATAAAAGTTTTCGGACTAATTACAAGGCTAAAAATCAGCCATTACATAAGATACACATAATTATGTAAGGTAAGAATAAATGTCTATCAATTCTATGCATATATACAATATACTCTACACTTATGGCAATGATGCTGATTTTCTGCCTAAACAATTCTCCCCTTGATGCGCCCTTAGTTAGCCAATTTGAATTTCAAAATTTAAATTCAAAATTCCGCTTAACTGGTCCTTTGGCTTGCCAAATTAGTCATGAAATCTGTCATTTTTGCATATCAAATCAGCCTTGGAATCTGCCATTTCTGAGCATCAAATCAGCCTTGGAATCTACCATTTCTGCTCCCTTGACTAGCTGTTAATTCTACTAATAGTGCCCAGCCGTGAGACCGCAGGGTCTATGGTCTGGGCACTAGAGCTTCTGCATATTTTCCCCATCAGGCCTCCAGCTCGCAATTTTCTGATGATATTTCTACCGAGCGTTTAGATGACATTCGGAGATCTATTGCGGAGGAGGTTCGGCAGGACGTTCGTCAGGAGGTTCGGCAGGAGGTCGAGAACGAGTTCGAGCAGCGTATGCGAGGCCGGGATCAGGAGCTTGCAGACGTGCGGGATCAGATGCGTCATTTGCAGGATATGGTTAGCCGCTTGTTGCAGGGTCTCCATCTTCCACGTGATCGCTCAGATTCTTGATGTATTTTTTTTTCTTTTTTTATGTTGTACATGAAAACTTCAAAATTTTAATATATGAATTATTTTTAGAAATTGATTATTGTTTGGATCAATATGAGTGAAGAATGTTTCTATCAATATTTCAATTTAACAAAATTATTTTAACCTTTTTAATTTTTAATATTTTATATTTTTTAAAAAATTTAATTTGCGATGCATTAGCGACTCAAATTGCATTGCTAATATTTTTAAAATATTATTATTAAATATTGTGACGCAATGACCTGGTGTCGCAATAATTTAAAAAAAAATTAATAGCGAGGCATTAGCGACTCAAATTGCATCGCTATTATATCTAAAATATTTTTAATAAATATTACGATGCAATGACCTTGCGTCGCAATATTATAGCGAGTTTTCCCGTAGATAGTTGTGTTCTTGGTGTCGAGTGTTTTGGTTGTGTGGGTGTTTTTGCATGCGCAATCTGGTGAGGCAGACTTAGCGTTGGTGCGCTAAGGCTGGACTACTACGAGGACGCTTCCGAAGAAAAAAAAAGACCTATACCTTGTAGGGTGTCAAAGAGGTATCAAAGCCTCGTTCATAGCCAATCCATAATCCACCATGGTGAGCAACACGGATCGCATAGCGAGGATCGAGACCATAATCGGGATCCCTCCCGAAGATGGATTTTCAGATCTGGTCACTAGATCTGTGGAGCAAGAGCAACAGATCCAGCAACTTCAACAAAAGATCTCGGAGGCTTCTGACAATGGAGCCGGGCCGAGTTCTGCTATTCAAGGCCAAAGGAAGGAAGAGCGTGATGCTCAGATGGAGGAGTTGCTGAACTGCGTACGGGAGTTGGTGGGCGAAGTGGAGTCCATGCGGCGTGAGAGCACGCACCAGCCCCGGGCGGATCATCCTCACCCATCCCAGTTCCGGATTTCTGAGCCAAAGCCCTTCAGTGGCGCGCGCAACGCCAAAGAGCTGGAGAACTTTGTATGGGATTTGGAGGAGTATTTCTCAGCCATGGACATACCCGAGGCGCGGCAAATCCGCCTCGCAAGTTTGTTCGTAGCCGGTGACGCCAAACTATGGTGGCGTACTCGCAGTGCGGAGGATCGCAATGCCAGGAGGCCAGGGATTACTTCATGGGAAGCCTTGAACGAGGAGTTGAAGATCCAGTTCCTCCCTCACAACGTTATATGGGTTGCGAGGGATCAACTGAAGAGATTGAAGCAGACTGGTTCCATTCGGGACTATGTCAAAGAATTCAGTTCTCTGTTGCTTGACATACCAGACATGTCCGAGGCCGACAAGCTATTCAACTTTACGTCGGGGTTGCAGAATTGGGCACAAGTGGAGCTAAGAAGACAAGGGGTGAAAGATCTCAACTTGGCGATGGCTGCTGCCGAAAGCCTCGTCGACTTCCGCTCCACGGCGCCCACCCCCGCCCTTGGTGATAAGGGCAAAGGAAAGGCCAAAGCCAAAACCAAGGAGGGCAAGCCGCTACCTCTCAAAGAAAAGAAGAAGAAGAAGAAGGCGGCAGTCGAAAAGAGAAGGGTCCACTTCTACCATCGAAGGATGCCACGGCCAATGCAGAGCGGCCTTCAGGGTGCTTCATCTGTGGAGGCCCACATCGGGAAAAAGACTGCCCAAAGAAGAGCAAGCTCACGGCCTTAATCTCCCAATTGGCCGAGGAGTCCAGCGATGACGAAGAACCCTCCGGGTATACCCGTTGCAGGCACTCAACGTGCTTGTCACCAAGAAGCCGACATCCTGCAAAGGGCTTCTTTTTTCGAAGGTGAAAGTGAATGGCCACGAACTGAGGGCCATGATCGACACAGGTGCTACCGACAACTTCATCGCCAATGACGTTGCGAAGGAGTTATGGTTGCGGAATTCTACCTGTGCTACCCTTATAAAGACCATCAACTCGAGAGCAGCAAGAGTAGACGGCCTTACCACAGTTGACATGGAGCTTGGCCCGTGGAAGGGGCCATGCAAACTGATGGTGATTCCCCTAGATGATTTCTAGATCATCCTTGGCTTGGAGTTTCTGAAGGCGGCCAAGGCAATGATCTTGCCACATCTTGGTGGGCTGATGATCGGTCTGGAGGACTGCGCCGGATTTGTATCAACATCGCCACCACCCACTGAGGTGCGCCCCGCCGAGGAGGGTGTGCCAAAGGAGAGTAGAGGGTCGACGCCCACTACTCAGTAGAAGGACGCCCAGCAAGGTGTCAGACCGCGCCCAAAGGCAGATCAGCGCGCGCGGTCTGGCTCCAAAGAGAGCAAAGTTCCAAGCGGATTGCTATCCGCCAAGCATATCAGCAAAGGCCTACGCAAAGGAGATCAAACCTATGTTGCAACACTGATCCAAGTTCGGCCCGAGACGGAGGATGCAGAGATGGTGCCCGCGCAGGTGGGGAGGTGCTGAAAGAGTTTGCCGACTTGATGCCGGGAGAACTACCAAAGGAGCTTCCACCGAGGCGCGCGCACGACCACCGCATCGAGCTGGAACCAGGTGCGCGTGCTCCAGCAAAGGCTCCCTATCGCATGGGTCCAGCTGAACTGAAGGAGTTGCGCTCTCAGCTGGACGAGCTATTGGCCGCGGGGCTGATTCAACCATCTCGCGCGCCATACGGAGCACCTGTTCTTTTTCAGAGGAAGAAGGATGGATCATTGAGGATGTGCATGGACTACCGCGCGCTCAACAAGGTTACTGTGAAGAACCGATATCCGGTGCCTAATGCAGCAGACCTTTTTGACCGGCTCGCGAAGGCGGAGTACTTCAGCAAGCTAGATCTTCGCTCCGGCTACTGGCAGGTGCGAATTGCGCCAGTGATGAGTCAAAAATGATGTGTGTGACTAGGTACGGCTCATTCGAGTTCCTAGTCATGCCCTTCGGCCTAACCAACGCGCCAGCCACCTTTTGCAACCTGATGATGGATGTTTTATATGACTTCCTGGATGACTTTGTCGTGGTTTACCTAGACGACATAGTTATCTACAGTGGAGATCTACAGCAGCATGTGGAGCATCTGAGGCGGGTTCTACAGAGACTTCGAGAGCACCGTCTCTACATCAAAAGGGAGAAGTGCGAATTTGCACAAACCAAGATTTCTTTTCTTGGGCACATTGTTGGCCACGGCGCAATTCGGATGGACAGCGCCAAGGTCCGGGCCATCCTGGACTGGTCAGCACCGGCTGCAGTTAGCGAGTTGTGATCATTCCTAGGAATCGCTAACTATTACCGGAGGTTCATCAAGGGGTACTCAGCTTTAGCAAGCCCCTTGACCGATTTCCTCAAGAAAGAGCGAAGGTGGGATTGGTCCTCGGACTGCAAGGAGGCCTTCGGTAAGCTAAAGACGGCGCTTTCTACAGAACCAGTCTTGCAGCTACCCAGGTTTGAGGATCCATTTGAAGTGCACACGGATGCATCCGATCGTGCGCTTGGCGGAGTGTTGATCCAGGCAGGCCACCCTGTGGCATATGAAAGCCGAAAGTTCAAAGATGCAGAGACGAGGTACTCAGCACATGAAAAGGAGATGACGGCGGTCATTCACTGCTTGGAGGTATGGCGCCACTATTTGTTGGGGACAAAGTTCAAAATCATCACCGACAATGTCGCCAATACCTACTTCAAAACTCAGCGCAAGCCGATGCCGAAGCAAGCTCGATGGCAGGAATATTTGGTGGAGTTCGACTTCGATTGGGAGCATCGGCCCGGATGTCAAAATCAGGTGGCCGATGCCCTCAGCCGCCAAGTTGTGCAGGAGTATGTGGCTGCTGTGGCCACTATCCAGGCGAGCATCAGCGATCGTGTTCGAGAGGCAGCCCAGACGGACACGGAGTATGCGAGGCTGATGTGCGACACATCGAGTGGCAAGGTGAGGTGCTTCTGGATCCAGGATGGTCTGCTCCGCGCAAAGGGAGGCAGACTGGTCATGCCAAGGAATGAAGCCCTACGGCGCGACCTTTTGAAAGAGTCCCATGACTCAAAGTGGGCGGGACATCCGGGCATGGAACGGATGTACGCTCTTCTATCTCGTGACTTCTACTGGCCAAAGATGTGGAGAGACGTGGAAGCATATGTGCGCAGCTGTTTGACGTGCCAGATGGACAAAGTGGAGCGTAAGCGGCCGGCGGGACTTCTGCAGCCTTTGCCAGTCCCAGCTCGACCGTGGGCGTCTGTCTCGATGGACTTCATCATGGGGTTCCATGAGGTGGACGGCAAGCGAGCTGTCTTTGTGGTGGTCGACAGGTTCTCAAAGTACGCTATCTTTATGGCTGTACCCGAGACATGCACAGCTGAGATGTGTGCGGTGCTGTTCTTCGCCAATGTCGTTAAATACTTCGGCTTACCAGGCGATATCATCAGCGACCGTGACGTCTGTTTCACGGGTAAATTCTGGACCACTCTTTTCCAAATTATGGGCACAGATTTGAAGTTCTCCACAGCGTATCACCCCCAGACGGACGGCCAAACCGAAAGGGTGAATGCCTTGCTCGAGGAATACTTGCGGCACTTTGTGACCGCGAGTCAACGCAATTGGTTGGAGTTGTTGGATGCGGCCCAGTTTTCTTATAATCTTCACCGATCTTCAGCAATAGATGAAAGTCCAGCTGAATTGTGTCTAGGCTATCAGCCTAGGACACCCTTAGAGGTGGCGCGCTCTTATGACGGACCATGCCCCGCGGCACATCTCTTTGCACGGGACAAGACCGAGCGCATCGCTAAGGCGCGCGACAGCCTCGTGCGACGGCCATGCATATGAAGATGCGCGCGGACGCGCACCGGCGACAAGTGGAGTTCCAGGTTGGGGATTTGGTGATGCTGAAGATCACGCCATATCTTATGAGAAAGTCTACAAAACACAAGTTTCACAAGGCTCTTCTACCAAGGTACGATAGCCCATTCAAGGTTATCAGGCGTATGGGAGAGGTGGCCTACAAGCTAGCACTACCGGCAAGATTGAAGATCCACCCAGTCTTCCATGTCAGCTCTCTAAAACCCTACCATGGAGACTTGACGCCAGATGAGATAGAGGTGCCTGGCAGGCTGCGCCTGCCATCCGACCAAGGTTTGCAAGGAGAATCAAGAGGATCCTAGCGGATAGGAAGGTGGGCACAAGTCAGGGACCCCAGTACACAGAGTACTTGGTGCAGTGGCATGGAGAGGATACAATCGATGCCACCTGGAGGCGGGCAGATGAACTTTGGCAATTTGAAGAAGACATTTAGGCCTACTTGCGGGAGAGCGCGACAGGGACGTCGGCGCCTTCAGGTGGGAGAGGATTGTCACCGCCCCAGTAATGCGCACGGCCAGGAGGACCGTGTCACAGCCCGCGTGTGCGCAGGCGCGGGCAAAGCAAGCTTCCGAGGGCTTACTGAGGTTGGAAGCTGACGGTGCGAGGGGATGCGCACAGCCAACCATGGAGCGCGTGAGGTTGACGAGCTCCATTTCAGCAAGGTGGAGAGGTGAGCAAGGATGGCGAGCTGCGTGCCATGGCCAGATGCATGTCCATTCCCAGACGCGACGGCACGCGTGCACTTAGCATCAAGCACGCCGGATTTCAGCACGGCGAGTAAGGGCCAAGACCGGAGGATGTCCTACGCTAAGCGGATCTTTCGCTTAGGCGGCATGGCGATTGGCGCATTGTGCACAGGATGGCAGGAGGCTAACCCAACGCGCGGACCCTGGAGCGATTGATGGACGCTCGGGCTGGCAGGAGGTCAGCCCGGCGTGCGTTCGACCCGACTGGCGGGCAAGCTGGGCAGCGTCAAATCTGGGCGCAGATCTTGCGCCCAGATTTGAGGAAGGCGAGCTGGCAAGCGACAAAGTCGGGCGCAGATCATGCGCCCAGATTTGAGGAGGACCGAGCGGCTGGTGGATTTCCAGATTAGGAAGGCGGGAGCAGATTGGCAACCGATCAGCGAGATTTAAGGAGAGATTAAGGGAAGTCTTACCTTATCCTCCTAGCCTTCTATCTCAGCCAACAACCAATCGGGTAAGTGAGAGATTTAAGGAGAGATTAAGGGGGATCTTACCTTATCTTCCTAACCTCCTATCTATGGCTGGATTACCATCAAAGGCAAGAGAGCCGGCGCCTATTTAAGGAGGACCTAGGTCATCTATGGGAGTAATTCGAAGAATCCGAGAGAAAGGGTTCAAGTCTTCTTCATCCACTTTGCGGAGCGAGCGTGAGGAGGAAGGAGGAGCACGAGCACTTGCTGAGGAGTATTCTTGGGGTGTTCAAATGGGCTGCGGGTGAGTGCTTTGTAGCCTAAGGCAGGGTGAGGGAGTTGTGAGTTCCATCATCTTGTATCCTCTTGATTTATTATAAATAAAGGGGTTGGGAGTTTTCCCGTAGATAGCTGTGTTCTTGGTGTCGAGTGTTTTGGTTGTGTGGGTGTTTTTGCATGTGCAATTGGTGAGGCTGACTTAGCGTTGGTGCGCTAAGGCCGGACTCCTACGAGGACGCTTCCGAAGAAAAAAAAAGACCTATCCTTGTAGGGTGTCATTATGTTCATTTTTACAACAAGCATATATAATTAGTCAAAAATTTGCATAACATAGATATGATGATGTTTAATTGCCTATTATTGAACCAATGGAATTTAAATGGAATGAGTATTTGGACAAGATATGTCCTATGCATAACTTAGCTGCTATATTTGATCCAAAAGTTAAATTGAGTGGCGTGCTAATTTTACTTGATGCATATTGTGAAAATATAATTCAAAATCATGAACCTACTAAAATTGAGGTAATATAACTTCTTTATGATATTTATGATTTATATGATAAAAAAATTTATGGATCTAGATTACTTGCACAAAGCTCTATTTCTTCTTCTAGTAGTTCTCGTTCGTCATCTATTTTTGTATTCATTGCACAGAGAAAACACACAGATGCTTCAAGTTCATCTTCATCTTCTTATCTTTAAGTAGTGAACTAGAATTTTATTTACGAAATGATCTTCAGTCTACATATGATAAAAATCAAATAGAGAGTCTATATGTATTAGGTTGATGAAAGAGTGTTAAAAATTAATATCCAATTATGTCTGCCATTGCATGCGATATTTTAGCTATGCCGATGTCTACAGTAGCATCAAATTTAATTTTAGTGCAGGTCGATGTGTTGTTGACGAAAAGAGAAGTATGATGACTTGTGATACGATTGAAATGCTTATCTGCTTCAAAAATTGGTTGGATGTTGAGGCGAGACTTCAAGATAAAGTTGGACATGACTTATCTAGCGATGATGATGACACAAATACTACTGATAATTAGTAAGATTTTGATTATTTATTTTTAATTCTTAATATTTTATAATTATATATTTTTATTTTTTTAATTATTAAAGTGAGTCATCTTTATTTTTTTCTTCTTTCTTATTGTATTCTGGAGGTCAAGCCTAGCCTCCCTCCCTTCATGTATCATTTTGATTTAAATTAATAAACTGATAGGGATCTATGCTAAACCTTCCACCATTAAGATAGCTTTATATTATTAAATCCATATTTTTTAATATTTTTTAATTTAATAAAAATATTTTTTATAAATAAAAAAATTTATTTCCATTTATTTTAAGGGAGACGGGTCATGCCTTGCCCGGCCTAGGCGCTTGTGGATCGTGTCGTGCTGGCCCGTAGGCCGTGTCGTGCCTGGTCCTTATGGGTCATGCCAGCCCAAACCCTTATGGGTGTCAGGTTGCCTCACGGGCCGTGTCGTGCCTGGCCCTTGTGGACCATGCCAACCTAGGACCTTATGGGCTATGCTGGGCTTGGTTCGCAGACCAAAAATTCTTAACCCAGCACGTTCCCCTTTTATGGGCGGACCAAAATTCCTTAACCTGATACGGATCCCTTTTATGGGCCAGGCCACCCAATGCCCACCTCTAGTGACCGTACATTTGGTTACATTCAACACTAATCTATAAATGATTGAAGCTTTTTTAAAAGATAACTCATTAGTCATTTGATTTTATTGATGAATGTTCAAATCCATTGCACATGGAAAATCATGTAATTTCAAGACATATTAAAAAGATAAATGTATGCCAAGAAATATCTTGTTATTCTTCCATAATTATGCAACCTCTTTCATGTGATGCACGTTATAGCACAACATATTACAGACAAACACATGCTCTTTCTATATTTTTCCTTAAAAAATATGTTTTTAAAATATTTGTTAAATGATAGTAATTGTTAAGGGGCCAAATGTTTGCCTTGAATTCAAATATAACTTGCAATTGAAAATATTACAATTGGAATTATACTTAGAAATATTATATTTGTTTAATAGTCTATAATTGAGAACTACATAAATAATTATATCTCACTACAAGAGAAAAAAAATATTGCGACACCCAAATGCGTCGCTAATGCATCGCTAAATATGCTATTGCGACGCAATAGCGACGCAATGACGGCGTCGCTCAGATGTCCGTCGCAATATCCATTTGTCGCAATTGCGTCGCAAACTGACTCTGCGATGCAACAATGCGTCGCAATATTGCGACGCATCCAAATGCATCGCTAAATTTAAAACTAATTTTTAATATTTAAAATTATTATTAAATATTGCGACGCATTCAATTGCGTCGCAATATTGCGACGCATTTAGTTGCGTCGCAATATTTAATAATAATATTTTAGATATAATAGCGACGCAATTTGAGTCGCTAATGCGTCGCAATAAATTTTTTTAAAATATTGCGACGCAAGGTCATTGCGTCGCAATATTTATAATAATATTTTAGATATAATAGCGACGCAATTTGAGTCGCTAATTAAATTTTTTTTAAATTATTGCGACGCCAGGTCATTGCGTCGTAATATTTAATAATAATATTTTAAAAATATAGCGATGCAATTTCAGTCGCTAATGCGTCGCTAAATTATTTTTTTAAAAAATAAAATATTAAAAATTAAAACGGTTAATACAATTTCGTTACATTTAAATATTGATCGAAACATTTCTTCACTCATATTGATCCAAACAATAATCATTCAATTTCCAAAAATAATTAATATATTAAAATTTTGAAGTTTTCATGTACATATAAAAAAAAAAAAATACATCAAGAATCTGAGCGATCACGTGGAGGCTGGGACCCTGCGACAAGCGGCTAACCATATCCTGCAAATGACGCATCTGATCTCGCACGTCTGCAAGCTCCTGATCCCGGCCTCGCATACGCTGCTCGAACTCGTGCTCGACCTCCTGCCGAACCTCCTGACGAACGAACCTCCTCCGCAATAGATCTCCGAATGTCGTCTAAACGCTCGGCAGGAATATCACCAGAAATCGCGAGCTGGAGGCCTGATGGGGAAAATATGTAGAAGCTCTAGTGCCCAGACCATAGACCCTGCGGTCTCGCGGCTGGGCACCAACAGCCTCCAAAAACACACGCGACTCTCCTCTGCTGAGAGTTCGACGGGCGTCTCCCCATCAGTGGAGTCGACCTGCGATGCCTGGGAGCGAAGCTCCTCGACTCGTGTCTTTGAATTATAAAATCAACAATAAATGAGTTAATAAATTTCTCGAAATAAAATTTTAGAAATTAAACAGATACTACATAAATCTAATTTCTTACCGCAACCTCCCGTGATCGCGTGTCGACCCAGGAACCGTCCCTCCTGGTGTGTGTCGCCCTGAATAGACGAAACTCACCAGGATCTCCGCCCTCCTGCTCAGACTATAACAATAAAAAAATTGATATTAATACAAATATTTGTAAATAACTAAATTAGTAATTAAAATATTTATGTTTTCTTACCATACGCCGTCTGTGCTCCTGAATCGAAATGGAGCCCGAAGTATGGCGGGAGAGACCCGTGCCAGGACCGCCCTTCTCGGATCGGCGGTTCGTGCTGGCTGATGCGGACCTCCTGCGCCAGCCATCGGACTGCCAGGCCTGCTGCCACTCGTGCCAAATACCCTCTGGCACATGCGCAGGACGCTGACCCGATGACCTCCAACGATGAAGCATGTCGGAGTATCGGCGTCCCGTCAGAGCCTCCCATGCTGCCCTAATGGCATCATGGCTGGCAGGGTCCCACGTAAACTTTTTCTGCATTAAAATAAATAGTTAGTTTCAGAATTTATTAAGATTAAGAAATTTTATATCAGTGATAAATTGTATTTAATAAGTTTACCTGAAACTCAGAAAAATAAAACTCCCTCGTGGCTGGAGATACGTGGCGCCAATCGTAGCCACTGGGATCTGCACGCCTCTGAAATACGGCGCTGATGTGGCTGGATACATGATGCTGCTCAATAAATCTGTTAAAAAAATGCTTGTAGGTCGAAGTACGGTGCGGCCGATGGTGGAAGAACTCTCGGAGGTATGTGCCGATCGGCTGGATGGTAATACTGCAGGATCATCGAAGGCTGTGCGATGCTGGAGATCCGAACTCTCCATCTCCAAAGCTCATGTGATCTGATGCAGCAGGGCTACGTCCCTGCTCACTCCGTATGTCGTCGGTAGATCTACCTCTGCCCGTCATACTGAAAATACTAAAGATTCATGCAATTAAATTACGATTAATGATTGACTATGTAAAAATTTAACACTTATAAAATAAAGTTAATTTAAAAAACCTCTATGTTTAATCGGTGTCATTTGTTTCGTGAAATGTTGGTTCAACATCCGATGCCGTATCGGACTGCGATTCAGTTTCATTATCATCGGAAGGAAACCGAACATTTGCATCCGCAATTTCTTGGACATCACCATTTGGATCTCTAAGTGATGTTTCAGGAGCCCTTGTGTCGTCCTCAATTGCATGCATTTCCATCTCATCCTCTTGAAATGCAGGGCACTCGGCTGATTGACTTGATGAACTCTCCTCTAATACGATTGTTGAACGTGGGACGATTTTAGAAACAGCCCACCAATCTCGCTTGTCGTTGCGCAAACTTGGATATCCGCAGTAAAACACTTGCTGAGCTTGGGATGCAAGGATGAATGGGTCATATTTCTGCAATCTTCGTCGATGGTTCACTTCAACCAAATTGTAGTCGTTATGAACCCTTTTGCCCACAGGAACTGTCGGATCGAACCAATCGCAACGAAACAATACGGTTCGTTTCATAGGCCAACCGGGATATTCAACTTCAACCACCTCTACTAACTTTCCATAATAATCCTGCATATTTGCTCCAACACTTTCTCCTTTAACACACACGCCCCAGTTCTGCGTGCCTCTTGAAGCTGCTAATCGTTCAATCTGAAATTTGTACCCATTAACAAAATAGCCAGTAGAGGTTGTTACGGTCTTCAATGGCCATTGCGATAGACATTTAATGAAAATATTATCGGTTGTGGACCATGGACCGTTTACCTATAAATTAATAAGCTATTCACAACCAATTCAAAAATAAAAGCCATTATTGAAATTGATTGAGTGATACTACTCACAAATTCATAAAACCAGTAAGCAACTCCGTTTCTAACTTTTGCCCAATTGCAACTTGACTGATGTCGGGATTCATCTGTCGTTGTCTATCACAATACATCCTTATGGGATGATAAGGATTAAAACTGATGTTAGCAATTAAATATTGTGGTATATTGTAATTTAAATTAAAAGTTCCAATTAAGCATTGAAGTATACACTTACTCAATATATGGATCGACTTCTCTACAGTTCATTAGGATGTAATAATGTGCTGCATTATACTCCATATCGCTAAGATTTCTTGACTTCTGCCCCCAAATGAACGGCCGATACCTTTAAAAATTGATATTCTACCGTCATTAGGTTCTCCTTCGTCCACACATACGTCATCGTTACGACCAAGATTTCGGCTCCTCGTGTGGACGTGACCCTCAAAGTAATGCGAGGCAAAAGCTGAAACTTCTTCGACCAAGTGTGCATTGCATATAGAACCTTCAACCCTTGCCTTATTACGCACATTATTTTTTAACTTCTTAAGGTACCTATATGTAAAGTTGAGACAAAAAATTAACCAATTTTCTTGCAATGAAATAATATTTGAAATGTCAACATGTCTTAATGATGTATATATTTACCTCTCGAAAGGATACATCCAGCGATACTGCACGGGACCAGCTATGCTCGCTTCGTATGGCAAGTGAACCGGTAAATGCTCCATTGAGTCAAAAAAACTGGGAGGAAATATTCGCTCCAGCTTGCATAAAATAATTGGAATTTCCTCCTCAAGCCTTGCCATGGATGCAGAAGTAATGACTGCGGCAGATAACTCCTTGAAGAACAAGCTGAGCTCCGTCAATGCCTTCCAGACATGTTGCGGAAGCAACTCACGAAAAGCTATAGGCAATAACCGTTGCATGAAAACATGGCAGTCGTGACTCTTCATGCCGAACAACTTGAGCTTATGCATGTCCACACACCTACCGATATTTGAGGCATAACCATCTGGAAATTTTAACCCTCTAAGCCAGTTACATAAAACTTCTCGTGAATTTCTGTCAAGAGTGTAACAGGCTTTAGGATAGGTCCCGTCGGCACTCCTCCTCAAATCACCTCTTCTGCAATACTGATTAAGTTCTTCTCTTGACTTTGCAGTGTCTTTGGTTTTTCCCGGGATGTTTAGCACCGTGTTAAATATGTTATCAAAGAAATTTTTCTCGATATGCATAACATCCAAGTTGTGCCGGATGAGATTTGTGCTCCAATAAGGCAAATCCCAAAATATACTCCGCTTCTTCCAGTTATGTTCTTTACATATACGCCATTTATTCTATCTGCATCGGGTTCCCAAGCATACCTCAACCCCAAATGCTCTATAGTATCAAATATATCTGTGCCGGACCTAACCGGTTCGGCGAATTTTGTGACTGCTTTGTTCTTCTGAAAGGCGATCAAGTTACGCCTGTAAGGATGATTTGGAAGGCAAGAACTTCCTATGATTATCAAACCATGACTGCTTACCACTCTTCTGCAATGTAAATGCATCCGAATCATACATGCAATGGAGGCATGCCAGACGTCCAGCAGTGCTCCAACCAGACAACATTGCATATGCCGAGAAGTCACTTATTGTCCACATCAAAGCAGCTCTCATGATGAAATTCTGTTTCATAGAAATGTCGTAGGCTAGGACTCCTGTTTCCACAACATTTTCAATTCGGCCACCAACGGTTGCAGGAAGACATCAATCTTTTCCTTTGGATTTGATGGTCCTGGAACCAAAACTGTCAAAAACATTGCAGAATCTTTCATGCACTTCCATGGAGGAAGGTTATATACAGTCAGTATCACAGGCCAACATGAATACTATTGGCCTGCTTGACCAAATGGTTGGAAGCCATCGATATAAAGACCTAATCTCACATTCCTTATATCACAGGCCAATATGAATACTATTGGCCTGCTTGACCAAATGGTTGGAAGCCATCGATATAAAGACCTAATCTCACATTCTTATATCTTCAGCGAAATCAGGATAAAAGATGGCTTGGAAGCATTTCAATGAAAATCATCCTGATTTCGCTGAAGATATAAGGAATGTGAGATTAGGTCTTTGTACCGATGGCTTCCAACCATTTGGTCAAGCGGGGCAACAGTATTCATGTTGGCCTGTGATACTGACTGTATATAACCTTCCTCCATGGAAGTGCATGAAAGATACTGCAATGTTTTTGACAGTTTTGGTTCCAGGACCATCAAATCCAAAGGAAAAGATTGATGTCTTCCTGCAACCGTTGGTGGCCGAATTGAAAATGTTGTGGGAAACAGGAGTCGTAGCCTACGACATTTCTATGAAACAGAATTTCATCATGAGAGCTGCTTTGATGTGGACAATAAGTGACTTCCCGGCATATGCAATGTTGTCTGGTTGGAGCACTGCTGGACGTCTGGCATGCCCTCATTGCATGTATGATTCGGATGCATTTACATTGCAGAAGAGTGGTAAGCAGTCATGGTTTGATAATCATAGGAAGTTCTTGCCCCCAAATCATCCTTACAGGCGTAACTTGATCGCCTTCCGGAAGAACAAAGCAGTCACAAAATTCGCCGAACCGGTTAGGTCCGGCACGGATATATTTGATACTATAGAGCATTTGGGGTTGAGGTATGCTTGGGAACCAGATGCAGATAGAATAAATGGCCGTATATGTAAAGAACATAACTGGAAGAAGCGGAGTATATTTTGGGATTTGCCTTATTGGAGCACAAATCTCATCCGGCACAACTTGGATGTTATGCATATCGAGAAAAATTTCTTTGATAACATATTTAACACGGTGCTAAACATCCCGGGAAAAACCAAAAGACACTGCAAAGTCAAGAGAAGAACTTAATCAGTATTGCAGAAGAGGTGATTTGAGGAGGAGTGCCGACGGGACCTATCCTAAAGCCTGTTACACTCTTGACAGAAATTCACGAGAAGTTTTATGTAACTGGCTTAGAGGGTTAAAATTTCCAGATGGTTATGCCTCAAATATCGGTAGGTGTGTGGACATGCATAAGCTCAAGTTGTTCGGCATGAAGAGTCACGACTGCCATGTTTTCATGCAACGGTTATTGCCTATAGCTTTTCGTGAGTTGCTTCCGCAACATGTCTGGAAGGCATTGACGGAGCTCAGCTTGTTCTTCAAGGAGTTATCTGCCACAGTCATTACTTCTGCATCCATGGCAAGGCTTGAGGAGGAAATTCCAATTATTTTATGCAAGCTGGAGCGAATATTTCCTCCCAGTTTTTTTGACTCAATGGAGCATTTACCGGTTCACTTGCCATACGAAGCGAGCATAGCTGGTCCCGTGCAGTATCGCTGGATGTATCCTTTCGAGAGGTAAATATATACATCATTAAGACATGTTGACATTTCAAATATTATTTCATTGCGAGAAAATTGGTTAATTTTTTGTCTCAACTTTACATATAGGTACCTTAAGAAGTTAAAAAATAATGTGCGTAATAAGGCAAGGGTTGAAGGTTCTATATGCAATGCACACTTGGTCGAAGAAGTTTCAGCTTTTGCCTCGCATTACTTTGAGGGTCACGTCCACACGAGGAGCCAAAATCTTGGTCGTAACGATGACGTATGTGTGGACGAAGGAGAACCTAATGACGGTAGAATATCAATTTTTAAAGGTATCGGCCGTTCATTTGGGGGGCAGAAGTCAAGAAATCTTAGCGATATGGAGTATAATGCAGCACATTATTACATCCTAATGAACTGTAGAGAAGTCGATCCATATATTGAGTAAGTGTATACTTCAATGCTTAATTGGAACTTCTAATTTAAATTACAATATACCATAATATTTAATTGCTAACATCAGTTTTAATCCTTATCATCCCATAAGGATGTATTGTGATAGACAACGACAGATGAATCCCGACATCAGTCAAGTTGCAATTGGGCAGAAGTTAGAAACGGAGTTCGCTTACTGGTTTTATGAATTTGTGAGTAGTATCACTCAATCAATTTCAATAATGGCTTTTATTTTTTGAATTGGTTGTGAATAGCTTATTAATTTATAGGTAAACGGTCCATGGTCCACAACCGACAATATTTTCATTAAATGTCTATCGCAATGGCCATTGAAGACCGTAACAACCTCTACTGGCTATTTTGTTAATGGGTACAAATTTCAGATTGAACGATTAGCAGCTTCAAGAGGCACGCAGAACTGGGGCGTGTGTGTTAAAGGAGAAAGTGTTGGAGCAAATATGCAGGATTATTACGGAAAGTTAGTAGAGGTGGTTGAAGTTGAATATCCCGGTTGGCCTATGAAACGAACCGTATTGTTTCGTTGCGATTGGTTCGATCCGACAGTTCCTGTGGGCAAAAGGGTTCATAACGACTACAATTTGGTTGAAGTGAACCATCGACGAAGATTGCAGAAATATGACCCATTCATCCTTGCATCCCAAGCTCAGCAAGTGTTTTACTGCGGATATCCAAGTTTGCGCAACGACAAGCGAGATTGGTGGGCTGTTTCTAAAATCGTCCCACGTTCAACAATCGTATTAGAGGAGAGTTCATCAAGTCAATCAGCCGAGTGCCCTGCATTTCAAGAGGATGAGATGGAAATGCATGCAATTGAGGACGACACAAGGGCTCCTGAAACATCACTTAGAGATCCAAATGGTGATGTCCAAGAAATTGCGGATGCAAATGTTCGGTTTCCTTCCGATGATAATGAAACTGAATCGCAGTCCGATACGGCATCGGATGTTGAACCAACATTTCACGAAACAAATGACACCGATTAAACATAGAGGTTTTTTAAATTCAACTTTATTTTATAAGTGTTAAATTTTTACATAGTCAATCATTAATCGTAATTTAATTGCATGAATCTTTAGTATTTTCAGTATGACGGGCAGAGGTAGATCTACCGACGACATACGGAGTGAGCAGGGACGTAGCCCTGCTGCATCAGATCACATGAGCTTTGGAGATGGAGAGTTCGGATCTCCACACATCGCACAGCCTTCGATCCTGCATTGGTATTACCATCCAGCCGATCGGCACATACCTCCGAGAGTTCTTCCACCATCGGCCGCACCGTACTTCGACTTGATGCTCATGGGCTGTAAGTATACTAATTAAAAATATATGTTTATGTTTTTAAGTCAATTACTTATAAACATGCATTTTTTTAACAGATTTATTGAGCAGCATCATGTATCCAGCCACATCAGCGCCGTATTTCAGAGGCGTGCAGATCCCAGTGGCTACGATTGGCGCCACGTATCTCCAGCCACGAGGGAGTTTTATTTTTCTGAGTTTCAGGTAAACTTATTAAATACAATTTATCACTGATATAAAATTTCTTAATCTTAATAAATTCTGAAACTAACTGTTTATTTTAATGCAGAAAAAGTTTACGTGGGACCCTGCCAGCCATGATGCCATTAGGGCAGCATGGGAGGCTCTTACGGGACGCCGATACTCCGACATGCTTCATCGTTGGAGGTCATCGGGTCAGCGTCCTGCGCATGTGCCAGAGGGTATTTGGCACGAGTGGCAGCAGGCCTGGCAGTCCGATGGCTGGCGCAGGAGGTCCGCATCAGCCAGCACGAACCGCCGATCCGAGAAGGGCGGTCCTGGCACGGGTCTCTCCCGCCATACTTCGGGCTCCATTTCGATTCAGGAGCACAGACGCGTATGGTAAGAAAACATAAATAATTTAATTACTAATTTAGTTATTTACAAATATTTGTATTAATATCAATTTTTTTATTGTTATAGTCTGAGCAGGAGGGCGGAGATCCTGGTGAGTTTCGTCTATTCAGGGCGACACACACCAGGAGGGACGGTTCCTGGGTCGACACGCGATCACGGGAGGTTGCGGTAAGAAATTAGCTTTATGTAGTATCTGTTTAATTTCTAAAATTTTATTTAGAGAAATTTATTAACTCATTTATTGTTGATTTTATAATTCAAAGACACGAGTCGAGGAGCTTCGCTCCCAGGCATCGCAGGTCGACTCCACTGATGGGGAGACGCCCGTCGAACTCTCAGCAGAGGAGAGTCGGCGTGTGTTTTTGGAGGCTGTTGGTGCCCAGCCGCGAGACCGCAGGGTCTATGGTCTGGGCACTAGAGCTTCTGCATATTTTCCCCATCAGGCCTCCAGCTCGCGATTTCTGGTGATATTCCTGCCGAGCGTTTAGACGACATTCGGAGATCTATTGCGGAGGAGGTTCGGCAGGACGTTCGTCAGGAGGTTCGGCAGGAGTTCGAGCACGAGTTCGAGCAGCGTATGCGAGGCCATCAGCAGGAGCTTGCAGACGTGCGAGATCAGATGCGTCATTTGCAGGATATGGTTAGCCGCTTGTCGCAGGGTTCCCAGCCTCCACGTGATCGCTCAGATTCTTGATGTATTTTTTTTTTTTTTATATGTTGTACATGAAAACTTCAAAATTTTAATATATTAATTATTTTTGGAAATTGAATGATTATTGTTTGGATCAATATGAGTGAAGAATGTTTCGATCAATATTTAAATGTAACGAAATTGTATTAACCGTTTTAATTTTTAATATTTTTTTAAAAAAAATTAATTAGCGACGCATTAGCGACTGAAATTGCATCGCTAATATTTTTAAAATATTATTATTAAATATTGCGACGCAATGACCTGGCATCGCAATATTTTAAAAAAAATTTAATTAGCGACGCATTAGCGACTCAAATTGCATCGCTAATATATCTAAAATATTATTATTAAATATTGCGACGCAATGACCTGGCGTCGCAATATTTTAAAAAAATTTAATTAGCGACGCATTAGCGACTCAAATTGCGTCGCTATTATATCTAAAATATTATTATTAAATATTGCGACGCAAAATGCGTCGCAATATTGCGATGCAATTGAATGCATCGCAATATTTAATAATATTTTAAATATTAAAAATTAGTTTTAAATTTAGCGACGCATTTGATGCGTCGCAATATTGCGACGCATTGTGCGTCGCAGAGAGTCGCTGTAAGCGACGCAATTGCGACAAATTGAGATTGCGACGATCATCTGAGCGACGCCGTCATTGCATCGCAATTGCATATTTAGCGACGCATTTTGGCGTCGCAATATTTTTTTCTCTTGTAGTGGCTGAATGCTTATATATTTACAAAGACACCAATTAAGTAATAAACTTCTTGACAACTTGCGTCTGCGAATGCACATGAAGGTGTATTTATGAGATGTCAGAGGTTTTTTTAAAAAAAAAAATTGTAGAATTTTGAATTGGGCTAAAAGAGGCCATCCAACCACCAAACATCTTTGATTGCGGATAAAACTGGCACACTTCTTTGAACAACCTGCAAAGGGCATGATATATGCATACATGTAGCAGAAATGTATGGTATTACGTGTTAAAGGGCATATTTCAAGCGTTTTTATGAAAGACGTTTGTTTAATAATCACTTGGACAGCAAAAAAAAAATTCAGAATTGAAGCAAGAATTTTTTAAAAAAATGTAATACAAGATTCAACTTTATCTTAATAAGTGAAATTTATATTGTCATATTTTGTTCATGTAATATCAAAACTAGAAGATAATATCATATGGATGAACATAAATACAACATAATGAATTAATAGTATTAAAAATCTCAATACGAATATAACTTGATTATTAAACAAAAAATATGTTGTTGATCCATATATTAATTTTGATAAATAACAAAACCATATGAGTATATTTCTTATGTTACTGATGATTTTGATTAAGTGTTTCATAGAGTTAATTCTTTAATCAGTCAAAATTACAAGTCAACCAAGGAAAAATTAAGTTTGGATTTGAGTTAGGCTTTAAGTGTCATATTCAGCACTTAGAGTCGATTCTCACAGTTGAGGAGTCGACTCTGGCACCCTTTGGCATTTTTGGCACACTCTCGAGTCGACTCCCACAGTGGGTGAGACAACTCGGTCAGAAGAACAAAGAGACAGCAATTCTGCATCAAACTCAAGTCAACTCACATAAAGCTCAAGTCAACTCACACGGTTTTACAGAGAGGAGAAAAACTAGCATCCAGCTCAAGTTGACTCCTGAAGCAGCTTGAGCCGACTTATGGTGAACTTGAGTTGACCCCCTAGAAAGTAAGAGTCAATCTCTTAATGGACAAAAAAAATCACTTTTTGGACATTCCGAGCTTGAGCCGACTCGTGACCTGCTTGAGTCAACTCGACCCTATTAGGAGCTAACTCTAGAACTGTCAGAGATGGATCCAGAACATGAAAATCTTCAATGGTCTTCAACGACTCTTTCCTTATTCATTCAAACATTCTTCCCTCCTGACAACGGATATTTTTACCTTAAAAATGGATTCTAAGTGGATTTGGAAGATGCCTATAAATAAGAGCCCAGGGTTGATTAAAAAACATAGAAGAAAAAGGGAGGAAAAAAAAGGAAAAGGAGGGAAAGTTCAAATTTCAAAAGCCTTAGAGAGAAAACAGAATTCAAGAAAAATCCCAAGAATCCATCTTAAGAGATTTCCATCAAATCAAAAGGGAAAAAAAAAAGAGAAAAGAGCCCTAGCTTCTGATTCGAGCTTCAAGTCAAAAGATCCTCCAAAAGCTTCAAGTTCCATCTTGAGAAAGATCAAAAGAAGAAGAGCTCAACTTCATAAATCTCCAAACCAGGCTCCTTCTATTTCCATTTGTTTATATTGCTTTATTTGCTCAGTTTGAAGCTTTATTCTGTTAGAAAAAGTTTGTATAAAAAAATAAAATTAAATTAAAAGGGAAATGTCTGCGAGCTGAATGCTCACGGACACTCACTCACGCGAGCGTTCCACTCGCGTGAGTGATGCAACGGAATGTTGCATGAACGTTACGAGGGCCAACATTCATCAACGTCCAAAAACGGCTCAAACAATTCATTTTGTAAGCCATTTCTAACGTTATTTGGGGGCTAACAGCTATCAAGCCTTTAAGGCCATTATGGGCCAAGCCGTTGGAGCTTTTATGGGCTAAGCCTATAAATAGGCTAATGAATCAATCAAAGAATTCTTTATCTTTTATTATATTATTTTTATTGTTACTATTGATCTTTTCCTGGGCATCTAAAGGTTTCATTGGGTTGCACCTCCATGCGATCATGCTCGTGTAGAAGGATCGGATCGGATCAAGCCGGGTCGTTATACCTTAAAGACAGATCGCCAACAACTTCCACGAAGGGACGAAAATCTAATCCTTAGAGCAGTGTCTAACACGCCTCGGTCTTGGCTTGATTCATATCTTCTTTTATTTTTTACTTTATTTATGTATTTAAATTTCTATATTATATTTCTAGCAATTTTAGGAAAGGAATTTTGTGAAGATCAAAAATATTTTCTAACAGCTAAGGATCAGACTTTTTCTTTCTAGAAATTGTTAGTTTTTTCATTGTAAATCATGACCCTATTTTAAGTAAATTTTCTTAAAAATAATTAGTAATTCATGTTCATAATCTTGTATTTAAATTTTTTAAAGATGTCTAATTTCTTTATAGAAAAGCATTTGAAAATAAATGGTTCAGTTAATTTTATTTCTCAAATGACTTGGGTTATTTTGATATGGCATGATAGCTATCATTTGAATTGATGAGAAGTATTTTCTTTCTACAATGCTCTTATCGAAGTTGAATTTTGCTAAAAGCTATTTAAATTTTATATAACCAAATTTTAAGTTATTTTGCCAAGAGGCTAATGATACAGCTTCATTTATATCAATAGCATGGTAGAATTTAGCTTTCTAATGCCCAGCAATCAATTGTGCATGTTTCAATCAATTATGCATATTTAATGCCATCAAATGTGACTAAGATGCTTGATTTGTTATATTAACAATTTTTAATCCGCAATGTAGCAATAAAGCAGCATTATTTAGGTACTTCAGTTTGACAAGTATAATATTTATTGAAAGTTGTAGTCAGATTGCTATATGCTCTTTTTACTTATGGTATATCTGTGTATTGTAGCATGCCAACTGATATTACTTGCTTCAGATCATATTTACGGACACCATAAATTATAAAGAATATATAACAGCACCATGCTGATAAGCCTGAAAAACCAGTATGTAGGAAAAGGACATTGAACAGTGCTTGCTTATCATATTTCATGCTATAAGTGATCCTTGGACTACAATTTCATATAACTAAGCAATGATGTTCTTGGACATTTACATGATGTTGTACTAGTTATGGCAAAAAGTATTCATTAGTTTGATTTATCAGTACTTACAGTTATATTTGCATGTTTTACTAAATGATGCTTTTGAATATTACATCGATGATGATTAATTATATGCATTTTATGAAATTATTATTCTTTAATAGTTTGAATAAGGCTTGTTCTTTATGGCTATAATAGTCCATTTTAGAAGCAAGCACATTACTGTTCAAAATGCATATTTGTTTAATTCTCTTATTTAAGGTTTAGTTCAAAAAAATAATGTTATCTCTTTGGAATTTGCCAAGTCTAAGAAGCAGATCAATTAATCAAGGAGTTATCTAGGAGTGGAGTCCTAGATTCATCGAGGGGGATGGGGCTTAAGCCCATTATTTAGTCACCAGTAGTGGATACCCAACCTCTGTGATTGGAGATCCCATGAATGAAGTTTAATGTGGTAGAAACGAAGCTGATTGAGTGATCGTGTTAGAGCACAAATTTTTGAAAAAAATTTCATTCCATCCCTACGATGAGTGCTCTTGTAAAGTGACAAAGTAAATTTGTGTAAGGTTGACTCATACTCTTAATGGATCCGAAGTAGGTTATCTATAGGGTATTATCACAAATACACTTGGAGGATTCATCTATATGAGAATCATCATATTAGGCCGTGACTAAAGGTTTGGGCTAACCTTAAAGAATTCTCATAAAAAATTAAGGTACTAAGTGCAAGCCCTTTAATATGCGCTGACTACTTAAACCCAATTGATCCATACTATGTGTGATTAGTAGAAGTCTGAGTCAAGAACCTAGTTCAAGGTTTAATCCACTATGGTTCCTTTAGATGTATACAATCAACACTAAGTGAGGTTCAAGTCCATATGACACCTCACCTATTGCGTAATATAAGATGCCCTAAAATTTATGTTATATTAATTTTTTTTATTTAAAAATTTTATTGGAGATTATTGAAAAAAATTGTATAAAAAAATAAAATAAATAAAAAGGAGAACGTTCATGAGTGAAACGCTCGCGGACATTCACTCACGCTCGCGTGAGTGATGCAACGCAACATTGTATGAACATTTCGAGAGCCAACATTTATCAGCATCCAGAAACGGCCCAAACAATTCATTTTGTAAGCACGTTATTTGGGGCTAACGGCTATCAGGCCTTTAAGGTCATTATAGGCCTAGCCGTTAGAGCTTTTATGGGCTAAGCCTATAAATAGGCTCAACGATTCAGATTAAGGAATGAATCAATCAAAGAATTCTTTATCTTTTATTATATTATTTTTATTGTTACTATTGATCTTTTCCTGTGTATCTAAAGGTTTCATTGGATTGCACCTTCATGCAATCGTGGCTCGTGGTAGAAGGATCGGGTCAAGCCGGGTCGTTGTACCTTAGGGACAGATTGTCAACAATCTGCACGAAGGGATGAAAATCTGATCCTTAGAACAACTTACACGAAGGGACGAAAATCTAATCCTTAGAGCAGTGTCTAACACACCTTGGTCCTGGCTTGATTCATATCTTCTTTTATTTTTTACTTTATTTATGTATTTAAATTTCTATATTATATTTCTAGCAATTTCTAGGAAAGAAATTTTGCAAAGATACAAAATTATTTTCTAACATATTCTTGTTGTATCTCAACTTTCTATATCTCTTGTAAGTTGATGCAGTTAGGTGATTGAATCAAGGGGCAATTAGTCCCTGCGTAAGCCAGGTTGGCTTGTGGAAGGGTTTTGTGCTGGTGATCCTATGATCCCAGAAAAATAAGTTTGAATTGTGAGTTGGTAAAATAACTCCGTTGTAATCAAGGAGATTAATTATAGTAATACCCAAAAGATCCTTGGGAATGGACGTAGGTGTAGCTAACATTGAACCACTATAAATCCTTGTGTGTACTTGTGATTGTTTCTTTTCTCTCATCTCTAATTCTTATATTTTGCTTGATTTATTCACACTACACTTATATTTTTTCATAGCATTGCATTTGAGTATTATTTGGGAAAGTAGGTTTAAATTTTTTAAAGAACTCAATTCACCTCCCCTCTTAGATTGCCATCTAGGCCAACATATGCCATAACATATAGCTCATTTAATAAGTATATCTTGTTGAATTGATACAGCATTATCCACTTAACAAGTCACTTAATAAGAATAGATAGCTCACTTAACATGATCCACTTAATATTAACTTATTGCTTTATTTATTTTAATATAAAATATATTTTTCAACATAACATTTAGCCGTATTAAACATTCAACGTAATTTCAAATCATTTAAACTAAAGAACTTAAGTCTGATAATCTATAAAAAAAACTCAATTGCATAAATAAATAAAAATATAACTAATTTTAAATTAATTCGATTGTAATAATGTTATTTTTGATTTAATGAATTAAAATATGATACGATATAATTATGACATAAATTCATTTAAAGATGACACATATCTATTTATTCCATGTTATCGTGTCCACAGCTATCTTTGCCCATTTGTCTTGGCATTTTTACATAATGCCCCTTGTACAATGCACAATTTTATCTTGAGATACTCGTAAAAACCAAAGTTCATTGGAATGGCAACGCCCGAGATGGCCCGAAGTGATCTCTAT
This sequence comes from Calamus simplicifolius, assembly GCA_900491605.1. NCBI lineage: Eukaryota > Viridiplantae > Streptophyta > Magnoliopsida > Arecales > Arecaceae > Calamus > Calamus simplicifolius. The sequence continues at coordinate 242,701 of UESW01003893.1, forward strand.
CGGTCCCATCCCCATTAAGGAAAATCTTTCGATTTTTGTCCCGTTAAGCCGTTATAATTAACGGGACAAGGACGAGTAAACAAATACCTAATGGATACCTGTTTGATTATTTATATAAAAAATAAAATTATTTTATTAAAATTATAATTTATTAAAAGCTTAAAAAAATACTAATAAAAACTTTTAGCTTGAGAATAGATAGAAAGATTCAAACGACTTTTACTAGATTTTTTTTAATGTATATATATATATAGTATTTAATATATATATAAAGCTAATGAACCATTAATGATCATTTATTTGTTTATTCATTAAGCGGTTTAGATTTAAAAAAAAAAAAGGATCACATAACGGCCAAACGGACAAAAAAAAAAAGATATTGTAGTTCGTGGCCGCTACCGCTCGCAAGTGCGCGCCTTGGAGGTTCCATGGAACTGACCAACCGGAAGCAAATCGCCCTGCGGTCGTCTTGGCGAAGGCAGAGAAGTAGAGTAACCCCCTCTGCTCTCTCAAACACTAGCTTCAGATAGAAGAAGGCGAAGGGCAAGAAAGAGGAGACCTGGTCCCGCCTCAGGAGCGGAGCTCGTACTCCTAAACCCTCAGCATAATTAATCTCGCCGAGCACGTCTCTGGATCTCATGGAGAAAAGCAAGAGGTGAGGAAGAGATTGGATGAGCTGGAAAAGAAGCCGATGCCCCCTCCTGCCCCCCTTCCAAAGGTGGAGAGGGGGAGAAGTTGGAGGGGAAGGTGACGAAGAAAAGGATCTTTACGTCATTAACATCTGAGATGATCCCCGAAACACCAAAGGGATCCGCTCATGGTAGATTCTTGGGGGACAAAAATGTAATGAATCTCGAATCATTTTATTAACCTGCTAATATCTTGTAACATGGCAGTTGAAGATTAACAATCTCTAGTTTACGCACTTGGCATATCTCCAAATACAGTAGAGATATATAATATGGGCAAAATCACAAGACTCCCTCGAGTTTGGCCGGGATATACGTTGTTCTTTGAATCTCCCATTTCGATACATCAATTCATTCCGTCCGCCTATATCTTAACACCATCGAGCTATTGAGTAAGAAAACGAATTTATCATCATAGTGTGGTGATTTCACTTTCGTTCACATTCCAGAGCTAAATTTGAAGAGTAATTTTAATATTATCCAAAAGATTTACATATCACATGCTAATAACTCATGAGCGAGATGAATGATGAGATTTTTATCTACTAAAATCAGAGTTTTAGGATATTTGAAAAAAAGAAAAGTCCTTTTGAAGTTAACATACGGTCAAACTTAAAGGGGGACTGACAGTAATTTTTTCAAAAAAATAAATTGAACTAAGGACTTGTTTGAATTAGATGCTTTTTATGTGACTTTTTGTCCAATAGCTCTTCCAAACAGATCCTAAGATTAGAGGTACACAGTTTGTGAGCCTAACAGCTTGTGAGCCTACTCAAGTCCAGTGTGGAGAAAAGGTTTTATTCTAAAAAAAATCTTGGTACATGGTTTTGGTGCAGGACACAGTGATTTATCTGCACATGAACTTATGCATCAGTGATGTAGGAGCGGATTTGTGTACAGACGAATTACCGTGCCCGATGTAGATTGATGCGGATAAATCACCGGTGATGAGCGCCGGGCATGCTGAGATCTATGGTGGACCTCCAAATGTGGTGGAGAGGTCGTCTTCCTTCTTCGGAAACCTACAAGAAGTCCCCGGGCCGATATTCTCGGCGAGAACCCTTCGACGCTCAAGTTAGTAAACTTGTCGCTCAGTAGTGTCGTAGTGAGAGAAAGAGAGATCCCCTTTTTTTGTTGAGCTCGGGGTCCTTTATACCTGTCTAGGAGGTTCCTTTCTTTTCGTCCTCTTTCGAACCGTCGAATCTTCCTCGTTAGGATAAGCTTCTTCGAACGGCAAGTGGTTAAGCCGTTGCTGGATGGGGGCCGCTTGTGGCGGTAACTGCCAGGCATGCTAGCACTTGCCCATGATTTCGGTAAGCGAGGTATATGGTAATAGATCTCGAATCTCGGGTTCTGTTACCTGAGGCGGGTCATTGTGTATGCAGAAAAGGCATCAAGTTAGAGCCGGAGCCAAAGGCTGGAGCCGTCGCTGGAGGCCGGAGCCGTCGCTGGAGGCCGGAGCCAAAGGCCCGAGCCATCGCTGGAGACCGGAGCCAAAGGCCCGAGCCGTCGCTGGAGGCCGGAGCCAACGGCCGGAGCCGTCGCTAGAGGCCAGAGCCGGAGGCCGGAGCCAAAGTCCGGAGCCGTCGCTGGAGGCCGGAGCCATCGCTGGAGGCCGGAGCTGGAGGCTAGAGCCAAAGGCCGGGGCCGTCGCTGGAGGCCGAAGCCAAAGGCCGGAGCCAAAGGCCGGAGTCAAAGGCCGAAGCCAAAGGCCGGAGCTGAAGGCCGGGGCCAAAGGCCGGAGCTGGAGGCCGGAGCCAAGATTCCCTTTCTGGGATTAGCTGTCACATCATTATTTTCAGAAATCGCGCAAAAGGTTATAACACCACCCAGAGGAGAGGGTCAGCCATATCAGATGCCTCCCCGCCCCTGAGATGAGTGAACGTATAATCACCAGCGAAAGGGATGTTAATATCCACTGGGCGGCTGACTTTGTGCCATCATTTCGTCTATTTGGGCTGTTGGGATTGGAGAAGATTTCCTCGAGTAATGAGTCGTAAAAAGGCGAGCGTCATCATTGCGGTAAGGCCACCGCCATCTTTCTATTGGTGGAGCTTTTCGTGTTTTTCGCGCCGGTAGGCTGCCGAAGCGGCTTCCATTTGAAGGTAGACGCATGGCCAGACCGGACGGCCACGGGATGATTTGAAATGGGGCTATAAAAAGAAAAAGTTGTCCTTATCTTCCCATTCCCCCTTCTCTTACGTTACAGCTTCCTCCCCTGAGTTTGCCAGCGTCCGTCCGCCTCCCGTGTCTGTTCTCTCCCCTGTGCTTCTTCAAGCTTTCCAGGTTAGTTTCTATGGCTTCCTCGCTCTCTTGTTCTATTTTTGATTCCGGGGGTCGTTCCCCCACTCCTTCTCAACCTTCCGCTTCCTTACCAAGCCAATGGTCCACCCCATCCTCCGACCACTCCTCGCCGGAGCGGCGGCCAGTCAGACGCTCTGCAGCTGGGAGTCATCTGACCGTCGGACGAATCTCCACACGGAGCCATCCGACAGCTGCTGGTCCTCCAGCGCTATCAAGGAGTCCCCCGAGGGGACTGCTTCCACTATGTCTGCTCAAGACATAGTAAACCTAAGGGTCAAGTATAGTTTTCTGCCAAACCTACGTCTATCCTACCCCGCTCCTGACGACAGGGTAACTTCTTCCCGTCCTGGAAGAGTTTCCTTGTACGGAGCCTTCTTTAAGGCAGGACTTCGATTGCCTATCCACCCTTTCATCCTTAACCTTCTGGATCGTTATTCCTTAACACCTTCCCAACTAGTTCCTAATTCGATCCGAACCATCGTTGGCTTTATGGTTCTCTGTCACCTTCAAGGCATAGAGGCCAGTATCTCCTTATTCCGCAGTTTCTATACCCTTCGCAAATAGTCGGATTGGTGGTCCTTTACTCCTAGACCTACTAGGATCCTTAAATTGTACCTTCCTACCTCCGTTAAAGGATGGAAGTATAAGTTCTTTTTTGCTGATATCGAAGGGATGAAGGGAAGCTGGGGGGACACCCAACATCGACGCCAATAGGGATTCCTCTATCCTCCCAAGGGATCGAATGGCATTCGGGCAGCTTCTGACTGCCGATGTCCCTCGATGCAATAAGCTTCTGGTTGATGAGAACCTTCGTCTCACCGGCCTAGTCCCTTCTGGTGGTGAGCACTTGATTACTCACCTTTTTCCTTCTTTCTTTCCCTCTTTTTTTTTTACTTATCTCCTGTTTTTATAGGGATGACGACATCGCTGCGCGAGCTCAGGCAGCGGTTACCAAGAAGAGGAAGGCAACGGGGAATGAGCCCCTCGCTGAAAAGAGGGCCGTCACCAAAATTCCAAGGAGGGCCGACGCAGGGAGGGCCGATGCTGGAGGGGCCAGAGTTGTGAAGCCCCTGCGCACTAAGGTTTTGAAGAAGGCTGACGCTGGAAGGGCCGATGCTGGAAAGGCCAAAGTTGTGGATCCCCGCGCGTGCGCGAGGCGGCCAGAGCCCAAGCCGACGAGCCCGCCAGGAAAGACACGGTGAGGGGTGAGGCCAGCGAGAAAGTCGAGCGGAGCCAAGCAGGAGGAAGGGGATCACCTTCAGTTCCGGCTCTCCCTCCTATCATTCTGCTTGATCCTTCTCCAGAGCAGGACGCAAAAGCACCTTCACCCCCGCTCGAAGCCGTGGAGACGGAGCCGGTCCTTGCAACAATAAGGCCGATTCTAGCAGTTACCATGCCCCCCAAAGGGGCAACAATTGAAGCGCCTCCACCAGCCAAGGGGCCGGAGGCAGCAGAGTCGGAGGCGGAATCCTCCCCCGCGGCCCCCATGTCAGTGGAAAGGAAGGGCGTCGACCCTTCCTTCTAATCACTCTTAGCGAACCACAGTCGCTGGGCCGAGCGGGCATTGGACGAAGCATCTGTGGTAGAGGTGCAGGAGTTTCTCCGGCATCAGGGAAGGGCCACCTTCTTCCGCGAGGTGTCCGTGGCACATCTTTGGGTGAGCCTTGCCCCATTATCCTTTTCGCCTTTGTTTTTTTTTTAATTTAAACATTGACACTCCATCCAGGCACTGAACTCTCTGATTGCCATAAGGGACCTTTGGACCCTAAGTGATGCTGCCCTTGACCAGTCGCGGGAGAAGATGCTATCACTCCAGGCTAGGGCAGAAAATCCAGAGATGGCCTTAGAGGATACCCGGGCCACTTTAAAGGGCGAAGTCGAAGCCATCTGGCTAAGAGCTGAGAAGGTCGAGTACACGCTGGAAGTTGCCCAGCGTCGGGCGGCCAACGAGCTGGATAACGCCCAGGCGGCCGAGGAGAGGCAAAGAATGGCCGAGGAGAGACTGGAGGTAGCAAAATTAGAAATGTGCATTTTGAAGAACCGACTGCATTCCACCTCCATTGAAATAGATGCAGCCAGAGAGGTCGCCCACCAGTCCGACGCCAAGATTGCCGACTTGGAGGCGGCGGTGACCGAAGCCAAGAGGGAGGCCGTCGAGGCCGATAAAAAGGTCACGGAGGCTGAGCGGAAAACCTTCAAGGCGGAGAAGAGAGCTGCAGAGGCCGTAGAGGATTTTAGGAAGTCTAAAGCCTTTAGTAAGGAATTAGCCGAATCGACGACATTCTCTTACAAGGCCGGCTTCCAGGACTGCAAGAAAAAAATCCAAGAACTCTACGACCTCGAGGGGATTGAAGGGTTGGAGCCGGATGAAGTCCCTGAAGATGACGATTCAGCCCCAAATGACCCTTAGTTTTTTTTTATTGTATTGCTCCAAGTCCGACTTAGATCGGCAATTTTGTAAACTTTTAGCCATCAATGAATATTTCGATTCTCAACACCTGTCTTTAGTCATAATTAATTTTTCTTGTGTGAGTTGTCATGAACCAATAACCAATAGCCGAAGAGCACGATTTCTCTGTTAGGGAACTGACGCGGGATCAACTTCAGTTGCAGAGACGAAAGTTGAATCGTAGGCAGTATACAACCCCACTCGTGCTGACGCGAAGTCATGGAATGCCTAATACCTCGTTAGACATATCGCGTAGAACGGGACTGTGTGCGCCGACACGCTGTCCCTAAGTGCCGACGCGGGGCCAGGCCTAATTGCCGATGCGGAGCCGGTCTTAACTGCCGACGCGAAGCCGATCTTTAGTGCCAACACGGAGCCGATCTTTGGTGCCGATGCGGAGCCGGTCTTAATTGCCGATGCGAAGCCGGTCTTTGTTGCCGACGCGGAGCCGGTCTTTGTAGTCGACGCGGAGCTGGTCTTTGTAGCCGACGTGGAGCCGGTCTTTGGTGCTGACGTGGAGCCGGTCTTAATTGCCGATGCAAAGCCGGTCTTTATTGCCGACGCGGAGCCGGTCTTTGGTGCCGATGCGGAACCGGTCTTTGGTGCCGATGCGGAGCCGGTCTTAATTGCCGACATGAAGCCAGTCTTTATTACCGACGCGGAGCCGGTCTTTGGTGCCGACGCGGAGCCAGTCTTAATTGCCGACGCGAAGCCGGTCTTTATTGCCGATGCGGAGCCGGTCTTTGGTACCGACGCAGAGCCGGTCTTTGGTGCCGAGCATGATCACTCAAAAACAATGCAAACATTTTGAACAGCAATCTATCGAGTAGATTCAAATTAATGAAGTTAGCACATTACTGATAATACCGCGTAAATTGTCAGCATTCCAAGTGCGAGGAAGCGGTTTCCCGTCTAACTCTTCAATTTTGTATGCCCCGTGATGAAGTACCTCCTTGACACGATATGGTCCTTCCCATTTCGGTGCCAGCTTGCCGCCCTCCGTTGGCTTTGATACTTCAGCTCGTCACAGAACGAGATCTCCAGGGCAGAACGTCTTGGACCGTACTCAAGCATTGTAGTATTTCGCCGCTCGCTGACGGAAAGCCGCCATGCGAAGTTGCGCCTGGTCTCGCAACTCTTCTACTAAATCTAGATCGGCCCGCAGCTGATTTGAGTTGCTCTCTTCGTGGTATAACTCTGTCCGAGGACTGGGAACTCCTATCTCCACCGGAATGACTGCCTCGGTCCCAAAGATCAGGCTGAAAGGAGTTTCCCTAGTGGGGGCTCGTGGCGTCGTGTGGTATGCCCACAATACACTGGGAAGTTCCTCCACCCAACGCCCTTTGCAGCCATCTAGCCGGGCCCTGAGCCCTTGGAGGATGATGCGGTTGGTCACCTCGGCTGCACCGTTGGTCTGGGGGTGCCCCACAGAGGTGAATCGTTGATGGATGCCCAGACCGATGCAGAATTCTCGGAAGGCCGTGTTGTCAAACTGTCGGCCGTTATCAGTAACGAGGGTGTGCGGCAGCCCAAACAGGCACACGACAGACTTCCAGAAGAAAGACCTTACTTTGGCCTCGGTGATTTTGGCGAGAGCCTCAGCCTCGATCCACTTGGTAAAATGGTCAACTGCTACCACTAAGAACTTGCGTTGTCCGGAGGCTGGAGGGAATGATCCCAGGATGTCCATACCCCACTGGGCGAAGGGTCAGGGTGCGGCCAGGGGGGTCAGCTGGGATGCCGGTTGATGTTGAATGTTAGCATGGCGCTGGTAGCTGTCACACCTCCTAACAAGCTCGGACGCATCCTCCTTCATTGTCTGCCAGTAATATCCCTGCCGTAGGGCTTTGTATGCGAGAGCTCTGCCCCCAGATGGCTTCCACATATACCTTCGTGTATCTCCCATAGGATATAATCTGCTTCTGTGGGGCCAACATATCTAAGAACCGGGTATGAGAACAACCTTCGATAGAGTTTTTCCTCCATTATGAAAAACTTCGGGGCCCATCTTTTGAGTTTCTTGGCCTCGGCAGGGTCTTCCAAGAGGGTACCATTGGTAAAGTACCGAACATAGGCGTCCATCCAGGAAGGCTCTTGCTTAACTGGCAGAGTTTCTCTTGTTACGTTAATACTCGGGGCTTTCAGGTGCTCTACATAAGCTCTTCCCAGCATCCCATCAATTGAAGTGGCAAGATGGGATAGAGCGTCGGCTCTAGCATTCTTCCCTCGAGGGATGTAGCTAACATTAAAGTAAGCTAAGAGAGAAGCTTGCGACTACACCATACTTAAATAGCGGGACATGATGGGATCCCTTGCTTCATACTCCCCTGCGATTTGACCAGCGACCAGTTGAGAGTTAGTGAACGCCCTAAGGCGCTTTACCCCGAGCTCTCGGGCTAATCTTATCCCAGACAGCAGAGCTTCATATTCCGCTTGATTATTGGTGGCTGAAAAGAGGAAGCAGAGTGCGCACTCGGTTACAACTCCATCCGAGTTGGCCAGGATGAGGCCTGCTCCGCTCCCTTAAGAATTTGATGCCCCGTCTACATGAAGGACCCACTCATCATCTCTGGTTCTAAGAGGCGAGGGGTTTGCAGAGGGCTCTTCCGGTTGCTCCTCTCCCCAGGTGTACTCGACCAAAAAATCCGCCAGGACTTGAGATTTCATAGCCGACCGAGGGCGGAAAGATAGATCGAATTCCTCCAACTTGAGCACCCACCTTGCCAATCGACCCGAAGTATCCGGGCGAGCGAGAATTATCTTTAGAGGTTGGTCTGTGATCACCGCAATCGGGTGGGCTTGGAAGTATGGCCGCAGGCGCTGGGCAGACACGATTAACGTGAAGATAATCTTCTCAATCTTCGAGTATCTGGTCTCCGCATCATGGAGCACCTTGCTCGTGTAATACACCGACTTTTGCATGCTGTTGGTATCCACGCGGACCAGCACAGAACTAACGGCCTCAGGAGAAGCCGCGGGTACAGAAGGAGTTCTTCTCCACCTGTTGGCTTGGATAGCAGCGGCGGGGTAGATAAGAATTCCTTTAGCCCCTCGAACGCCTTCTGACATTCTTTCGTCCATTCGAATCCATTGGCCTTGCGGAGCGCCTTGAAGAAAGGTAGGCACCTCTCAGCGGACTTGAACAGGAAATGGCTCAAGGCGGCAACCCTTCCCGTCAGGCGATTTCCTTCTTGTTAGTGGGAGACCTCATGTCCAGGATGGCTTGAACTTTGTCCGGGTTTGCCTCAATCCCCCACCGGGTCACCATGAAACCCAAGAACTTTCCGGCTGTCACCCCAAATGCACACTTGCATGGGTTCAGCCTCATCTGGTATCGACGAAGGTTGTCAAAAGTCTCTGTTAAGTCGGCGATATGGTCGGTGGCGTGGACACTTTTTGTTAGCATGTCATCCACGTACACCTCCATGTTGCGTCCTATCTAGTCTTTGAAGACTTTATTCATTAACCTTTGGTAGGTGGCTCCCGTGTTCTTTAGCCCAAATGGCATTACCTTGTAGCAGTACAACCCCTTCTCAGTTATAAAGGAGGTAGCTTCCTCATCCGCTGGGTTTATCCTGATCTGGTTGTATCCAGAGAAAGCATCCATGAGGCTAAGGACCTCATGGACGGATGTAGCGTCCATCAGTTGATCGATCCGGGGCAGGGGAAAGCTGTCCTTGGGGCATGCTTTGTTGAGATCGGTGAAGTCCACGCACATCCTCCAGCTTCCATTAGTCTTACTGACCATCACCACGTTGGCCAACCATTCTGGGTAATGAACTTCCCGAATATGGCCTGCTGCCGTCAACTTGCGAACTTCCTCATCGATAGCTTTCTGTTTGTCCAGAGCGAAGCTCCTTTTCTTCTGTCGGACAGGCCGACACTCTGGCCTGAGGTTGAGCCGATGTGTGATCACCTCCTCAAGGACGCCCGGCATGTTGAGGATGACCACGCAAAGACGTCGGTGTTGGCACACAGGAAAGTAAGAAGTCGACCACGTGCCTCCTCCGGAAGTAACGCCCCAACCTGGATGGTCCTGGCCGGATCATCCCCCAAGGGGAGGGTCAAGAGGTGCTCGACCAGTTCTCCCCTCCTTCCCAGCTCTCGGAGGTCAAGCGGCTCAGAGGTTATTGCCGATGCCGCCTCTAGTGGACTGGGAGACAAGTGATAGCAAAGCGGTGGCGGGCTTTGCTCTCCTTTCATTTCTTCGACTCCTTCGTCGGTGGGGAATCTTACCAATAATCTTTTAGTGGAGATCACGGCATCAAGCAAATTCAATCCTGGTCTCCCCAAGATAGCGTTATAAGCTAGCAGGATCCGGACCACCAGAAAATTTATGACCATCGTGCTTTGACACGGAGGGGTTCCAGCCGTGACAGGGAGGGCAATCTCCCCTTCAACGCTCATGGAGTCCCCAGTAAAGCCCATTAGAGGCGTGGCGACGGGTCAGAGGGAAGACTTCAACAGGTTCATTCGAACAAAAGCTTCGTAGCTCAAAACATCCACCGAACTCCCACTATCAACTAAAATTCTTTTTACATGATGTTTGGCTATAGTCATGGACACAACGATGCTGTCGTCATGCTTATTAACTATCCCATCTAAATCCTTTCCAAAGAAAGGAATTATAGAGTCTATTCCCTCTCGCTGTCTTTTTGAACCACCACCTGCCCCCTAGGAAATCATAGCTATGGTCTTCTCCGTAGGAGCATTGTCCACGTCGATCTGAAGTGTCGGAGGCACCGATGGACCTGGAGTAGGAAGGTTTCCCCTTCGAACGAATTTGCCCAAGTGATCCTGCTGGACAAGCTCCTCAATGGCCTTCTTCAGATGGTGGCAATCCTCGGTGTCATGACCATAGTCTCAGGGTACCGGCAGTAAAGTTCCTTGTTGCGGGGGGTCCCAGACTTCAAGGGGGTCGGATGCTTGAAATAAGGTTCCTCCTTGATTTCTAGTAGGATGTGAGATATCGGAGCCATGAGGGAAGTGAATTGCTCCTTAGGAATAAGCATATGTGGCCGGCGATCTGGGCGGTGAGGAGGCTCAGGCTTCCGGGGTCATGCTCCGGCATGCTCAGTAGGCGGTGGTTTCTTGCTGGGGTTCTTGTCAGCTTTCCTCCTGGAAGAATCCGCCTCGTCAGCACGGATGTATTTCTGCGCCCGGCTCAGAAGCTCGGCATAAGAACTCGGAGGCTTTTTGTCTAGGGAATAGGCAAACCTAGAGGGACGAAGTCCTCACTTTAATGCCAAAGTGGCTACAGAATCATCTAGGTTGTATACCTCCAATGCTGCCTCTTTGAATTGAGCAACAAAGTCCTTCAGGGTCTCGCAACTCCTTTGCTGGACAGCAAATAAGCTATCAGCCACTCGTGGGATCTTCCGGCACACATCAAAGTGGGCCAGGAAAGATCGCTCGAGCTGTCGGAATGAATTGATGCTGCGCGGCGGCAGTCAAGAATACCATGCACGTGTCACCTTGCGAAGGATGGCCGAAAAGGCGACACATAGAAGGGAGTTCATCGCTCCCTGGACCTGCATGAGAACCTTGTAGCTCTCAGGTGGTCCAGTGGGTCCATCATGCTATCGTACGGATCCAGCTGGGGGAGATGGAAATAGGGCGGGACCGGTTCCTCCATGATGCGCTTGGAAAGCAGGGGGCGGTGCTCATAGTCCGTCCCGTAAGGGTCAGCGATCCGGCGGCTAAGCTCCTCCAACCGTCGATGATACTCATCGAGCCGTTGTTTGGCCCGATGGGTAGTCTTCATGAGGGCGCCATCTTTAGATGAGTCAGAAGAGGAAGCCGAAGAAGACCGCCGGCGTAAGGAGCACACCCGTCTGGATTCTCTCTCGTCCGACCGTTGGTGGGAACAACCAGAATGATGGGAGGACCGGTGTCGCTTTGAGGCCTCTCGGCGACGAGGCTCAGGAGGTGAGTGACGGGAGACCTCAGGTGGGGTCCTGCCTTGATGAGACTGAATTGTTCTCCGCACCCCTTCACTAGGCGGAAGGGGTTGAGGTGCAGCGGCAAAGCAGTGTTCCTGTAGTCTCCGTACCATTGTCATCAGGTCCTGGACCTGGTGAGCCAGAACTTCAAGCCGGTCAGGTTGGCTCATTTGTGCAGGGGCGGAACACGGAGTTTGGCCTCCGATTGCTTAGCCCACAGAATGCGCTCTGTGGCCTGGCTGGTGGAAGCCTCCTGTGCTCGTGTTGTTACCATCATCTTCCTTGCAGAATCGGTGGGGTCACATGGAGAACTTTCATCTTCCCCGCGTGCAGCTTCCCCTACCTGGCGCGCCAATCTGATGCGGACAAATCACCGGTGATGAGCGTCGGGCATGCTGAGATCTATGGTGGACCTCCAAATGGGGTGGAGAGGTCGTCTTCCTTCTTCGAAAACCTGCAAGAAGTCCTCGGACCGGTATTCCCGGCGAGGACCCTCCGACGCTCAAGTTAGTAAACTTGTCGCTCAGTAGTATCGTAGTGAGAGAGAGAGATCCCCCTTTTTCTGTTGAGCTCGGGGTCCTTTTATACCTATTTGGGAGGTTCCTTTCTTTTCGTCCTCTTTCGAACCGTCGAATCTTCCTCGTTAGGATAAGCTTCTTCGAACGGCAAGTGGTTAAGCCGTTGCTGGATGGGGGCCGCTTGTGGCGGTAACTGCCGGGCGTGCTAGCACTTGCTCGTGATTTCGGTAAGTGAGGTATATGGTAACAGATCTCGAATCTCGGGTTTTGTTACCTGAGGCGGGTCATTGTGTATGCAGAAAAGGCACCAAGTTAGAGCCGGAGCCAAAGGTCGGAGCCGTCGCTGGAGGCCGGAGCCAAAGGCCAGAGCCATCGCTGGAGGCCGGAGCCAAAGGTCGGAGCCGTCGCTAGAGGCCGGAGCCGGAGGCCGGAGCCAAAGTTCGGAGCCGTCGCTGGAGGCCGGAGCCATCGCTGGAGGCCGGAGCCGGAGAACGGAGCCAAAGGCCGGGGCCGTCGCTGGAGGCCGGAGCCGAAGGCCGGAGTCAAAGGCCGGAGCCAAAGGCTGGAGCTGGAGGCCGGGGCCAAAGGCCGGAGCTGGAGGCCGGAGCCAAGATTCCCTTCCTGGGATTAGCTGTCACATCATTATTTACGGAAATCGCGCAAAAGGTTATAACACCACCCAGAGAAGAGGGTCAGCCGTATCATAGATCATGCTGCATTGGGGATAATGTACAAAGACTTTGCCTTTATTCTGTATGACTTAACTGGGCTTGATTTTTTAGGCTTGTTCATAAGAAGGCGTTCGGGCAATGAAAGAGGTGACCCGAGAAACCGCTAGGTCCATCTACAAGTAATAATAATAAAAAGTAGTAGTAGGAGTAGAAGAAGAAGGAGCTCCGAAAGCTATGATGATAGACGAGGGGATCGAATTGTTTACGTCGCTTAACCAGTTAGTACTGGGCTCACATGGCGTTTGGGTCTTTACGGAATTCTTGTCTCAAGGAGACAAGGTTTACATATGGAACTCTGCCGTTGGGGATTAGGACATAGAGAGAGGAATCACGCCGCACTGTTTGATTGATTTTACAAAAATATGGGCCTATTCTGATGGTAGCTTGCTGGACCTAGGAGGAGGATAATTATTAGCATACAAGAAGTTTCAGAACTAAACAACCCACGTTAAGAGTTTGGCCTAGAAAGATATTTTTTGTTTATTTCTTTGATTTATTTTGGATGCTAATAAGCTCAAAAATAAATTCGTAAAAGGCAAGCAAACCGATCAGTTAATTTACTGTTCCAGGCTAAATCAGTAGAGGACATTTGGATATCTAAGTTTGAAAAAAAGAATATAATTAGAGATATGCATGGTAGCACTTGCTGCATTTACAACTACAGTTCCAATATTTGATCCAATAGATTTTGTTTTTCTTTTTTTTTTTTTGGCACGATCTTGATCTCTCAACAACAATCTAAACGCTAAGAAGAAAGTCCTCTAACCGAGAGCTTCATGCACCCCGTACAAGTAACCAGCCACAACCTGAAAATTTTGAAAATTTTCTGCAAATATTTTTTATTATATAATATTATCTATAACTACAACCGAGGGAAGTTGCACCCTTCACGAGTGCCAGAATCCAGTACTCTTACCCCGAACGTCTTCTCTACCGCATGCCATGGGCGACTGCTGCTGCTTCTCCGCTCAAATTCGATTAAGAAACCTCCACGGGAAACCATCTAATTCTCATCAGGCAAGGGAGGATTCTTATTTTTGCAACCCAAGCAAGCTGCATAAACCTCAGTTAGAATAACAGCCTCAAAAGAAAAGGCATTCATTATTGGACCGAAGTATAGAGAGAGATTCAGACAATTCAACCATGAAACGAAAACTTCTCGCACATTACATAAAACAGCACATCCACATTAAGCAGTAGGAATCGTCCGTCCTGCTCAAAGTTTATTTGCTACGTTAAAAAACGCCAGGCTACAGAGAAGATGATGTCAGGCCGGCAAGGGGAACAAGGAAACTTCCTCCGCGAATTAATGACAGGCTGTCCACATTGAGGCAATCAACAGAATTGGCTGATAATGGCTTGTGGGATGCCTTGCATACCAAACTAATTGCCTGATGAAGCAAAAGAAACAGGTAAAAAAGAAAAAGAAAAAAAAATCAAATGCAGAGGAGAAGATGCATCTTCTCCAGAAGATCAGTTGGCTTTGTTCACAGACCAAAATTCTGATCGCTTATGCATGAGAAAGTCTGACAACTAACTACAATTTATGGAGAGAGAGATCAGATTGACAGAAAATCTCTCATGTCTTTCAGAAACTCCATTTTATTGCACTGGATGGACTCAAATCTCAGTTTTGATTTCCGGTGATCTCCAGGTTCCAGAAGACTCAAACAAGAGCACCGGTGCACGCTGTGACAGGCTCAGCTTCAATCCTTTTCTTGGCGGAGCTGTATTTCTTAGTGACGAGCCTGAGAAGTATAGAAATCACACATCATTTAGACAATTTATCAAGTGTTTAGCTGGATGGAGCAACAATCCATAGTTTATGAGCCTACAAGGTAAGTCCCAAGTTTCATTACAGAAAATCCATCATCCAGCCTATTAACTTTGAACAGGAAGTTTCTTTTTTTTAAAAAAAATTGGTTGGAATGACTCATCTTAACCGTCCACGAGAAACATTTTTCACTTTTCTTTCTCTCAAAAGTTTTCCTCCTGAATTTTCTTTATATTATCAAATATTGGAAAAGATAATTTTAGTATAACTAATTTTGTTTTCTTTCACCTTCCCAGTAATCAAACAGACAACTGTTAGCATAAACCTGAAACAGTTACAAGAGAATGGCAAAAAAGGATTATGGTGGATGACTACCTGAAGAAATCCCTCCATAATAATTCAAAAAATAACCAATTCATTCCATCATCTGAAGCAGCACCACCATTCTTTGGAGTTGAGGCAGCAGATATTGCTCTGAAAATCAAAATTATGCTTCCATTATGTACATTAAAAGGTTGAGTAACTGATCTATAATTCTAGCTAAAGAAGGTAAAATGACGTTAACAATTTGTTATTTTACTATTTACCCCTCAAAAAAAAAAAAAAAAGAGAAAAAGCAATAGACTGAGGCAGTGCACAAAGCATACCTCGATGCAGTCTTTTTCATCTCCTCAAACATGAAACGAGGAGAAAGGCAACCCACTCCTAGCCATGGTGAGATTTTGCAGGAGAAATTAGCACCATAGATGCTATCTCGAGTACCATCCCCTTTGTTTGGTTGGGCACGGCATTCAGCAGCCAGCTTTTCAGCCTCTCTAGTGCTTCAGTCTCACCACCCACAAGAGAAGCATTCATCGCAGGTTTTCCATTCTGATTGACACAATATGCCAATAAGTGTCAAAAACTACAATATACGTCATTAAAAATTTCCTCAGATGGCTACATGATGGTATTACATTTAGTTATATTCTATGAGAAGAAAACCTAAAAGCCAGATAAAACAGGTGCATATAAATTGAAGTGATTCTAAAAGCAGGAAAAATTAAAGAAACAAATAATCATAGACCCAAGGTAAGGACATCATTTGCACCACTATGAAATTGTTCATAATTTTTTTTTAATTGCTTTTCGACATAACAATAAGAAAACATGCCATATAGATGATTCTGTGAACTAAATTCTATAGGAATATTTTTTGATCCCTGAAATCAGAATGCCTTGATTAGACTACTTCAATTGCATGAGCTCATGCTAGACACCGGAAAAGGCTGAGCTCCATCTGACAATACCATACGGAGATTTTCTGTTCATATAGTAACATGAACCTATCATGCTAACATCTGTTTCTGTGAACCAAACTGGTAGGAGGTTCTTCACGATTGACTCTACTCACATCAGGCACAGAATGAGTTTGAACTGCTTCCAAAAATCAAACTCCAGAGCAAGGCTTGCATGGTCATCAGCATCACATTTCCTAATTTTCTTTACAGGTACCAGACAATATAATCTTATTTGGAAAATACAGAAAGGCCACAGACTTAGTAAGACACATGCAAAAAAATGTTTTCATCATTCATGTTTTAGTTGGATAAATTGGATATACGATAGTTGCCTTTCATAGTTTATGTTTCATAGAATTCCTCTCAACCACTAGGTTGTTCATTGCATCAATGAATCATTCTGCATCAATCAGCCATGCACCTTGGTCATCTAACTGACAGTAACCCAAGTTTATCATAACTGAACAACAAGGCTATCGACACAATTAACACCAGCACCAACCCAGGAGACAAAGTGGAGGGTTGGCATCAAACTCATGACTGTAGAAAAATGAAAAGAGTCCAACCATGCATGAAATGAAAACTGAAATCAGAGTCAACATGATATGAAAAAAAAAAAAAAAGATTCCTTATGGTCATAGTTTTCAGATATTTGACCCTATAGAGAATTTATGACATTCATGGTTCACCACATCAGAATATCAAGCAGAAAGATAACCAGTGTTCTAAACCTGCTAACCCAAACCAAACATTGGTGGCTCAGTCAAGGTTCCACATACGACAATGGGTCAACCACAAGTCAACTGAGTGCTAGAGTTATTTCTTATCCCCTCTTATATTTATCACCTCTGCCAAAGACATGTTTATCTTCTTTGATGTCTCCGGTCTTCTTCGATACAATTTCAATGGGCTCTCCTTCCACCTCATTGTCAAGCCCCCACAGTCCATCAAGCTCCTCACAAGCCACAGCCACCAACAATATCTCTCTCTCTCTCTCTCTCTCTCTCTCTCTCTCACACACACACACACACCCACCCACCAATAACCTGACCTCTTCCCCAACATGAACATTGTAACAATGTCAAGTTCCCCCACAGACTGCCCTTCTCTCCTCCTCTATCAAGCATGCTGACAGTCAACCGCCCTTGCATTCCTCTTCACCTCCATCACTTCTCATCAAACCTTGGTAGCTTCCCTTCCCTCCACCATTCCAACAACAAAGTTCCTCCTTATGTTGACAAAGGGTTGGAGAGAATTTTGTTTTTTGGATTCAACATCCTTAGGATAAGAGATCAAAGATCAAACATCATCATTTTTTTTTTTCTCCTTTTCTTTCTCACTGGTTCAATCAGGTCTTATTTAAGTGACTTGGCTGCTTCAAACCATTTAACTGCTCAGGTCAACAGTTCAAGTAGGATTCGGACATGATTGGGTTTTTTTTTTTGACCCAACCTATGATGCCTAGCGAGTGAAGAGTTGACTGAGTCGACCCAAGCAGGTCAACCAGGTCTCTAAATATTGCAAACAATAGCTCTTGCCCCAATATGAATTTGACAAATGAAAACATGATTAAATAGGAAACTATAGAACAAAAAAATACCATTTTAAAATTCAAGGTCATTAAGGAATAGAATATTCAAAGAAAATGTATAATCTCCAAAGGCACACTCATTCATGACCTTTTTCCCAAAATCAAACAACACTGACTCTAAGTTGCTTGAATTAAGCCTCTAGCTTGACTAATCCATGAGATGCATCAAACCCCATCATGCCTTTATAATACAAGGTTGCCACCATGCACAAATTAGGGTTGGATCTCACAAGAATCTGATTTCTAGTCAAATATTAGTTGTCCAAAACAAATTAGATGCTTTTAATTCAGACAAGGAGCCCTAAAGAATTTGTTTCATAAATTAAATATAAAGGGTATGTACAATGAAACCCTATTATAGAGGCTTGTTCATTTGGGTGAGAAATCTAAGTGCACATATAATAAGCTTGCATGCCCTCATAACAGACATTACACCACAGGTTATTGCCCCGATGTTTCCAAGATATAAGAGGCCTAAACACGACAGCTTTAGCCATTTCTCAAGAGAACTAATGAAACATTAGAAACCTAAACTTTCTGTTTGCATTAATTCAAGGCCAAAAAGGATTTATGAAATCCCGGAGCCACCTTTAAATATGGCCTTCAGGTCTACGAAATTAACTAATAACTCAAGAAGACTCAAAACTAGAAGAAATTTGGGTTCATAATACTTACTTAAAACAAGAATATAAGTGCCTAATCATCAGGAGTTCTGCTACATAAACCAAAAAGAAAAAAACAGAATAACATATGACTGCTTCATCCTTGGTCTTCTTGACACCACCCAAAGCATTTCTTCACTATATCATCCATGGCTTTAACCATAATATCTGGCTCCAATTTGCTATATTAGAAGCATCGTAAAGCTTATTTGACAAGCGACATAATGTTTTAAGCCCAAACCTTGACCTCAAATTAGAATTATCCTGGTCAGTTAATTTGTAGTTATTAATGACAAAAGATAGCCTGCTCATCGGGTTCTGATGCACATTTGTATGATGCCAAATGGTGCTAATGTTTGTCATTATAATTGCTTATGCATGCCAACTGCTCTCTCTTGGGAGTATATAACATGCTCAGTAGGCTGATTAATCACCACTCACTCTTTATGAAATACATATACCAAAAGGTTGAGAGAAAGTCCAAGTGTGGCCATTATCCTTGTCACGTGATAGGAAACTTAAATTGGAACATTGGCTTGCTCCTCTTCTCATAATACATTAAGATAATAAGCATCTCAGGTTATCTGTATCATACAAGAAACTTGAATAATATGGAATTGTTCAGTACACATTCTAAGAAAAATGACATTCAAAATGCTAGGAATCAATCATTCAGGAGAATTTACTTACATGAGAGATACCTGCATTCCAAATTAAAGAAAAAAACATATCATTATATTAGGAGGGTCAGAATTTGGTGATACTATTTTCCATGCTATAGTTACGAATGATTTACAAGGTTTACATACAATTTTTTAATTATTCATAATAAGAACTTCAAAATTATATTCTTAGAGAGTGTGTTTTGATTGTCTTAATGACTTAAGAGAATGCAAATAAATATAATGCGCCATTTGGAGGTCATTGCGGCATTCATTTGCAAATAAAATAAATTCAACAATAGAATTCATTTGTAAACGAATTCTCATGTTTGGCCTGCTATGCATAGAACTATAGAATTAAAATGAATTCTAATGTTTAGAACAAATGAAAATTAATTTAATGTTCCATTTTCCTAATTTTTTCCTATTTAACAATTAGCTCAAAATGATGATTGGTGATTTCTTATGTTAATTATATTAAATTATAATAATAATGCTAATTTATAAATTATAACAATATTATTAATACAAATTAATATTGATGTTAATGATATGAAACTTGGCTACATTTGAATGTAGGCAAGTTTAAAATTCGATCATCTTCTTCGCCCTTTGATCCACACGGTTCTCAAAGCCAAACCACTTTTTTTATCTTTTTCATCTTTAAAATCCATAAATTGTATGGATCCAAGGATATGGGAGGTGATCGAATCTATGCTTAGCTACACTCGAATGTAGCTAAGTCTATCTTTTAAATAATTATCATTAATAAGATTATAATATAATAATATGCAATATATTATAATAATGCAACTTTTAGTATAATAATAATCTTATAATATTAAATATATATATAATATTAAATAGTTGTTAAATATTATAATAATATTATATTTTATTATTTAATACTATATATATATAATGTTGTTTAATGTATTATAATATTATATCATAATAATATGTTATTATATTATTTAATAATACAATCGCAATTTTTATTATATATTATTATGTAACATTAATTATTACTATATTATATATTATAATGGTATTGTAATAATTATTAATGTAGTAGGAATAATAATATCATAAATAATGTTATTTTTTTATCAATAACCATTGATGCGAGTGATTTTGCCCAAAAATTTCGTTCCTTCGTTTTATGATATTCATTTGCAAATCCTACAAAAATTGATAGGATTTGCAAAAGAGGAAGGATTTAGCCATTGGGATTTCAAATTCATCATGAGTTGGGCTGCCCAACAAAGCAAATCATAATTTGGAAATGAATTCCATAGAAACTATTCCAAACAGCGTGTAAGGGTATAATATTTGCTTTATAAGTCCCATGTTGTAATCTTACAATGATTTCTCACAAGCACTTGAAAAGATGATCAGCCTCGTGTCAATGTAATCGTTAACAATCCCCATTTCCTTTTATACCTCCTCATATTTTTTCATAAATTCCTTTCTTCTAAGTGAATTTGGAAATTCGGCTCCCTCTAAGCTCAAGGGTGCTTCTAGACGAAATTGCAGATGTTGTGCAAGAAAAATTAAAATTTTCCATCAATCAAAGAATATTCCAACAACACATATTTTCAGACAGCAATATCGTTTTTTTCCAAATGGGTCAATATTCGACGCTTTTAGTCAGAAGCTCTTGAATTGCAGTGCTAATTTCTCTTTATGACTCTTCTTCTCTGTTCCAATCTTTCCTCTCCTTCCTACTCTCTGTTAGCATGCCTATAAACGTCAAGTTTTAATTTTTCCTTTATTCCTTATACCATTTGTAATATAAACCCAAACCCTGTTGCCCGGCACACTTCCACCCCTACTTGGGAAACAAAAAATTTTAAAAAAAAAATTAAAGGAAAATATTGGATAATAATTCCTTCAAAAAAGAAAATATCGGATAGTGGAGCAAACCTGAGACATGGTCGGTGCTGGGTTGAGCCCCAGATCGACCAAGCTTGGCATCTCCCCAGGATCGACATCGCCCCTCGACGGCAGCCCCTTAATCTGGTCCAGCGCCTCGACGGTCTTCCTCACCGCCAACCCCTTCACCTTCTCCCTGAACCCCACATAATCGGACGGCATCTGCTCCACCTCGAACGGCAAATCATCAACGTGGTACAGCGTGCTCCCCCAGAAGTACTTCACCTCCACCCCTCCTCCTCCATGGCCTTCGCCACCCGCTCCTCCGTCCGCACGTCGCCGTGGGACACCTCTCGGTGGGCGTACACCGCATCGGCGCCGACAGCGCGGGCGAGCTCCACCAGCACGGTCTCCGGCCGGCCGATCCGCACGACGAGGTCGGAGCCCCGTTCGCGGAGGTTGCGGCGGAGGTCGGCGACGGCCTGAAGGAGGAAGGTGGCGCGGTAGGAGCCGGTCTTGTCGAAGCCAGAGGAGGACTTGCCGTTTCCCCGAGGGTCGAAGAGGTAGACGGGGAGGAGCGAGAGGGAGTCGTTGCTGGCGGCGGCTAGGGTCTCGTTGTCGTGGACGCGGAGGTCGGCGCGGAACCATACGACGGTGCAACGGCGGCCGGCAGCGGAATGGGAGGGGTCGGCGGGGTGGCGGCGGAGGAAGGGAAACGGCGACTGGAGGGGGGAGTTGGCGATGCGAGAGGGGGTAGAAATCTTAGAGGAGGGTTTGGAGGAAGAAGAGGAGAGTGAAAAATTAAGTAGGGAGGAGATCTGAGAGGGGATTTTGACGTGGGAGAAGGGGGAGAGGGAGAATTTTTTGGAGGAGGAGAGGAGGAGGTGGGGGAGAGGAGGAGGAGAGTGAGCCGGAGATAGAGGCCATTGGAAGACGTCCGGCGAGTTCCGAAGGCTGGTGCTGGTCTTCCGGCGCTTGGGATTGGCCGTCGGAGGGTTCCAGGGTTTGGGATCCGGGGTAGGGCTCCATGGACGGGGGATGGGAGACGTATGAGGTGATGGCGGCAGAGGAGGGAGGAAGTCCGGCGGCGTTTCGAAGTTCTGTGGGTAGATTTATCCCCGCTTTAGCTGTGAGTCGGATGCACCAACCGAGAGGGAAAGGAGGCACATGTGGAGCAGGCGCATGGTATTTCGAAGAATGCTTGGGATCTACCTACCACAATCCACCAACCCTCTCTGCTCGGTGGGGTACAAGGACGGGACATAGGGTCCGTCTTTATCAACGGAAATATGCGAGGGTCCTCGTCATCTTTTCAGCACTTCTTTTATTTTATTTTATTTTTTTCATACAAACGGATACACTGATCTAGACGAGCCAAATCTAAAATATCAAAATATAAAATTTGATCCCTTACTTTCAACTACAAAAATCAAAGTGATGGATCACCCTTGGGCAGCTATCCAGACTGTTGCAACATTGACTTTTCTATAATTTACTAAATCTAAACGCACTGAACGATCTTTGGGAAAAAAATATATATATCATATGTTAAGAAATTAATAGGCACATGACCGCAATGGTTCTAACTAAGCTAATAAAACACTATAGCATCTCCTTAATAAAATAAAAACACTAAAACTGCAAATGATAAAAAAAAATCAGTCAAGTAGCATACAGTTTCACTAAGACACCGAGGAGTCAATATAACTGAATCATCAGCTGCTAACATTACACCATCGATTCCTGAATCACAAAATCTGAGCCAGCAGCTCTACCACGATATTATAAATTAAATCATTATATTATTTTTAAGATTAAATACTTAATTTTTTAATCAAACTATTTTATATATTCATTAATATTTTTAGATTAAAACTTAATTTTTTTTATCAAACTATATTTTAAATCATATTTTTGATATATATATATATATATATATATATATATATATATATATATATATATCATGCATAAAATTTATTTTTAAATAAAAATAAAATTCTAAATTACTATTTATGAATTAATTAAAATAATATATTTTATAAAAATAATATTTATATCTTTAAAATAATTATTTCAGTCATAATCGTTTTAACTCTACATTCTTACCCATTGGATGATCTGCTATATTATTTTTTTCTAAAATTATATGTAATAAAATTATTATTAAAATAAATTTTTTTTTTTTTTAAATGCTTCACAAGTAATATTTGAAGAATCAAAAGAGTAATAGCGGAAGAATAAATAGTGATTCTATCGAAATATTGAAGGAAAAAATAAATAATTTTATTTAATCAATAAAAAATTAACTTATCCATTTCCCATATGAATAATTTTTTTTAATTTGATAACTAAATAATAATTTAAATTATAACTAATTCATTTGATTTTGTTGCTCAAAATAAAATAACAGAAGTAAATTGAGCAATTTTTTCATGGGATTTTTTTATCAAAGAATGGAACCTCTATTATATTCCAATGAAATAAATGTAAATGAAAATGAAATGAGTTTTTAAAATTATTTTTTATCTTTCATATGAAAATGAAAATGCATGGAAATAAAATGAAATTTGGCTACAGTGCAAACCAATTTAGGATAAGTCGAATCTGATATATCAGAATATAATATTTGGGTAAGAAAAATAGTACATGAATTATCCTACTTTCAG
This sequence comes from Calamus simplicifolius, assembly GCA_900491605.1. NCBI lineage: Eukaryota > Viridiplantae > Streptophyta > Magnoliopsida > Arecales > Arecaceae > Calamus > Calamus simplicifolius. The sequence continues at coordinate 265,847 of UESW01003893.1, forward strand.
CTTCAAAAAGCTAAAGTGATAGACTACTTAATAGCAATTCAATTAACTGCTCAAATCTAAATACTATAAATATTTAAAAAACAAATTAAATATTATAAAAAAAAAAAATTAATTACTAAAATTCATGTCAATGAATCACAGCCATAGAATCCTATCGCTTTCTTTCTTATTGAAAAGGTTAAATTTGAAGCCAAATTTTGCGCACAAAGTATAACAAATTTGTCGGAGGACGAGCAGAGTCATGCAGGGCGTTAATCGCACGGCGTTAAACGTATGAAGCTGTCTGACATACGGCGCAGAATGCAGTTCTTGATCGGGCCTTGGCCAGCGCCGCGCGGCGCTCCACTTTAGCCTTTTATCTGGTGAGCCTTCGCAGCCAAGGTACAGTCAAATCAAAGCATATGTTTATCTAAAGGGCATTTTTTCAGACAGCACTTTTTTATCAAACGTAGCCTCATTTAAATTATAGGATTAAGAAACTCGAGATTTAAGAAATATTCATTCCACCGTTCCTTTTTCCCTTTTCTTTGGCTTGTGATGAGAGAACAGCATCTTCTGCACATCTCAGCAGTATCTCAGCAGTTTAAAGCATCTTCTACATGTCCAGAATCCAGCTTAAGAACACCTAACCTTGACCCTCAAGGCACATGGCTAAAGAAATCAGTTGTGCATATATACTATTCAATAACAAGAAAGAACTCTTCCTCTTTGGAACTCAAAGCATAGTTAAAACATTAATTTGGTTTGTTAAACAAGAAAATTTCACCTTTAGCAGGAACTATCAAAAGTTTATCTCTATTATAACACCCTAAAGAATTTAGGATAATTCTAACGGTTAGTTCTTGTGAAAGTAATCACCTAACATGTCGTTTTCAATATATATATATATATATCTAAAAAATAATTATATATTAAATAAAAAAATATTATATACTTATAACTTAAGTTTATTTATCATCAATTAGGTTTTACTTGATGTTGTAAACGAGTTAATTGGATCAGTAAGTATGCTTGAAGCGTTACAAATGGTATTAAAACCAATCGAGTATGCAGAAGTTGATAGGCATAAGAAAAAGATGATCTATAGTATGGTGGTAGAGTTTCACCATGATGTGAAACTATTCTTGTAGCATCAACAATCCGATTCAAGATAAATTCTAGCTAATTTTTAGCATGCCATATTCTTTTTAGTCATATATTTTAGCTTACTTTTTAGGTCATGTAGTTTCAATCTGCTAGCGAGTTAATTAGATATAGGCTTGGATCCACATTGCTAACGAGTTAATAAGGTTAGTAAGTAAACTTAAAATATTACAGTATAATTAATATAGCTGAGGGAGTAGGGGAATTAAAGGAACTTAAGATTGAGGATTAGATGTTAATTAAGTGTTCAACGGAGGTTAAAGATTTCTGAATGGTCGGATGTGAATTAAGTTAATAATTTAAGTTTCATTCTAGGTTTTTGGAAATGTCTTTGTTCGTTGGGAGAGATACGAGGTAATTGGTGGCTGAAGTGGTGACGTTCTGACGTTTGGTGGATGGATTTAGCTTTGTTCTGGGTGCATGATATTTACCAAACGAAAGGGGGAGGAGACGCGGTGTAATGGGAACCGCTTCGGAGCCACCTACCGCGGTCCACCAACTCTGGAGACCAGGGGTTGTCTTTACCGGAAACCACCAGCACGAGTCGGACGGTCATTATTATCGTTTCTCATGAACATACCCGGATAAAAAGCATGAAAATGAAATGAGTTTTCAAAATTACTTTTTTTCTTCCATATTTCTTTTTGATTAAGACTGCTTAGAAGTGCAACTCTAATGTTGAAAAGATCTTTTAAGCAGCAAACCAACACATGGTGCTTGGGAGCTCCTCTTCAGAGTTTGTCAAAATTAATTTTGATGAAAGCGTTCGAAAATAAGTGTAGGCTCAGTTTTTATTATTCATGAGACTGATGTAGTATTGCTGGCGGATGGAAGCTTTGGCCTCCTTGACTCTTCAGTGGCAAAGCTTTATGCAATCTGGGCAGGTATTTCATACGTCATCCGGATCCTCCATGCCGACTGCCTTCTTATAGAAGGCGATTCACTACGGTCATTCGTTGGATTCGACAGGATTTTTGTGATCACATCCCTACGAACACTTTACTTCATGATATTTAGGCTACCATCCGAGAGGTTCATTCAGTCCAGATTCGGCATGTCTACCGAGAAGCTAATGCAGCAGCAGATTAGGTTGCGGCCTCAGTCGTCTATCATTCCGGGTTTTGGGTCTAGAAACAGGATGACCCCTGCCCCATTGTATTAAAGCAAATACTACTTTCTGATGTATCTGGATTAACTCGCACTCGACTAATATGATCACCTATCTTTACTCAAAAAAATATCTTTAAAAATAAAATTATTAAATTGATGCTACTCACAAGGAAATAGGTAAGGCAGCTAAAAAGCCATATCTTATGGAGGCAAACTCATCTGGTTGATTATGGACTTGTTTACACATTATTAGTTGGTAGTGAACATCCAATGTGATCCTAAGGTTGGAAAAATATAGAGGACGAGGAAGCAAGCAAGCAAGGTGAAAAATATAGTATAAGGAATTTTTCATAAAAAAAAAAAGAATTAGGAGAGAGTCTCATTGATTCATTATTTATGACTTGAACCAAAGTCCATAGCTTATGTACGGAAGTATAGCCATTGAGATAATTACTAGAGTTGAGGTTAAGGCCTAATGTGTTATCTTTCTTAAAAATGGTTAGAAATTTAATCTAAAAAATTTAAATACAGAAAAAAATTAAAATAAATAGAAGATAAAAATTAAGCCTGAATTGAGGCATGTTAGACGCTATCCTAAAAATTAGTTTTGTCCTTTATGTAGGTTATGAACGATCTATCTTTAAATTATAACGATCCAGTTCAATCCGAATCTTCGACCATGAGCACTATCGCATGAAGGTACAACCTAACGATTCTTTCATATGTCCAAAAAAAAGATCAATAGTAATAACAAATAATAATAATAACAATAATATGATTGGAGAGCATCAAAATTTTCTCTAAAAATTTTTGAGGTTTTGCTATGAGAAGAAATCGCCTATGTTTCAAAAGCCTGTTGAAATAAAGAGAAAGAGCTCTCTTATCTTTTTTTTTAAAAAATTTATTTTTTTATATTATTTGTTGTTATTGTTGATTTGATCTTTTTCTTAAGCATCGGAAGCAGTCGTTGGGTTGCACCTCCATACGATTGTGCTCATGGTAGGAGATTTGAATCGAACCGGATCGTTATACCTTGGGGACAGATCGCCTACAACCTGTATGAAGGGGCAAAAACTTATCTTTAGGACAGTGTCTAATACAACTCGATTTAGGCTTGATTCTTATCTTCTGTTTATTTTAATTTCTTTATATTAATTTTTTTAAATTAAATTTTTAATAATTTATAAAAAAGATATTTTTGCAAAGATCAAAAATATTTCTAAAATAATGGTCATGGAACCATGTCAAGCTTCGCTGCTTATTCTGAGTTTAAGGTTGTGTCTCGGACCGGCAACTCTCTGGGACCAGCAACTGTTGGTCCGCACTTATAAAAAAACATGCATGTAAGGATTTATGTATGCATGTGTTGTACAATGAAAGCATTCATTGGTTGGAATGCTTAGAATGTGAGCTTTTCATCCCGAGCACACATGAATCCTAACATCTTAAGCATTTATTTTATGCGAGGCTCTAAAATTTTTAGGACTGGAGTTGGACAAGCCCATCCCGTTTCAGGTATATAAGGTAGCTGCTGTTCAATGGCCGAGCTAATAATTACTCTTAAACCAAGCTTAAGATAAAATCCAAACTCTCAATACTATCGCTTACTCTGATCATGGTTATCTGAAAGATGCAACCTGAATCCTATGGGGCCCAGTTGCACGTCTGATGGGATGTACAATGGCCAGATTGTGCCCACGTGTATGCCAAATTTGTCATTTTGACAGACAACAAGAGCCATGGTGCCATACAAACCAAAAGCAAGTTTCTTTGTCTCTTTAAATCCACTTTTAGGCTTTTACCTGACCAGCCTTTGTAGCCAAGAAATCCTTTTTGGTGGAAAATTGGAGGAATGAGTCTTTCAACTTAATTATTGATTGCGAAGAAGAGTACGGAGAGTGGGATTCACAGATAAGAGAAGAAAAGGACAGAGTTCAGAAGTTAGTCAACATTCGAAAGCGAGACAGCGCCACAATTCTTCTAATTGCTGGAACACTTTTTCTGTGAGTTGATTCTGCAAACTGACTGATGGGGGCCATCAGTGATCGCACTGAAGCCCGATCATCCAGTCGACCCATACTTGCCGGCCTTGACCCATCTCAGTCGGCCTCGGCAAGCCAGCTCATCCTCGCCGGCTTCGGCTCGTCCGAGAGTCGATCTCCTCTCCCTGGCCTTCCCAATGCGGCCTCAGTCTCTGAAATTGACCCCAGCTTCCTAGGCAGCCCTTCCTTCGAATTCGGCCCCAGCTTCTTAGGCGGCCTTTCTCCGGACTTGGCCTCAGCTTCCTAGTCGGCCTTCCTTCGAACTTGGCCCTAGCTCCTAGGCAGCCCTTCCTTCGTACTCGGCCTCAGTTTCCTAAGAGGCCTTCCTTCGGACTCGGCTCCAGAGTCAGCCTTCTCTACTCGACCCCCTCAACATTGGCTTCAGCACCGACCCAGAGTCGGCCTCGGCGCCCATATGGTCCACTACCAACTGCAACAGCCACATGGCCCACCTACCACCTGCGATCTTGCGTGGCCCACCTACTGCCTGCAGCCCCTACATGCCTAGCTCCACTGCTATCCATGCATCTTCCCACTCTCCGCACAGGATAACAAATGTGCGATGTAGAAGACATATATGACAAGCTCCATAACAATCGCTCATAATATTTGGCAAGCCCTGTACCAGCCAGCTGCAGCTATCCACATTAGATGGAGCATGACCTAGAGGGTACACTAGGAATCTCACAGACTCCCGATGAGGTAACTAATTCACAACACTCCTAAATACTCTTTCGAGTTTTCTCAAGCTCATGACTGTTACCTAGAGCACTAACTTGAGCGTCGAAGGATCCTCATCGGAATCTTCGGTTTTTAAAACTTTTTGCAGGCATCCGATCACAAGAAGCTCACCGAAAAATCCTGGGCTCGCTGGAGAAGGTGATCAAACGCTCGCGAACATTCAAAGAGGATGATCTAACAACAATATTGACCATCCAAGCGATTTACTCATCCCAGAATCCTTCCGAGAACTGAGCATGATAATTCTGAATTTAGCCTCCACATTGCCTGAATTATACCAGCCATAATCTTTGAGGCTGAATTCTATCAGTAAACAAGAGATACCAATCCAAGATAAAACCTCCAACCAAGTTTGAAGCATCCTTCCCAGCATTTTTTTAAAAGAAAAACTCGGTCTTGAAAGGAAGCAGCTCGCCGTAGGCCTTAATACTCGAACTGCTCCTTCCAAGATAGGAGACAAGGCTTAGATTAGAGGCTGATTGCTCTGCAGAGAGGCTCTTGACGAGCAGAGATATTCTAGTGAAGATATCAACAAAATCATATGTCTATATAAAAGGCATTTTTTTCCCTCAATATATATGGCATTTTTTTTTACATAGCCCTTTTTATCAAACGCAGCCTTATTTACATTCTAGGATTAAGAACTTGATATTTAAGAACTTTTCGTTCAAAAGCGTTCAAACTGCTGACGCCACTGTTCCTTTTCCCCTTTTCCTTGGCTTGTGATAAGAGTACAGCATCTTCTTCGCATCTCAGCACCATGAAGCATCTTCTACATGAAAACACCTATCCTTGACTATCAAGGCACATGGCTAGAAGCTAAAAAGAGATCAGTTGCACATATTCATCATTCAATAACAAAAGAAGTCTTCCTCTTTGGCACTCAGCACATTTAAAACATTAATTTTGTTTGTCAAACAAGAAAACTTCACCTTTAACAGGAAACGTCAGTAATCTATCCCTGTTATAACATCAGAAAGAATTTAAGCCTCTTCTTTCTAGGTCTGGAATGTCTTGAGGTTGCTTGTCATCATGTCCCATGGAAGCATAGTTTATTTGCCCCTTTACCATTGAATGAAGCTAATAGATATTCTCCGAATTTTACAACAGTAATCTTCATTGATGTTAGAAATTAACAGTTCCAAATCACCAGTAATCTTTACAGGAGCAGAATCCATCTTGAAAGTAGTGAAATCGGCTGCAATCTCTCACAACTATCTCTCGATCGTATAGTTTGGATGTAAGCTTAATGGCAACATGGCAGTCCATGCATATTCTAAGATTCTTGATGATACGTATAACCGTCCCAGGCCTTGTTTTAATAAAGCTGAATGCAATGGCCAGCTTCTCACTGTGAAGAGATAGTGCCATTTCTTTCCCCTCTTCATCCAAGTCAAGCAAAACTTCTTCAGTATTCCCCACATAGCCTGATAATCTTAACCTCTCCATAATCTCGTCAAGCATCAAATATATCTCCCTCGTCTCTGGATGCGATCGGTCTGCCACAAAGAACTCATGAATATGGCCATCCACCTCGACGAGACTACATCCAGGTGTCTTCTTAATCCCCAATTCTTCCATACGATCTCGCACTCTCCTCACATCATCCCACCTGCCCATCTTTGCATAAACATTGGAGAGAAGCACATAAGCCCCATTATTCATTGGCTCCAACTCTATAAGTTGCTTGATGGAAGCCTCACATGTCTTGATGTCACCATGCATTCGAGAACCGCTCAAAAGAGCCCCCCAGATGAGCACATCAGGCTTCATGGGCATCGAATTCACCACATCCCATGCCTTGCCCACAAGCCCTGCCCTTGCATAAAGATCCACAATGCAACCATAGTGTTGAATCATTGGATCAATACCAAACTCCTCCACCATTTGCTCAAAGTACTTCTTACCATCCTTTACCCATCCTGCATGAACACAAGCACAGAGCACTCCTAAGAACGTTATGGCATTAGGAATCACTGCCAGTTCGCTCATTCTGTGGAACAAATCAAGGCATTCCTTTGCAAGCCCGTGAATCGCAAGCCCCGAGATCATTGCACTCCATGCCTTGACATCCTTGTCAGGGCCCAAACTATCAAACACCCACCTCGCCCTCTCGATGCTGCCGCACTTGGCATACATATCGATCAAAGAAGTCCCCAGCACCACGTTCACCTTCATGCCGTACCGGTCGATGTACGCATGCGCCCACTTCCCCTGCTCGAGCGCACCCAATTTCGCGCAGGCAGTAAGCACACTCGACATAGTGAACTCATTCGGCTTGACACACGCTTCTCTCTGCATGTCGCGGAACAACTGCAGCGCTCCCCTGTGGTCGCCGTACTTTACGAAGCCATCTATCATGCAGCTCCAAGTGACAACGTTTCTGTCGGGCATTTTCACGAATAGTTGGAGGGCGGAGGTGAGGAGGCCGGATCTGAGGTAAGCAGAGATGATGGAGTTCCAGGTAGGGAGGTCAGGGAGTGGGATTTCGTCGAAGATGCGGCGGGCGAGGGAGAGAGAGGAGCAATGGGAGTAGGCGGAGACGAGGGAGGTGTGGACGAAAGGGTGGGAGGAGAAGCCGGAGAGGACAACGTGGGCGTGGATGATGGGGAGGGCGTCGGAGGAGAGGGAGAGGAGGAGGAAGGGGAAGGTGTAGAGGTCGGGGCGGACGCCGTGGAGGATCATGCGGCGGTAGAGGGAAAGGGCGATGGCCGGGTGGGCGCGGATGAGGGAGTTCCAGACGAAGGCGTCGGGGGTGGCGTGGGAGAGGCAGAGGGTGGGGTGGGTCAAGGATAACAGCTTAGAGACGGAAGCTGGTCGCATGACGTCGAGCGCCCAGATTGGCGGGAGCTGGGCAGCGAGCTCCATTTAAATTTAGGACGCGTTTCGCAATCATTTTGGGAGATCACCTACCGATGGGTGATCTCCGATCTCATCCTAATATGAACTGATCCAAGGTCATTGTAATCATAATGTTATATATAATGATCGAGATTATTGATGATCTAATATTATGATCCTTGGTGTGCTATAAAAATTTAAGATTGCTAATTATAAAACAGCAAAATTACTCCGTTTGAATTTCTATTAATTACTATAATATATAACATAATATATTATATTTTTATAGATAATATAAGTATAATGTAATATTATTTAATAAATAAAAAATATAATATAATAGCATTATACAATAATACAATAAAATAAAATAAGTATAATGTATTATCTTGTATTGTAATATAATGTTATAATAATCTAATTATTAATTTTATAGATTTGTTATGATATTTATTATTATTTTTAAATATTAAAATAATGATTGTTCATGTTATATATAAATTATTACTATTTATATTTTTATATAATAAGGGATATTTTGTTTAATTAAGGATCATTTTAAGAGAGTGATTTTGAATCACTATCCTTGAGGATAATTCATAAGGTGGGAATGATTTTGGATCACGCGACATAAGATCATTCTCAATTCAACTCAACTCAACTCATCTAAGCCTTTTTTTTCAACTATATAGGATCGGCTACATGAATATGCTTTCTCTACTCTGCTCTTTTGAGGACTAAGTCGATATTCAAATTACAAATAGTTATATCATTTCTATTTATTTCCTTTCATATTAGTTTAGGTCTACCTCTATCTTTATCCTTACTATAAATTATTAAAAAATTATTCTTTCTAACTAAATATTTAAAGGTCTTCGTTGTATATACCCAAACTACCGTAATCGATTTTTTCTCATTTTATCTTCAATTGAAGTTACTCCTATCATTTTTCTTATATATTTATTTTAATTTTATCTTTAAGGTTTTACCATATATCCATTTTATATGTACAATTCTAATTCTATTAGAATGATATCAGATCACTCTAATGCAACTAAATGGGATGATTTCATCATTATTTTATATCACCGGTGATCCTAAGTAGATTATCCTATATTAAATGCTCTCTAAATGTTATTATTGAGTTTTGTTAATGTATGCTCTTAAAACTCAAATGTGTCAATTCAATTCTTGCTCTTAAAAAATTATAAAAATACCTTTGGGCCCTCAAACTTTCAGTCAAAATTGATTTTAGGCCATGTTCAGGACAGTTGCTGCAAGGTCGCACAACGGTTGTTTCCTCTATCATTTATATAAGCCAATTATCTCCCAATAGCTCACGAACAATGGTCTTAGTTTTTAAACTTTCAGTTACTATAGTTTAATTCCTCATGTTTTAAGAATATTACATTTTTTATAATTAATTACATAAAATTAGTTAAAATTGGTGGTATAGCTAACATGTCTTCATAGTATTATGTTATAAGTTAGATATTAATTAACTATGTAAGATAAGCGATGGTCTATATGTTTGTGTCGGGGTAATATGGTAACTATCATGTTAACTTTAATTAATTCTATATAATCGAATATGAAGAATGCAATAATCTTTGGAACATGAGGGGTTAAATTGTGACCATTGAAAGTTTAAGAATTAAAATATATATATTGAGGAAAAGTTTGAGGATTAAAAGTGTATTTCAGCAATAAAATAAAATAATGCATGCATTGCTCTTCTACTATATTCTAGTGCTTGAAAAATATCTCAGAATATAAACAGAACTCGATCAAAACAAAATGGGAAATAAGAGGCTGCCGAAAATTTTGAAGGTACAAAACCGCCTTTACGTTCTCACCATTCGATTCACGATAACTTTTTTTTTTTTAAAAAAAAAGGTACAAAACCACGATCATTTGATTCATATGATTACCCAATGTTTGAGTAAGCAACGGTTTAACCCATATATCGTGATGCTCTTAGTGATGACAGACCTTTGCCGGGTTTCCTTTCAGCCTTTCATCATGTCATGCAGATGTCTTGCATACAGATATCTACGCTTCTTCTCTATCATCCGAAATTTTCAAACCAATAACGTTGGTGACAGTGCCAAGACCATCCTTAAAACATTGGAAAAAATTCAACAGCTCCACAAAAAGTACAACCCATGGCGAATGACGCCGCTTTCGAGTTTTGGTAGCAAAACCTAAAGCCCCCTTCGTTACAGAGCCAGAGTAGCAATAATGAGCAGACAGAATCATGATAATAGACTACCACTCGGCTTCCGCAACAAAACGCTGACCAAGGGCTTAAGAAATTCAAGACAACTAAATTTCCTGAAAAGCATGGAACAGTATTCATGTTCACCACTCCAACACAGATAAAGCTAGTAACAATTTGCCAGTCTTGAACCCAATGGAAACCCCCAAATATCACAGAACAAAATTCAGAAGGTTGCAGAAACAAAAAAGAGCAGCGATATCAGTCTTCCTCCTCGCCCTCATTCTCTGCTATGTTGTAGTATCGGAGCTCATAAACATTGCGATCTTTGCTCGAAGCAATCACCCGCATCCAGTCTCGCACATTGTGTTTCTTCAAGTATTTCTTAGTTAGATACTTCAAATACCTAATCAGCACAAAAGAGAGGGAAAAATCAGATCATATCAACAAAAGCATGCAAAAGAAAAAGATGGATTAGAAATGTGGCAAGAAAAGGACTCTCCTGATTAGTTGTCAATCCTGATTGCACCTAAATTCCTGCCTATATTTCCTTGTTGGTTGCATCATTCTAGTATTATTTGGAAAAGAATTCATAAAATGAAAAATATTTGACCAAAAATAAAAAGGGGTACATAGATGTTTCAATTCTTTGACATCAATTTACTTGACAGCCGCATCAAAAATGTGGGCGAGATAATTTGCTACCGCAAAGCCTTTACTCTGAAGGATATGCAAAACGAAATAAATCATCACATGCATTCAGTAGACCTAACAGCTCCTCTCATATCTCCTCACAAGCTCCAACGTGATCTAGTTTGTTTTTTTAATATCCATTTTCAAAAGTTGATCATTTTGGGCATCTAAAGGTAGCAATCGTTGGGTTTGCATACCCTTCACACGATCGTGCTCGTAGTAGGAGGATCGGGTCGAGCCGGATCGTTGTACCTTGGGCAAGCCTACAGCACGGAATGTGCCGGAACAAACTCTGCACGCTTAAGGGAGTCGCAAAACGCTAACTGGAAACCTTAACGCTAACTGGCCTTAGTAAGCACTCTCTAACGCAGCCCTCGGTTCTGGTTGTGATCCCCTCCACATCGACTTTAAAGGAATCATTAGATGTCAACATCTTTCACAATTCTTCCCATCCTAGTTCTAAAGAAAAGACTTTCACAAGTGCCATTGCAGAATTCCTGCTATCCATCTTCAACCTCATTCTATACTTTAACCCGCATCACTGATGTAAAAGTTGTTAGAAAAAGTTTTTAAAAAAAAGGAACAGCTTTCTCGTGGACGTTCACCAAACGATGCAACGGACGTTTGTGTGAACGTTGGAGGGCCAACGTTCAGAACGCCCAAACAATTATTTTGTAAGCCGTTTTAACGTAATTTGGGGCTAACGGCCATTAGGCCTTTAAGGCCATTATGGGCCGAGCCGTTGGAGCTTTTATGGGCCGAGCCTATAATAGGCTCAGAGATTCAGATTAAGGGAAGGAATTCTAGAATAATTTGGAGTAGCCTATATGATTTGTTTTATCCAATTGTTTTTTATATATTTTATTGATCTTTTGGGCATCTGAAGGTAATCGTTGGGTTTGCACCTTCACACGATCGTGCTCGTAGTAGGAGGATCGGCACCTCCACACGATCGTGCTCGTAGTAGGAGGATCGGGTCGAGCCGGGTCGTTGTACCTTGGGGACAGATCGCCAACAATATGCACGAAGGGGCAAAATCTGATCCTTAGGGCAGTGTCTAACATGCCTCGGTCCTGGTTTGATCCATCTTATCTTTGGTTTTACTTTATTTGTATATTTAAATTTCTATAACATATTTCTAACAATTTTAGAAAGGGATTTTTTGTAAAATCAAAAATATTTTTCCAACAGCTAAGGATCAGATTTTCCTTCTTTTCTAAATATTGCTAGATTTTCAATTCCATCTTCTATTCTGTTTTGCATTTGCTCAACATATAAATTTTTCATGCCACTCTGAAATGCATGTGCATTAATGGTGCAAATGTTGCTATGCTAAATTATGATCATCCATTGGGCCCAAGATTTAAGGGGAAAATATTATGGTTTGAATACTTATTATTTTCCTTGGGCAAAATATTAACATTGCTGTAATGCTTTAAATTATATTTCATAAGTTGATCTTTTTACCATTGGAAGGGATTATTGTGCTATGTTGCTTTAAAAGAGTTAGTTGATACACGCCATTTTTCTTTTTCCTTACTAATTTTTGTTAAATATATGATAAAATGAATACTCAGTTTATCTTCACCATCAAACTGTTAAGTGCTCATGCACATACATGGACAGAAATTGATGTAACAAATCTTGATTATTAAATAGATTTGGCAATCATGGTCATGTACTTAGCCTATAATAAAAGCGACTGTCCAGCTATCTCTGCAATTTGTTATGCAATTATTTTAATACAAACAATCATTATTTGGTTTATCTGCTTCATTTGTAGTATCAGATTTTAATACATTTTGATATGCCTCGAGCGATATATGGTGAGCATAAAATATACTAAACTGATAAATAGGACATAACAAAAATAATAACATATGACATTGTTGTCTTATTCTAAATGTTAGATACTGTTGAGCTTCATTTATCTTCTGACTTGTTAGAAGTTGAAGCTTGAATCTTGGTGTGTGTGCATATGGTTTGTTCAACATGTCAGAGGCTTCTTTCTATTCACCGAACATTCACATGTTTAATTATATATATAAAGACATACGCATTTATACAAGTATGCATATAGGTACACAGACGTGTGCAAATCAGGTGGGGCTTGTCACATCTTAGTGCCCAAGTACATATGTAATATGTATACTTATTCTCTCCTCAAGTTGGTGTAGTAACTAACAAAGCTAACAAATATAAAGCTGAAGTGCTAATCAGAAAGTGAATTACTTTGTTCACTGGATAGATGGACAAGGGGTGAAGTCATCAATCAGGTGGTTAACCATTCAGCATGAAAACAAAGTCTTGTTGAAAAATACACATGCTTGCACTTGTGCACATAATATGCGTGCTTGTATATAGATATATTTTTATATCATCTTATTATTTAACTTTCAAGTGCAGCTATTAGCATATATATTTGCATTCTTACATAAATGCAAAGTTTTTCTGTTATAGATAAGTGTTTTCTGGTATTTTGCATTCTTACATAAATGCAAAAGTTTTTCTGTTACAGATAAGTGTTTTCTGGTATTTTGCATTCTTACATAAATGCAAAAGTTTTTCTGTTACAGATAAGTGTTTTCTGATATTTGCATTCTTACATAAATGCAAAAGTTTTTCTGTTCCAGATAAGTGTTTTCTGGTATAGTGATCAATATTTAATATTTCCTTGTTGTGTTGAAGTTGCTAGACAAAAGTGACAGCATTGGGCAAATACTTATTGCTTACCTACTATTGTGAATCTTTTAAGTTACCAAATGGCAAAGAATGGATGAACTTGGATGCGGTGACAAGGTATGTCATTTAAATGCTCTATTTGAGTCTCTTGATATATATTGCCATGAGATTTAATAAAAGTTTTTATAATTTACTAAATAATCTCATGACTGTTGGAATATCCAACTTATTGTTTACCTTATATTTGGATATTCAATTTTAATATATCTTTACCTGATTCTCTATTTGAGGTCTAGTTCAAAAATAAAATTATCTCTTTGGAATTTGCCGAGAAGATTTTGGCAGACTAATTAATCAAGGAGTTATCTAGGAATGGAGTCTAGATTCATCGAGGGGGATGTGGCTTAAACCCATTATTTGGTCACCAGCAGTGGATACCCAACCTCTGTGATTGGAGATCCCATGAATGAGGTTCAATGTGGTAGAATGAAGCTGATTGAGTGATCGTGTTAGAGCACAAATCTTTGAAAAATTTTTCATCTCATCCCTATGATGAGTGCTCTTATAAAGTGACAAAGTAAATTCGTGTAAGGTTGAGTCATACTCTTAATGGATCCGAGGTAGGTTATCTGCAGGGTATTGTCACAATACCCTTGGAGGATTCACCTATATGAGAATCGTCATATTAGGCCGTGACTAAAGGTTTGGGCTAACCTTAAAGAATTCTCATAAAAAATCAAGGTACTAAGCGCAAGGCCTTTAATATGCGCTGACCGCTTAAACCCAATTGTTCCATACTGTGTGTGTGATTAGTAGAAGTCTGAGTCAAAGGACCTAGTTCAAGGTCTAATCCACTATGGTTCCTTCAGATGTATACAATCAACACTAAGTGAGGTTCAAGTCCATAGGATATCTCACCTATTGCGCAGTATAAGATGCCCTAAAATTTTATTATATTTATTTTATTTTTTTATTTTAAACTTTTGTGAGAGATTGTTAGAAAAAGTTAAAAAAAAGGAACGCCCGCGAGCATTTCTCGCGGACGTTCACCAAACGATGCAATGGACGTTTGTGTGAACATTGGAGGGCCAACGTTCAGAAACGGCCCAAACAATTTATTTTGTAAGCCGTTTTTAACGTAATTTGGGGCTAACGGCCATTAGGCCTTTAAGGCCATTATGGGCCGAGCCGTTGGAGCTTTTATGGGCCGAGCCTATAAATAGGCTCAGGGATTCAGATTGAGGGAATGAATCAATCTAAAATAATTTGGAGCAGCCTATATGATTTGTTTTATCTCATTTTGTTTTTTATATATTTTATTGATCTTTTGGGCATCTGAAGGTAATCGTTGGGTTTGCACCTCCACACGATCGTGCTCATAGTAGGAGGATCGGATCGAGCCGGATCGTTGTACCTTGGGAACAGATCGCCAACAACCTGCACGAAGGGGCAAAAATCTGATCCTTAGGACAGTGTCTAACACGCCTCGGTCCTGGTTTGATCCATCTTATCTTTTGGTTTTACTTTATTTGTATATTTAAATTTCTATAACATATTTTAGCAATTTTAGAAAGGGATTTTTGTAATATCAAAAATATTTTTCCAACAGCTAAAGATCAGATTTTCCTTCTTTTCTAGATATTGCTAGATTTTCAATTCCATCTTCTTATTCTGTTTTGCATTTGCTCAACATATAAATTTTTCATGCCACTCTGAAATGCATGTGCATTAATGGTGCAAATGTTGCTATGCTAAATTATGATCATCCATTGGGCCCAAGATTTAAGGGGAAAATATTATGGTTTGAATACTTATTATTTTCCTTGGGCAAATATTAACATTGCTGTAATGCTTTAAATTATATTTCATAAGTTGATCTTTTTACCGTTGGAAGGGATTATTGTGCTATGTTGCTTTAAAAGAGTTAGTTGATACACGTCATTTTTCTTCTTCCTTACTAATTTTTGTTAAATATATGGTAAAATGAATACTCAAGTTTATCTTCACCATCAGACTGTTAAGTGCTCATGCACATACATGGACAGAAATTGGTGTAACAAATCTTGGTTATTAAATAGATTGGGCAATCATGGTCATGTACTTAGCCTATAATAAAAGCGACTGTCCAGCTATCTCTGCAATTTGTTATGCAATTGTTTTAGTACAAACAATCATTATTGGTTTATCTGCTTCATTTGTAGTATCAGATTTTAATACATTTTGATATGCCTCGAGCGATATATGGTGAGCATAAAATATACTAAACTGATAAATAGGACATAACAAAAATAATAACATATGACATTGTTGTCTTATTCTAAATGTTAGACACTGTTGAGCTTCATTTATCTTCTGACTTGTTAGAAGTTGAAGCTTGAATCTTGGTGTGTGTGCATATGGTTTGTTCAACATGTCAGAGGCTTCTTTCTATTCACCGAACATTCACATGTTTAATTATATGTATATAAAGACATACGCATTTATACAAGTATGCATATAGGTACACAGACGTGTGCAAATCAGGTGGGCTTGTCACATCTTAGTGCCCAAGTACATATGTAATATGCATACTTATTCTCTCCTCAAGTTGGTGTAGTAACTAACAAAGCTAACAAATATAAAGCTGAAGTGCTAATTAGAAAGTGAATTACTTTGTTCACTGGATAGATGGACAAGGGGTGAAGTCATCAATCAGGTGGTAAACCATTCAGCATGAAAACAAAGCCTTGTTGAAAAATACACATGCTTGCACTTGTGCACATAATATATGTGTGCTTGTATATAGATATTTTTTATATCATCTTATTATTTAACTTTCAAGTGCAGCTACTAGCATATATATTTGCATTCTTACATAAATGCAAAAGTTTTTCTGTTATAGATAAGTGTTTTCTGGTATTTTGCATTCTTACATAAATGCAAAAGTTTTTCTGTTACAGATAAGTGTTTTCTGGTATTTTGCATTCTTACATAAATGCAAAAGTTTTTTGTTACAGATAAGTGTTTTCTGGTATTTGCATTCTTACAGTGATCAATATTTAATATCTCCTTGTTGTGTTGAAGTTGCTAGACAAAAGTGACAGCATTGGGCAAATACTTATTGCTTACCTACTATTGTGAATCTTTTAAGTTACCAAATGGCAAAGAATGGATGAACTTGGATGCGGTGACAAGGTATGTCATTTAAATGCTCTATTTTGAGTCTCTTGATATATTGCAATGAGATTTAATAAAAGTTTTTATAATTTACTAAATAATCTTATGACTGTTAGAATATCAAACTTATTGTTTACCTTATATTTGGATATTCAATTTTAATATATCTTTACCTGATTCTTTTATTTGAGGTCTAGTTCAAAAATAAAATCTCTTTGGAATTTGCCGAGAAGATTTTGGCAGACTAATTAATCAAGGAGTTATCTAGGAATGGAGTCCTAGATTCATTGAGGGGGATGTGGCTTAAGCCTATTATTTGGTCACCAGCAGTGGATACCCAACCTCTGTGATTGGAGATCCCATGAATGAGGTTCAATGTGGTAGAAATGAAGCTGATTGAGTGATCGTGTTAGAGCACAAATCTTTGAAAAAATTTTCATCCCATCCCTATGATGAGTGCTCTTATAAAGTGACAAAGTAAATTCGTGTAAGGTTGAGTCATACTCTTAATGGATCCGAGGTAGGTTATCTGCAGGGTATTGTCACAAATACCCTTGGAGGATTCACCTATATGAGAATCGTCATATTAGGCCGTGACTAAAGGTTTGGGCTAACCTTAAAGAATTCTCATGAAAAATCAAGGTACTAAGCGCAAGGCCTTTAATATGCGCTGACCGCTTAAACCCAATTGATCCATACTGTGTGTGTGATTAGTAGAAGTCTGAGTCAAGGACCTAGTTCAAGGTCTAATCCACTATGGTTCCTTCAGATGTATACAATCAACACTAAGTGAGGTTCAAGTCCATAGGATACCTCACCTATTGCGCAGTATAAGATGCCCTAAAATTTTGTTATATTTATTTTATTTTATTTTTTTATTTTAAACTTTTGTGGGAGATTGTTAGAAAAAGTAAAAAAAAAAAAGGAATGCCCGCGAGCGTTTCTCGCGGACGTTCACCAAACGATGCAACGGACGTTTGTGTGAACGTTGGAGGGCCAACGTTCAGAAACGGCCCAAACAATTTATTTTGTAAGCCGTTTTTAACGTAATTTGGGGCTAACGGCCATTAGGCCTTTAAGGCCATTATGGGCCGAGCCGTTGGAGCTTTTATGGGCCGAGCCTATAAATAGGCTCAGGGATTCAGATTGAGGGAAGGAATCAATCTAGAATAATTTGGAGTAGCCTATATGATTTGTTTTATCTCATTTATTTTTTATATATTTTATTGATCTTTTGGGCATCTAAAGGTAATCGTTGGGTTTGCACCTCCACACGATCGTGCTCATAGTAGGAGGATCGGGTCGAGCCGGGTCGTTGTATCTTGGGGACAGATCGCCAACAACCTGCATGAAGGGGCGAAAATCTGATCCTTAGGGCAGTGTCTAACACGCCTCGGTCCTGGTTTGATCCATATTATCTTTTGGTTTTACTTTATTTGTATATTTAAATTTCTATAACATATTTCTAGCAATTTTAGAAAGTGATTTTTTGTAAGATCAAAAATATTTTTCAACAAAAGTGCCCTATCAATCTCCCAAATTCATTCCCACAGAAACCGTTATGACATCTTACGAAACGTAAATAACCATCAAAACTCCAGGCACACACTAATTATCCACACCAAATTATTTGGCTCATCAGCATACCATGCCATCAAAACTTAAGAATTGATATTGATGGGGCCAGTTGATCCCATGGGCTATAATTATCGCATCTGGGCTTGGCCTCGGCAAATCGGCCCATCCTTCTCGGCTCCAGCTTCTTAGGGTGCCATCCTCATCTCATCCTAGGCGGCCTTCCTAGACGGCCCAATTCTAGGCGGCCCATCTCATCCTAGGCAGCCTCATCTTAGGCGGCCTTCCTAAGCGGCCTCATCCTAGGCGG
Organism: Calamus simplicifolius; assembly: GCA_900491605.1. Lineage (NCBI taxonomy): Eukaryota > Viridiplantae > Streptophyta > Magnoliopsida > Arecales > Arecaceae > Calamus > Calamus simplicifolius. The sequence continues at coordinate 284,358 of UESW01003893.1, forward strand.
CCTTCCTAAGTCGGCCACAGTCGTAATCTGCAAGAGGCGTACAACTTCGGAGCCATTCGGTCAAGAGGGAGCTAATCAGCTCTCCTCCATGGCTGCTTTTCTCCCTCCAAATCATCCGCATCCAGTACCACGTCACCATCACCCAGCACATCTTCCATGCCTAATCCCCTCCAAGAATAGAGGTCCTGACCTGGCTGCGTGAGGTTGGGAGGACGTGGTCCAGGTCCCAGCCCCATGTCATACCGTGCAAACTTAAACAAGACAAGGTTTAATATAGGAGGGGAGGGAGTCTTGGTGCCAGCAAAAGGACAGAAAAAGGACGTTGGGCAAAAGGGATCATTATGGCCTTTCATAGAAAGAGAGTCACTCAAGAAAAAGCTGGATAACTCCTTGCTCCTCATGGAGTTCCCTGACGCCTTCAAGGATGGATCCTGGTCTTTTCCCCATTTCGTCGCACCTCACCGCCGCTTCATCTCCTGGCCGTTTGATCGCCCCCATTAAGCTCATCCTTAGCGGCCGGGTGAGTATCGAGTCCCTTCGAGGCTCGTTGAGCCATCCGGTAGGCCAAAGAAAGGATCGACTGCCTAGCAAACTAGAGATCTGTCACCAAAGAATACCCAATCCATCGAGATGACGGGGCACCGATTCAAGCAGTTCTCCGACTATGTCACAATGAACGAGGGGCAAGAGGTGGATCTGCCCAGGAGCTCAGGTTCCTGGCTCCCGGCCTCCTCCTCTGCTCCTGACTCCATGGATGGAAGCTCTCGGCTCCACATCGCCAGCTTGTCGTCCCCGAGTCAAGACATAAATCCCTGAGTCTTGGCGAAGGCTCCCGAGTCCAAGCGGAAGCTCCAGACTCCATGGACCCGATCCAGTCTCTCTTTGTCCCAGCCAACACTACACCTTCGGCTCCCGACTTCTGACTCTGTTCTAGCCGTCCCGGCTGCCCTCCATGGCAGCCATGTAGCACTCGCTGCTCCCCCCGCATGCATGCACGGAGACGTTCATGGCAACGTGGCAGGCAAGCATGGGAGGCGAGGAGGCTTACGTGCATAGATATCTACATGCATGGGACCCACATGCTTGGCTTCACCATTGTTCGTATACGCATGGAAAAGGGTACAGGATAATCAAGTGGCTACCCACTCTGATGAGACTTGGCCCACCAACCATGTAGCCACCCACATTGGACGGAATACGGCCTGATATGCCACTAAGGAGCAAGCCTTACCATTGCTGCCATCATCATAAATGCTCTGACAAGTGGTAGCACCTCAAGTCTCACAGACATCAGCCCTGACATTCCATCCACAAAAGTCATTGTCCAGCCCCAAAAGTCATAATTCATCATGAGACTCCAAGCTTCCCAAGCAAGCCACACATAGTCCAAAGATTAATAAAATGGGTAAGAGGGACCCCCGACCAGGTAACCACAACAACTCACAACACTCTTAAACATTCATTCTGGCTCACAGAGAATTCTTCTCTAAGCCTCTCTCTTTCTTTCAAGCTTTTTAAAGCTCACGGTTATTGCACAGAGCATAACTTGAGCGTCGAAGGATCCCCGTCAGAATCTTCGGTTCCTAGGACTTTTTGCAGGCTCCCAACCCAGTGAAGCCCGCCGAAGGACCCTTGGCACACCGGAAAAGGCGATCGGACGCTTGTGGACGATAATCTGGCAGCATCAGATTGGCGCGCCAGGTAAGGGACGCACTGAACGAAGGAGAGCTCTGTCTCCCTGAGCTATAAGCCTTTGTCCCTCTAAGACAGCCATGGTGGTGATGCACATTTCGAAGGTCTTCGGCAGTCATACCGAGGGGCATCCACATTGCACTGAGTAGCAGAAGGCCACCCTCTCTGCTCCTTCACCATCAGCCTTAGCTACTCTAACTAACTAATTGTTCATCCTCAATCAACAAGTTCAAGCCTTGACTGCAGCAGTTCATGAGCTGCAGGAGTAACGCTCGGTGGCCACTCAGCAGCAGCCCAAGCCTCTCACCTCGCCTATGATAGCTACACTAGTTAGCCAACAATCCACTCACGGGAGATCTCCTCAAAGAGAGGCTCACTGCCATCATGCTCCACCTAAGCACCACCACAGTAAAGCTTTTAAGAGACCGCAATCCTTCGCTCGCTGTTCGAGCAGTCCCTCACCCAGGCGGGGATGTCACCATTCGCATTACTCCTCCCTCTACTCATCTTCTGAGTCATCGGGTGAGGGTGTCAATTGCAAGGTGGAGAGACACTTGAATGAGCAACACCGACAGTTGGAGGAGCTCAGCCAAAGGCTCAACAATCAGTCGAAGATGGACTATGACACTCATCCACCCCTCACTCGCCGTATTATGAAAAAGCCCATTCCTTTCAGATTCCGTCTTCCTCAGTTGGATCCGTTTGATGGCACCACGGATCCACTTGACCATCTCAAAAGCTATAAGGCTCTCATGCAAATTCAAAGGGCAGCTGATACCCTTTTATGTATGATTTTTTCAACTACCCCGTGAAAAGTTGCGCGCGCTTGGTATTCTTGCCTACCTCTGTATAGCATCGGCTCTTTCCGATAGTTGGAGATAGCTTTCTTGATGCACTTTGACGCCTGTCGGAGGAGTCCCCGGATGGTAGATAGCTTGTTCTCCATCCGACGAAAGGAGGAAGAACCCCTAAAAGATTTTATGGCCCGCTTCAGGACGGTTGCCATGGAGGTTTATTACCTCAGTGATGCTATGGCCACTTTGGCCCTGAAGCAGGGACTTCGCCCCTCCCGCTTCACTTATTCACTAGATAAGAAGCCTCCTAGCTCTTACATCAAGCTTCTAAGTCGTGCGCAGAAATATATTCGCGCCGATGAAGGCACTAAAGGAAAGATAGCCCTATGACACTAAATTGCAAGCCTTCGCATGGTGGCATGCGCTCAGACTTCTACCAATTATGCAGTTATGCTGCAAGGCATCCGCATCAGATTAAGCAATAAAAGCACCTTGAAGCCCCCTAAATGAAGGCATCAGTGGCAAAGTAATTCCCAGGATGAACAAACTTGAAACATTATCCATGACCGATCACCTCGGGTATTTATGAGCATCCTAACTTCTAGTCACCTCAAGCATTTATGGGCGTTTTAATTCCTAGTGGTGGTAAGCTAAGAGGTGTTGGTGCTATTAATACTAGGTGGGAGATGATTTTCAAGGGGCTTTGACTGTTGACTCCACCTTACTCCTCTCTCCCCCTCTCCTCTGTTGCACCCAAGAGCCAAACCGAGCCCATGACCTCCTGCGGATTCTGTTCCAGTTGCTCTCGAATTTCGGCTCTGGTACCTCTCACCTTCAGTCAACATAGTTCTCTGGGGGGGGTGCAGGTCATCAACATGCTGAAGCATTCAACTCAACGGAAGGAGACAAATTCCTCCAAAGACATTCCACAAAGGAGCTCCAGGCATGCTGCTTCATCGTCCAGTCTCTCCATGCAGTGAAGACGGACCTCCCGACTCCATGATGGATGCTTTTAATATGCCTCCTAAGTAGGATCTCCAGTGAACCATCCAATTTTATTTCAGCTTCAACAACTCTATTTTAGCCTCAGTGGCCTTATGTCAGCCCCAGCGGCTTTATTTCTGCCTCAGCAGCTTTTTTACCTCTACGGCCAATGGCCAATCAGATAAGACCTTAACTCAAATTATATACTTATAATGTATTGTTAGTCACTTTCAGCCAGCCTAAAAGACAGTCAGCTCACAGTTGACGGTGTTGGCCGCTCTCTCTAGCCAACGAGCCGATCTCAGCAGCCCTCGAGCCGATCTCAGCAGCCCTCGGAACGGTCTCAGCAGCCCTTGGGACGGTCTCAGCAGCCCTCGGGCCGGCCGAAGAAACCCACAAGCCGGTCTCAGCAGCCCTCGAGCAATCTCAACAGCCCTAGAGTCGGTCTCAGTAGCCCCCGAGTGGTCTCAACAGCCCTCGAGTCGGTCTCAATAGCCCCCGAGCCAGCCTCAATAGTCCAAAGCCTGCTAAAGCATTCAAGTCAACTCATAGCGGAAGAGATCAACTCCCCAACTCACAGTTAATGAGCATCCACTTCCAGACCCGGTATCGAAAGAGAATTGTTGGCTGCCTTCAGCCAGTTAAAGATAACCAACTTACCTCCAACATTGCTTAAAGTGTTTGAGCAGGTAAATGCACAGCTTCAGAGAGTATGCAGACGAGGTCACAAGTCCGCACAAAGACAGACCAAAATTGTCAACATCAAAAGTTGTCAAAAAAAATTCCCTCCAAAAAGAATCAGAGCCAAAGCTAGCATGAAGAGACAAGTGCAAAGATAAGAAAATTCTACACTTCTTTAGCTTGGCGAATGCAAGGCCCACAAGCTTAAGTAGTGTGGGGGGTATCTGATGGAGCCAGTTGACCCCATGGACTACAATGATTGTATCTGGGCTTGGTCTCGGCAAGTCGGCCCATCCTCCTCGGCTTCAGCTTCCTAGGCGGCCACCTCATCTCATCCAAGGCGGCCTTATCCTAGGCGGCCTTCTTAGAGGGCCCATCTCATCTTAGGCGACCCATCTCATCCTAGGCGGCCTCATCTTAGGCAGCCTTCCTGTGCGACCTCATCCTAGGCGGCCTCCCTAAGTCGGCCGCAGTCTCTTCCTCATTGGACAGATGTAATCCGCAAGAGGCGAACAACTTCGGAGCCATTCGGTTGAGAGGGAGCTAATCAGCTATCTTCCCTGGCCGCTTCTCTCCATCCAAACCATCCGCGTCCAGTACCACGTCACCATCATTCGGCACATCTTCCAGGCCGAGTCCTCTCCAAGAATAGGACGGACCTGGCTGTGTGAGGTTGGGAGGACGTGGTCCAGGTCCCAGGCCCAATGTCATACCATGCAAACTTAAACAAGCAAGGTTTAATATAGGAGGGGAGGGAGTCTTGGTGCCAACAAAAGGACACAAAAAGGACGTTGGGCAAAAGGGATTATTATGGCCTTTCATAGAGTCACTCAAGGAAAAGCTGGATAACTCCTTGCTCCTCATGGAGTTCCCTGATGCCTTCAAGGATGGATCCTGGTCTTTTTCCCATTTCGTCGCACCTCACCGCCACTTCATCTCCTAGCCGGTTGATCGCCCCCATTAAGCTCATCCTCAATGGTCGGGTGAGTGTCCAGTCCCTTCGAGGCTCGTTGAGCCACTCGGCAGGCCAAAGAAAGGATCGACTGCCTAGCAAACTGGAGATCTATCATCAAAGAATACTCAATCCGTAGAGATAACGGGGCACCGATTCAAGCAGTTCTCTGATTATGTCACAGTGAACGATGGGCAAGAGGTGGATCTGCCCAGGAGCTCAGGTTCCTGGCTCCCGACCTCCTCCTCTGCTCCCGACTCCACAGACGGAAGCTCTCGGCTCCATGTCGCCAGCTTGCCGTCCCCGAGTCAAGATAGAAATCCCTGAGTCTAAGCGGAGGCTCCCAAGTCCAAGCGGAAGCTCTCGACTCCACGGACTCGATCCAGTCTCTCTTCGTCCCAGCCAATGCTACACCTTCGGCTCTCGGCTTCCAGCTTTGTTCCAGCCATCCCGACTGCCCTCCATGGCAGCCATGTGGCACTCGCTGCTCCCCCGCATACATGCACGGAGACGTTCATGGCAACGTGCCAGGCAGGCATGGGAGGCGGGGAGGCTTACGTGCATAGGAATCTACATGCATGGGACCCACATGCTTGGCTTCAACATTGTCCATATACGCATGGAAAAGGGTACAGGATAATCAAGTGGCCACCCACTCTGATGAGACTTGGCCCACCAACCATGCAGCCATCCACATTGGACAGGACATGGCCTATGGCTCTGACATGCCACTAAGGAGCACGCCTCACCATTGCTGCCATCATCATAAATGCTCTGACAATTAGCAACACCTTAAGTCTCACAGACATCAGCCTAATATTCCATCCACAAAAGCCATCGTCCAGCCCCAAAAGTCATAATTCATCATGAGATTCCAAGCTTTCCAAGCAAGCCACACATAATCCAAAGATCAATAAAATAGATTAGAGGAACCCCTAACCAGGTAACCACAACAACTCACAATACTCCTAAACACCCATTCTAGCTCACAGAGAGTTCTTCTCTAAGCCTCTCTTTTTCTTTTGAGCTTTTTAAAGCTCACGACTGTTGTACAGAGCACTGACTTGAGCGTTGGAGGGTCCTTAATGAAATCTCCGATCCTCATAACTTTTTGCAAGCTCCCAACCGAGTGAAGCCCGCTGAAGGACCCTTGGCACACCATAGAAAATGACCGAACACTTGCGGACATTCGAAAAGGATGATTTGGCAGCATCATATATGAATTTTTTTTTAAGAAAAAAAAGCATGCCAGTTAAAATTTTTTCACATTTGCAATCTTCCAAAATGAATGGAAAAGGGGAAGGAAGGAATCACATACACCTAATAATTCTTCAAACAACTAACTAGCACACCAAATCAGTTTTCCTGAACTTTCCTTACCAAAGGAATGAGCTACGCATTCAAATGATGCACTTCCAAGGTTTGGCTTATGTCACACTTGCTAGCGCCGGAAACAAGTCTAAAAATTGCGAATAGAAACAAAAACCACAAAAGAAGAAATGAATTCATGAAACAAGAAACAGAATTGATTGAATGGAATGCATTTGTGCATCCTAGCAAGTATAGCTTTCATAAAAGTTCGTGTTTACTCTTATACTAACCACTGAAAACCCAAGTCGATTGCATTCCACCCCTTATGATTATTCTTGCACAAAATGAGCATGACCAGAGTAGCAAAAACAGACAGCATAATTCACCAAAACCCACAAACAATCTTGTCTAAAATTTCAAGAGAAATGATAGATAGTCCCATTAACTTTCCAAGTCACCTTCCAGCAGACTACATGTCACGCAGATCAAGTTCATCGGATCAGATCAACCACGAACAAACATAGCATCCAAATCACACTACACGGCAGAGGATATTTAGTATAAAAGTTGGAATCCCGTAGAATGGAATGGCATTGGAGAGAAAGATCGGTACCGCTTGGAGAAGGGGCCCTCGGAGGTGACGGTAATCTTGGACTTGTCGCGGGTGACGGAGACTTGGTCACCGAGGGCGCCAGCCTTGCCGCCGGCGACCTTGATGCGCTCCTGGAGGAACTTCTCAAGTGAGGCGATGTCCATGATCTTGTCCTCCACCGGCTGCGAGCAGTCGATTGTGAACGTCGACCCCTTCTTCTTCCCTCCTTTCGCCGCCGCCGTGCTCCCCCCGCGGCTCATCTTCTCCCTTCTCCCTCTCTCTCCCCGGGTCGACGAGCAGGGTTAGGTTTTTGGCCTCCCGGAAAGGGAGCCGCTTCGCTTGGACTATGTTAATCTATACCTGGGGATCGGTTTGCGCGTTAACGTTCCGTTGTATCGTACGGTCTTGAGTCATGTAATGCAATGGTAGACCATGGTCCATGACCAAGGTACAATTCGGACTCATAAAACTCAGATTTTTCTCAATTCTAATTTATTTATAAAATATCAATCCTAATCCTAACCCTAATCCTATTTGTAAAACCTCAACCCTAACCCTATTTTTAAAAATTGGATTCGAATTTAGTTTCGGGTTAAAATTCGGGTTGATAAGAAAAAATAAAATAAAATGCTTTTTCTAAAGTAAATAAATACCGAATTATGAATCCCAAAGACGGAAAAATAAAATCCCTTGCCGAACGCATAAGCTGGACTTGGGGCTTTAACATTGCATTAAAAAAAAGTCTTACCTGAAACAAAGAAAAAGAGAAGGTGTCATAAACAAAGAAAAGGAGAAGGTGGAAAGTGAAATGAAATGTGTGAATGATCCGCCTTTATGTTTGTCCTTTTCCTTGCCTGCAACTGACGGCCTTGCCCTCCTCGCCCTCAAGTTGGCCATCTTGTCCGATCCGATTGGCGCCTTCAATGCCCCTAAAAATATGGTGCCGATAAGCTACCCTCGTTCGGGTAACCCTTGAGTTCGGATAATCTCGGGTTCGGGTTGCGGTCAACCCTAATCCGGATCAATTGCAAATCGGGCCGGATTAAATTCGGATCTTTTGGATTCGGGTTGGGCAAACATGAGTTTAAACACTGCTGTAAATCGAGTTCGACGGGTCGAATTCGGATTGAACCCGGCCCAAGTTGCACCCCTATCCATGACCAATTTGACACGGTGCACGTAACTTATTTAATGAACTAGTTAGATTGAATGGCACTTTAAATTAAGTAAAATATCATGGATAATAATATTGGATCCATAGATTTTTTAACATATTTTTAATTTAATATTTTGGGCAATAGTTACTTATATTTTTATGGATATTATAACTAGTTTAGATAACACTGTGAATATCAAATGTAGGCAGCTATTCTCATTTATGAAAAATATTATAATAGAATAACAGTCAAATAATAGTCATTATTTAAATGCTCATTTTTATTATATAGTTGGTAATGCAACATAATGGATTCTCTCTTAAATCACTATAGTGACCTTTAAACTATGATCAAGGCACAATAAATCATGCGTTTAACAATTAAAATATTAATAATAATGAGAAAAAGATCTAAAGAATTTTGGATCATCGGACTTTGAGCCACAGCAAAAAAAATTGTTAGACGGAGTATCTGGTTCATTAGAAGGGTGAATCAATAGGTGAGGCTAGTTGAAAAAGAAGATAAACTTGTTGCAGTTCAGTGATGAGATTGACATGTACTTAACAAACCTCTTCTGATGGGGGTGGCTTGTTAGACCCTCATTGATCCATGTGAGGTTGGCAGCGCAGGCTATGGTCGTGTCGAGCCCTGACCGCCCGGGGCTAGGCTGCGCATAGCCACTGGCCAATCGACGCGCGCAAGGCATGGGCTCAGCCTGCAATGCTACTTAGATTTGCAGAACCCCCGGGATGGCAGATGGCTGAAGGCCCTCCAGAATATTGAGGGGAGTTTCTTCGCGGGATATTCCATGACCAGGATGGGCTCGAACTTGGCCACAACACCAGATGGGCGTGGCCATGGCAAACCTTGTAAACCTTGTGCTTGCAAGTGTTGTCCACGACGGCCTAGGTGAAGAAGGTCGAATGATCATGTGGCATAGATGGGCCTATGCTCTGAGCATAGGTGCAATGGCATGGATGGGTGCATGCCAAGAGACCGTGGACGCGCACAAGTCAGTGGATGGTCTTCGACTAAGGACTCAGCCACCAAGTGGGAGGACGAACATGACCGTTGGGTCCGTTCATGGTTGGCCGAGGCAGGAAAATTGTTGCCTGCAAGGAGAAGTTTGGGTGGTTCCAAGAACTTCCTTATCCATGTGGCCACCAATTGGGATGGCCTATGTGTTGGGATTTCGTCGTTGATGAATAACAATGGGATCAATCTTGCTAGAAAAGTACCCTGGGCTTTCACCTTTTGTTGTCAACAATTAAATTAGCATAGTGGTAATGCTCTTCTTTGCTGGAGCACCACGTCCATTCCGTGGCTCTCTCATGTTCCCCATGGCTCTTAGGGGTGCAACTTGGATCGGGTTCAACCTGAACCTGGCCCGTCAAACCCGAAATATAACAATGCTTAAACATAGATTTGCCCAATCCGAATCCGAAAGACCTGGGTTCGGGTTGACCATAACCCGAACCCAGAATAACCCGAACCCGCAAGGCATTAAGCGGCAGGCCCACTAGCCCACAGCCCACTCACGTTATTTTTCCTAATTTCCTTCGCTCACTGGCTCACGATCGCTGCTTCGCTGGCTCGCTGCTCACCTTATTTCCTTCGCTTGCCCCGTCACCCGCTTGCTCTCCTCTCAACCTTAACCCTAGCTCCCAGCCTCCTATTCATTTCCGCCGCTCGTCTTCATCGGACCTAGGAGAGCTGCTAGATCTTTTCGATCGTCACCGGTGAGCAACGAAATCTACAAGTAATTTCTCGTTTCATCTCCTGTAATTTTCCATTTCATACTTGAAATTTTTTGGATGATGTGGGTTCATTTCATCCCCTATATTTTTCCGTTTCATACCTGAAATTTTTTGGATGCTATGGGTTGAGTTTGCTGGAACCGTCGCAGGAGAAGTCGAAGAGACGGTTGATTGAGTAACGCCGGAGAAGAGACGATTGCTGAAACCATTCGCTTGAAAGGGATGCACCAATCCTTGAGATCCGGTAACGCCCACATTGTTTCCTTCTCTACACAAACTTTATGAATAAAATTTGGAAAAAAGCATGACTTCACGGTGAAAAGTGACGCTTTGCTCCCCAAAATCTATAAGGTGATGTGATCATGTGAAGCCGTGAAGGCATAAACCAAATAAGTTTTTTTTTTTTGTTGGCTGGCAGGACACTTTCTCTTCCAAATATTTATGTGAAAATTTGTATACTTAAACCATGACTCTGCTTCAGTTTAACATTATTTAAACCTTTTTTTCTAAAAGCAAAATAATTTACTAATTTGCCAGGGCTCGTGGATGCTTGCTCTCATTAATCATGGGCAAATTCATGAGGCATGTCATGGCATGAATGAGCATCAATCACAATCTCTGGGTAGTCACTTGCTTCAATTAATGATGCAATTAGCATGTAAGATATGTTTCATGGCCAAGATTTGAACAACACAATTAGATTCAAATATTTGGTTAAGTAGCAACTTGACTGTAAGACTTGAAAATTATCATCAGTCATGTAAAATACCTATTTTTTGAACTATATTTATAAAATACCTATCATTGGATGCTTTCAACAAATCCATGCAACCTGTACTATATTTTCAATCTTTGTTATTAAATTGTAGATGGCAGTTTTTGGGTTGATATGTGGATTAATTAGGATAATGAAGAGGAAGATTTACATACAATTTCTTAGGTAAGAAGGCAGTCTAAAAATTTTTAGTAGCAAACGCAAATGGCCCAACACTAAGGAGGTTTTTATTGTTTAGTTTCCTTCTGCTGTCTAGCTAAAATTTGTATGTCAACTGTATCCACTTGTGGTAAGATATGGATGCCAGATTTATTGCTATCTCCTTATATCTGTGTTCTAGTTTTTCTTTGTATTTGGCTTTTCTTTCAACAAAAAAAAGAAAAAGAAAAAGTTGTGGTGTTTTCCCTTCCTTGTGATGTTGGTTGAAATTATTTTTAGGTTGTCAAATATGGAGGATATAATGTTGGGCAAGAAATTGATGTAGAGGAAGAGATTAGTAGTGAGCCAATTAAAAGTGTTCCAACACCAACAACTTCAAACACCATAGATCTTACAGAAGGTTCAATGTAAATATTTCTTTGAGTAAAAAGAAAAAAAGCATACAAATTTCATCACCAGTTGGTCTGATTTTGAAAGGATATGTAATAAAGAGGGGAAAGTAGAGTATGCTGTTTGTAAGTATTGTAAAATTAAACTCAAGTGTCCAAGCACTCAAGGGACAAGCACATTAACAAGACAGTTAAGTTTATGCAAATACAATATAACCAAAAGAGCTAAGGGTCAACAAATGTTGTCATTTACAACAACATATCTGATGGTAGTGACAATTTATCGAATTAAAAATTTGACCAAGAGGCTTGCAAAAGAGCAATGGCATGAATGATTATCTTTGATGAATTGCCATTCAAATTTGTGGAGAAAGAAGGGTTTAGAGAATTTTGTAAAGTTGTGCAACCACTTATCAAGAATATTTCAAGAACCACCATTGTTAAAGAAGTTTACAAAATATACAAGTTAGAAAGAGCTAAATTAAAAGTTATTTGAGAAAACATTCATCGGGTAAGCTTGACAACAGATTTATGGACTTCAAATCAGAATATTGGGTATTTATGTTTGACTGCTCATTTTGTGGACTCTTCTTGGAAGCTTCATAACCATATCATTAATTTTTGTATTCTTCCTCCACCACATACTGGCGAAGCCATCTCTTCTATAATTGAATCTTGTTTAGATGCTTGGAAAATCAGACAAGTTTGTGTGTTACTGTTGATAATGCATCATCTAATGATGTTGCATTAAACACTTTGCGAATAAATTTAAGAATGAAAGATGGCTTGCTTGGGGATGGTAATTCTTTAAATGTTCATTGTATTGCACACATTTTAAACTTGGTTGTGAGAGAGGGAACAGATGAAATTAAAGATTGCATAGCTCGTATTCGTAATAGTGTAAAGTGGGTAAAGAGTTCTCCTAGTAGAAAACAAGCATTTGAAAGATCATGTGAAATGGTTAGAATTTCAACCAAAATGTCTTTGTGTTTGGATGTGTCAACACGTTGGAATTCGACATACCTCATGTTGAAGCATGCTTTATCCTTTGAGAAGGCTTTCAAGCGTCTTGCATTTGATAGTGATGCCTTTAGAAGTACCACTCCTCCTTTTGAAGAGGATTGAAATTATGCTAGAGTACTTTGTGACTTCTTGGGCATATTTTTTGAAACTACTGAGATGTTGTCGGGTACCAAGTATGTTACTTCATCCCTACATTTTCGTTATGTTGACAAGATCCAAGATGCATTAAATTCTTTTTCAGCTGTGCAAACTGACCCTCTCCTTCTTCATTTGTGCAACAAAATGAAGGAGAAGCTTCGTAAGTATTGGGGTTCTGTTGATAAGTTTAATATCTATTTGCTTATTGCTTTTGTCTTGGATCCACGGTACAAGTTAGATAATTTATATTGGTGCCTTAAAAGAGTTCTTCCAATTGATGATGCTTCTGCAATAGCAAGGAAGGTGTATGATAAAATGGTTGCATTGTATGAAATGTATCAAGTCGAGGCTTCTTGTGCATGCTCTTCATCCCAAGGGAGTGTTTTAACATTTGCTTCTTCATGACTACTATTGATGACAAGAAATATGAGGATACATTCGTGAAAAAGAGCAGAGTAGTTTTGATTGTAGCATGTTTGAAGTTGATGCCTACCTAAAAGATCTTCAAGAGAGCTGTAGAACCATTTGATATTTTGGCATGGTGGTCTACTGCTACAAAATACAAAACATTAGCATGTATGGCAAGAGATATTTTGGCTATTCCTGTTTCTACAGTAGCATCTGAATCTGCATTTAGTGCGGGAGGCCGTGTTCTTGACCAATATCGTAGTTCTTTGACACCAATGTTGGTTGAGTGTTTGATTTGTACTCAAGATTGGTTAAGAGCTGCACCAAAGGATCCAGAATATGAAGAACTTATCGATCATTTGGATAAATGTGCAAAAGGTAAAATGTATTTTGTTATATTTTGAATTATTTACCATTCTTTCAATACAATGTTTGACTCATGTTTGTATTTTTTCAGAAGAAGCTGAAAGTATTTCAATAACTTCCTCCTCTCTACCTCCTATTTTACTAAAAGATTAATAAATTGGAGGTATTAGTTGTATTCTCAAATATGTTTTCTTTTTAAATCTTGTTATATAAGATAATGGCTTGTATATTGTTCAAAGGGCTGATGGAGATAATGAAACGGCCCTTTAGCCAGAGTGAAGTTAAGTGCTTAATGCTTCAGTTGTTGGAAGGTGCCCTCTACAGTTTCTTATTATCTTTTTACTTGTACAGAACTTGAACATGGGTGGTGCCGACGACGAGCTTGAAGATGATGCATTAAGATAAAAAAATTGTTTGTTCCTGCTTGCACATTGACGATTTCGAAGAATCCACACATGTCATGCCTCAATTTATAGACACTGCATCTGTCTCAGATGCTTGAGTCAGTAGTTGATACATGTTCTATGTATGAATTTTAATATCATTTCTTACTCTGCCGTGAAGAATTGGATTTTTGCATAATATTGGGAACTTAGAAACCTTCCTGTCACCTTTAGGGAAAAAAATAGTATTGCAGTTAAAGTTAGCATGTTGTGTATTCTTTTCCTCTAAAAATTACCAATTGTTACTAGTTTTTGTCCAGGACTTTTGGCTGAATTTGATAGGATGATAAGTAGAATGACTGGTTGCAACTTTCGGACATTTAAGAGGAAATAGTATAAAATTCTTACAAGCATAAAGTATATGGAAGATCATGCTTATTTCATCATCATCATCTATGTTCTGATGATTTTATTTCATTTTTGGTGTAAATATGTATGGCATTTGATGAATGTATCTTAATCCAATCAGGATGTACACGTGCTGACATTTGATGAATGGATTTCTGTTGATTCTTGTTGTTCTTATGATGCATGACATGGATTTCTTGCTGTGGGCCAAACTAAGATTCATCAGCAAACTGGTTTTCCACCTTTTTTTGGTGTAAATGTGCTCAAGATTGATCATTAATAGAATTCCTTTCTTTGTATATTTTCTTATTATAATAGGATGGAATAATGTTGGTAGTAAAGCAGTACCGTTGCACACACTTATCAACTTGTATATGTATGAAAGGTTATCTGAGTGAGGATGCAATTTTTCTTGTGTTTCAACACTTAAAATGGAACCCCAGGTTGATTGATGTGATATCATGTGTTTGCATTTGGTTTGATGAGATTGCTAAACGGGTTTTGTGGAAGGAGTTTTGCCGAACAGGGCTCCAAAGATGATGCTAGATTTGCAATCCAGTGGAAGCCACAGTGTTGATGGTAACTGGAAAGATTCATATCGGCAAATTGTTAACTTTTGGATTGAACTAAACTTTTTTTTTTTACTGATGTCACACTAAAAGGATTGTTTGATGGGGTATATGCACTTATAAAACCAGTCTTTTTTTTATTTCACTATTAGCTGAATTGTGGGATTAGAGGATTGTTTGATGGGGTATATGCCATATTTGTTTTTTTTTTTTTCATCAACCCGAATTCCAACCCGAAACTCAATCCAAACCCGATTTTTAAAAATAGGGTTAGGGTTGAGGTTTTACAAATAGGGTTAGGGTTAGGGTTGAGAAAAACCCGAGTTTCATGGGCCCGAGTTGCACCCCTAATGGCTCTCACATCCCACGAAATCTTGGTGAAGTCGACAACCCACGAAAGCCAGAAGTCTGGATCTTCTTCCCACAGGCCTCCACGGCTTCATTTCTGGCTCAGACTTAACAAAAATTCCCATGGACTAACCCAATGAGATTAAACTAATTCCTAAGCCTATGTATACCCATGACTTGATTTAATCTCAACCCTTAGACCCATATCCAACCTAATACAAGTTAGCCTAACCTAGGCCTTGATAATACCACACCAGACCCAACAATCTTCACCTTGATAGCATCACACCAGGCCTAACAATCTCCATCTTAGTGCTTTAAGGCCTCAGCTCGACATGTCCATCATCTGCAATACCTACGAAAGTTATCCCATGGAAGAACCTTGATCAGTGCATCTGCTGGGTTCTCCTTGGTATGTACCTTCCAGCTCTCTGTAGCCGATGCCTTTCTTCTGATAGTATCCTCCGGCCACTAGTCCTACCTTATAGCTGATACCCCCTTACTCTAAATGTTATTTGTTGCGTTGATAAATCCATTTGTAACTAATGGGTTTCTTTTCTTGTGGCAAATAGACCACCTACCACGTGCCAGACTTGTGGAGAGACTGCATCTCCTCTGCTATAACCTGCATCTCTGCCATAGCCTAAACCCACCTATCCCTATCCTAGTTGTCCTAGCTCTCCACAGCCTCCTGCTAGATGTAAAGGTCTTCATTCGCTGTCACCAGGGCATATGACATCGAATACTTGAAACCGTATCGAACTGATAGTCGCACATCTCTCTTGGGCCTGTGCAGTATCAGTCCCCTGCCCAGCTGCATCCTCCTGAGTCCTTTGCTTAGTTGCATCCTGCTGAACACCTTACCTTCTGACCCCTCTGCTAGTCCTTTCCATCTGAATCTTAAATCCTTCTGGTCCACTAACAAATGGCACAACTATGTAGGAGGTCATATGACTAATGTTATCGTGTTCCATATCCTGCAGTCTCTGATGTGCATCTATACCATCTCTGCTCTGAAAAATCGAGCTCTCATTGAAGGTCACATCCTTGCTAATGACAACCTTCTTCCTAAGGGGTCCCACAGCCGATACCCCTTGATTCCACGCGGGTAGCCCAGGAATACCATCTTCTTAGACCTATGTCCAACTTACTCCGCTCCCCAGCACCAATGTGCACATATGCCATGCATCTAAATACCCTCAGATGGTTTAGGCTTGTCTTCCCTCCAGACCATATCTCCTCTGAAATGCTTCCATCCAACTTGGTGTGCGATGATTGATTGACCAAGTAGTTGGCTACATCTACTGCGTCATCCCAAAATATCTTTGAAAGCTCTGCCTGTAGCCTCAAGCATCTTGCTTTTTCCATCAGTGTTTTGTTCATCCTCTCAGCCACCCCTTCTGAAGGAAGAAATAACCTCCAAGGCATGCATATTTTAAAATTTTGATAATAATTACCAATGCGGAAGCTTAAAGATTAAATATTAATCTATCCAACGTGCATCAAGATCATATCTTTGCCTTATACTATAGGATCGTTTGATCTAAATTATGCATATAAATAAAATCTTCAAGATAATAAGTTATACTACTTATCTTGAAGCTTGCCTTAAGATCTAGGGATTATATTACTTACCATAAGAACAATAGTAAATTCGTTGTGCTCTACAGCCGTTCAATTGTCCGACCTCTAGAATCGTCCACTCGAAGTCCCCGAATGATCGGATTTTCGGAAGTGCTAGCTCGCGGAAAACAACTTTACTGATCTTTAAATCCTCCACTTGAATCTTCCTCCAAGATCCACCAAACTTTTGCTAACACCAGCAAGATCCACCAAGCTTTTGTTAACACCAGAATCACACTAGAATTTCTGTTCTAACTCTTAGAACTATATCATTTTGTTCTGACTCTTTAGAATTTTAATCCATATCCGATCTGGTGAAGAATGTCCTCTATTTTATAGGCACAATTAAGCCTTTAGCTCATTGAATTCTAACACTTAGAATTCCAACGTAAATTCTAACACTTAGAATTTCAACGTTTGGTGGAAACCAAAGAGGCACATTAATTCCACATAAATTCTAACACTTAGAATTCCAACGAAAATCATTTGAAGAAGATTAAAGGTTAAATTCTGCATGAGAATTTAATCTCTCATGAGATAAGATTTTAGTTATCTCATCATGTGAGATCCTCATACGAGAAAACTCTTTTCACACATGGGGTCTGGGTTTGGGTTTTGATTTAAGCTGATTTAAATTTATTGGATTGAACCTACATAAATCAGGGTCCTAGCCCAAATCAATTTGGCTAGTCCTGAATCTTTTTAAATCCAAATCAAGTCTAATTTCAAATCAATATTTGAAATTGGTTAGTCCTTCTAATGGACTTAAACCCAATTGGATCTTATTAACTTATACTTAACCCAATTGAGATAATTCAATCAATCAAATTGATTAATTAAATCAGATATGATTCTCAATCGTTGATCAACAAATAGATCATTCTGGGAAACTTCAATGCGTGTGACTCTATAGGTTCGAACCTAAGCCAGTAGCAGGAACAACTTCCTATACTAATCAATGTGCCTATCTAGCAATGGAACCCGACGTTCGGATAGGTCGAAGAGTTGCCGAGCAAACTCCAAGAAATCTAAGAAATAGTTACCGTATAATTCATTCTTTTGACCACAAATGCTAAGGATGGCTTAAGAGCCTGTCAACTCTAAACAGCAAATCCATAAAGTGATTTTAACTTTAGTGATCATGTGACCATCACATGAAGTGCCTTGGCCAAGGTCTTGCTAAGTTGAAATAGAAGCATTTCTCCTTTTAACAGGATAGGTCAAATTCCATCTTGATCCATAACTGACTACCATAAGTACTTGACTACACTCAGTAATCTTTTGTAGCTGGATTAAAAATCCACATGGTTGGCACCTCAGTACAATGAGTTGCTTGCAAGTCACCGGTTGTGATCTTTAGGTCTTATAGATACTTATACCCATATCTTTCCGGATTAACTCTTGACAACAGAGTGTCCGAAAATAGTCACGTTTGGTAAATATACTCCTATACTTTTACCTGTATGTCATACCAGTGTCTTACACTCCTTGGTTAAGAGGACAACCAACAAATATGATATACAACGTTCTATAATTGATAGTACTATGACCCTATCATAGTATATCATTTGGTCACGATCACTTTTGAGGAACTTTAAAGATAAATCTTCCTTTATTGTAAAAGAAGATCTTAGGGCTTCATTACTATTAGGAGTTTAAGAAGATATTCTTGTAATGAATAAACTGCAAATAACTTTTATTAATATATCATTTATATGCTATTTACATCAGCATAATCATCAAATGATTTGCTTTAGGATACAATTCCCAACAAATTCTCATTTAGCCTAAAGCCACTCATTACAGTATCTAATACCCATCTTTAACTTATAGTCATCAAACTCCTTGATGCTGAGTGCTTTAGTAAATAGGTCGCCTAGGTTTTTTTTCGTCAATCTTCTGAAGATTTATGTCACCTCATTCTACAATCTCTCGAATAAGATAAAACCAGCGCAGTATATGCTTAGTGCGCTGATGTGCTCGTGGTTCCTTCGCTTGAGCTATGGCACCAGTGCTGTCATAGTATAACAGGATTAGTCCATCTATGAAAGGTACCACTCCAAGCTCAAAATAAATTTTTGCAGCCACACAGCTTCTTTCGCGGTATCTAATGTAGCGATGTACTCTACCTCGCACATTGAATCTGTCACTGTATGTTGCTTGGAAACTTTTTCAGCAGACAGCTCCACCATTCAAGATAAACATGAAACCCGACACACTTTTGCTATCATCGTGATCTGATTGGAAACTAAAATCAGTATATCCCATAAGTTTTAAATCAGACTCTCCATAGACTAACCACTGGTCCTTAGTATTTCGTAAATACTTAAGGATTGTCTTAACAACTTGCCAGTATTTTTCTCCTGAATCAAATTGGTATCTGCTCACTACTCCTAGTGAGTATGCTATGTCTAATCTTGTACATATCATGGTGTACATAATCGATCCCACTGCTAAAGTATATGGAATTTGACTCAAACGTTCTCTTTGTTAGGAGTTATCGGATAATTCTTCTTGGAAAGATTAATTCCATGGCCTATCAGGAGATAGTCTTTCTTGGAATTCTTCATGCTAAACCTCTTTAGCATGGTATCAATGTATGTAGAATAGGATAAACCAAGCATCCTCTTAGATCTATCTTTGTAGATCTTCATCCCTAGGATGTAGGATGCTTCTCCTAGATCTTTCATGGAGAATTGCGATGATAACAATGTCTTTATTCCTTGTAATGCAGGGATATCATTCCTGATTAAGAGAATATTATCCACATATAATACAAGAAATACAATAACGGAACCATTAGCCCATTTATATATGCAAGGTTCTTCTTTATTTTTAATGAAGGCATAAGATTTGATCACATTATCAAATCATATGTTCCAACTCCTACATGCTTGCTTAAGTTCATAAATGGACTTCTGTAGCCTACACACTTTAGACTTGTCTTCAGATATAAAACCTTCAGACTGTATCATATACACCTGTTCTTCTAAATTATCATTTAAAAAAAGTTGTTTTAATATCCATCTGCCAAATCTCATAATCAAGTGTGATGCTATGGCTAGTATAATCCGAATGGATTTCAGCATTGCCATAGGAGAAAATGTCTCATCATAGTCAATACCATAACGTTGACGATACCCCTTGGCAACCAGACGTGCTTTATAAGTCTCTACCTTTTCATCTGCGCCTTTTTTCCTCTTAAAAATCCACTTACACCCTATGGGTTTTATTCCTTCGGATGGGTCAACTAATGTTCATACATTATTGCCCTTTATGGAATCAAGTTCGGATTTTATGGCATCAAGCTATTTATCAGAGTCAGTCCTTTGCATAGCATCCATATAGGTGATCTGATCCTCGTTGTTCTCATTGAGCTCAATAGAATCCTCGTTCTTGACCAAGAAACCTAAGTATCTGTCTGGTTGATGTGGTACTCTACCAGATCGCCTTAATGGTGCATCTAAAATGGGTTTTGAGTTTGATCTAATCAACTCAGAGTCTAAGGGTTTAATGGTTTGTGTTGTTCCTTCTACTTGATGAACTTCCTCAAGTTCAACATTAGAGCTATTTATTCCTTCCCTAAGAAACTCCTTTTCAAGAAAAATTGCTCTATTACTGATGAACAACTTTTGTTCTTCAGTATTGTAGAAGTAATATCCTTTGGTTTCTTTCAGATAGCCGTTAAAAAAATATTTGTTAAATTTGGGTTCGAGTTTATCTCATTTTGCACGTTTCACATAAGCTGGACACCCCCAGATTCTCAGATAGTTGATAACCGATTTACGTCCATACCACATCTCATGTCGAGTTTTAGGAACAGACTTACTTGGAACCTTATTAAGAATATGACAAGCTGATTCTAATGCATATCCCCAAAATGATATTGGTAAGCTTGCTAAACCTATCATGGACCGAACCATGTCTAACAAGGTTCAATTCCTTCTTTCCGATATACTATTATACTGCGGTGTTCCTGAAGGAGTCCATTGGGAGAGAACCCCATTCTCTCTTAGATATGTCACAATGTCATTTGAAAGACATTCTCCTCCTCGATCTGATCGAAGGGTCTTAATATATTTTTATGTTTATTTTTCTACTTCTTTATGATATAGTTTGAACATTTCAAATGACTCATATTTATGTCTCATAAGATAGACATAACCGAACCTAGAAAAGTCGTCTGTAAAAGTAATGAAGTGGTAATATTCTGTTGAGTTCCTGCACTTGGGCTCTGCAACAATGGGTTCAACAACCTCCATCCTCACAAAATCTGGTTCATAAATTTGATCAAACACCTGGAGTGCACCCAGAATTTGTCCCCTTTGTGAGTGAAGATTTAGTCCTTTGATCTTTGCCACTATTTTTAGATATTGTTCGGAAGGTGGAAGAAAGCTTCTGACCACACCAATGATTACCCTTGGTTCCTTGCACACTTCACATAGATTTGAGAGGGTTTGCACATCAAGATCAAGCACAAAATGAGATCTAACTTGCCGATGAAGACAAACTCAAGCCACCACAAGCACTCTCAAAGAGCTCCCAAAATGTCCAAGATAAAAAATCTTAGCTCATCCACACATCCTTTTTATATGGACTCCCATAATGACCAAAATACCCATGACCCAACAAAACCATACAAACATAACAAAAGACCCATACCGACATGACAAAAGACAGAAGTAAAGAAAGATGATAGATAGATGAGATCTTCCCACTACAGTCCGTGGTTTGATCTCTCTAGCTCGAGAATAAACCTACTCCCTTGCCAGCCTAAGTAGACACCATATTGCTACGCCGCTACCAATCTCAAGCTTGCCGATGAAGACAAACTCAAGCCGCCACAAGCACTCTTAAAGAGCTCCCAAAATGTCCAAGATAAAAAATCCTAGCTCATCCACACATCCTTTTATATGGACTCCCACAATGACCAAAATACCCATGACCCAACAAAACCATACAAACATAATAAAAGACCCATACCAACTTGACAAAAGACAAGATAAGATAATATGAAAGACATTATAAGGATCAACTAGTAGCATCAAGTGGGTCCAATGTGCTTCCTCCCGCTTTGTCCCGAATTCGTGCGCTCCTACGTCTTGGTGCTTCACCATTCCCTCCCCCTTCGAGAACTCCCTTGTCCTCAAGGGATAGGTTCGAAAATTGTTTGGCCACATCCTCATAGTCTTCCCATGTCGCTTCCTCCACTGGTAGCCCTTTCCAATGAATCAATACTTGCCACACATCAATACTTTCCTTGCCTTTCTTATGCTTCCGATAACGAAGAACCGCTTCGGGCTTTAGTAATATTGTTCCTTCCTCATCAAAAGAAGGCAGCTCTTCAACAACATACTCCGGTTCTCCCATCATTTTCTTCAATGCAGTCACATGAAACACGTCACATGAAACACAGGATGAAGGAGAGAAGATTCAGGCAATTCTAACTTATATGCTACCTCTCCAACGCGCTTCAACACCTTAAAAGGCCCATAGTAGCGCTGTGAAAGCTTGACATTAAATCTCTTCTTGAGTGATTTTTGCCTATATGGTTGTAACTTGAGATATACATAGTCCTCGGGTTCAAAGCTTACATCCCTCCTGCCTTGGTCATAATACTTTTTCATTCTATTTTGTGCCTTCATGAGTGCCTTCTTCACATTAGTAAGAACTTCATCTCTTGTTCTCAACTCCTCCTCCACCTCATCATTCTTGGCTCTTCCCTTTTCATAACTATTCAACATGGGAGGTGACCTTCCATATGTTACCTCGAATAGGCTTATGTTGATGGAAGCATGATATGTGGTGTTGTGCCAATATTCAGCCCATGGAAGGTGCTCTTTCCATCTTGATTGTTCATTATAACAATAGCACCTAAGATATTGCTCCAATGTCCGGTTCACCACCTCCGTTTGCCCATCCATTTGGGGGTGATAGGATGAACTAGCTTTCAGCTTGCTATCTTACAAAGTGAAGAGTTCTTGCAAAAAAGAACTCATGAATAATGCTCACCGATCCGTCACAATATTCCATGGTATTCCATGCAACTTTAGCACATTTTCAATAAAATTTTTTGCTACACTACTAGCGGTGAAAGGATGCCGAAGAGGTATAAAATGAACACCTTTACTCAATCTATCCACAACAACCAAGATGGCTTCATGTCCTTACTCGTCGGTAGTCCTTCCACAAAGTCCATGGAGAGATCTTACCAAATCCTTGCCGGTATTGGTAATGGTTGTAGCAAACCCATTGGAGCCCTTTGATCATATTTAACTTTTTGGCATATGTCACATTTGGCCACCATTTCCTTCACCTCCTTCTTTAAGCCCTCCCGATAGAAGAAATGTTTTACCTTAAGATATGTTCTCAACCATCCGGAGTGTCCCCCTTCTGCTAGGGTGGAAATGAGTCAATGTCTCCTCCCGCAGCCCCGGTACACATGGAACATAAATACAATCACCATAGTATAGCAATCCACTCCTCATTTTGTAGCCCTCAACTCCCATCTCTCTTTTCTTAAGCTTTTCATAAATCTCCAATAACCTCTTGTCAAGTTGCACCGCTTCACGCACCTTGTCCCAAACCTCCCATTCAGCACCACTAAGAGCATGCAAACTTGCTTCATTTTCAGCATAAATCGTCCACAACATAGAGCTCCCTTCCTTCCTGGATAAAGCATCGTCCACCTTGTTTTTCTTTCCCGGTTGGTAGACTATGTCATACTTAAAACCCAACAACTTTACCATGAATTTTTGCTGCTCCGGTGTGACAATTTTCTGCTCTAAAAGATGCCTCAAAGGTTGTTGATCTGTCACAATTGTGAACCGCCTACCCAAAAGATATGTCTCCAAACTTTGACTGCATGTATTACCGCTAACATCTCACAGACATATGTGCTCCAAGTTTTCTTTATAGGACCCAACACTTTGGAAAGGAAAGCTAATGATCTTCTTTCTTGCACTAACACCGCTCCAATTCCTTCCCCACTAGCATCGGTATACACTTCGAAAGGCTTCTCAAAATTTGGTAGTGCCAAAACCGGAGTTTGAGTCATAGCCCGCTTCAAATCTTCAAATGCTTGTTTCGCCTCATCACTCCATACAAAACTATCTTTTTCCAACATGGATGTTAAAGGTTTAGCAATCAGCCCATAGTTCTTTACAAACCTTCTATAGTAGCCGGTGAGTCCCAAAAATCCCCTCAATGCAGTGATATTGGAAGGTAGTGGCTAATCCACCATAGTTTCTATCTTCTTGTTATCAACCTTCACCCCATTTCCAGAAATGAAATGTCCAAGATACTCCAACTCTTATTGAACAAACTCACATTTTGCTAACTTGACGAAGAAATGGTGCTCCTCCAACAACCCAAGCACCGTCTCCAAATGACCAACATGTTCTTCCATTGACTTGGAGTATATAAGAATGTCATCAAAAAATACTAGCACAAATTTGCACAAGAAAGGCTTGAATACCTCATTCATGGCGGCTTGAAATGTGGAGGGAGCGTTGCACAACCCAAATGGCATGACAAGGTATTCAGTATCCCGAGTGTGTTCTAAAAGCCGTTTTGTGCACATCATCTTTCTTCATTCTGATTTGATGGTACCCCGCTCTCAAATCCAATTTGGTGAAGATCATCGCACCATGAAACTCATCCAACATCTCATCAATGGGAAAACGGTCCTTCATTGTAGCTTCATTTAGGGCCCTATAGTCGGTGCAAAACCTCCATGAACCATCCTTCTTCCTTACCAACAACACCGGTGAAGAGAAGGGACTAGTACTGGATCGAATCAACCCTTGGTTCAGCATTTCTTCCACTTGCCACTCTATTTCTCCTTTCTGAAAATGGGCATAACGATAAGGGGGAACATTCACAGGTCTTGTCTCATCCCGTAGAACAATTCGGTGATCAAAGGACCTACTTGGTGGCAACCCATTTGTAGCTCCAAAACATTTTTGTGCTCTTCAATCACACGCCTTATTGAAGTAGGTAGTTGTTGCAATTTTTTGCTTCACCCTTTCACCTTGCTTCCCATCATCCCATGCTTGATTGGTATTTGCTAGTACAATGGAAAAACAATATGCACCACTCCGATATAATTTTTTCATCATATTTGCTTCACATTGCTGAATTTCTTTGGAGATCAGTGCTTTCCAAACCCTCTTTTTGCCACCAAATTTGAATTTCATTGTCATAGACCCATAGTCGGTCAACACCCTTCCAACACTCTTCAACCAAGTACTTCCAAGTACTATATCTAAGCCCACAATAGTGATGACATACAGATCCGTAACAATCTTAACACCTTGAACATTGATCTTCTCATCCCACACCACCTCATCACATTTCAGCTTTTTCCCATTGACAACCTTTACCTCAAATGGTTCAACCGCTACTCCCGAGTCCAATCCTCTTGATAATGTCAGCGTTAACAAAGTTGTGGGATGCCCCACTATCCACCAACAAAGTCACTTCATGTTTTCAATCCACGCCATGAGCCGCATAGTGGATGGTGCTTTTACCCCTGACATAGCATGAAGGGACAACTCCGCTTCCTCTCCTCCAATGCCACTCATGGCCCACTTCATTTTCGGATTCACCATTGGAATTTTCAGCACCTTCCTTCATCATCGCTATATCCACAATCATGAACACTTGGCCCATCTTGCACTTATGTTCCTTACTCCACTTTTCTTCACACTTGAAACACAACCCCTTCTTTATACGTTCTTGTACCTCATCTTTGGATAGTTTTGTTACCTCTTTTTGCCTTTGGTGGGTTCTTTCAAAATTTTTTTCCTTTCCATGGTGCTTTGGATGACTTTCCAACTTGCCCATCCTTGCCTTGATTTTTTCAACATAGTAGCTATCTTCCAAAATTTTCACCATCTTCATTGCCTCTTGTAGACGCCTTGGTTGTTTCAATTTGAGTTCCCTAGCCAACCATGGTTTCAGTCCTTCAAGAAAAGCCTCCATAAGTAACTCTTGTAACTTTGCACCTTCCCTTCTTGTTTCAGTTTGGCTAATTGCCCATGGTGATTTACCACCGGGGATGGTCCCCAATGTTCCATGAATTCATGTTCAAAGGCCGTACAACCAAGTCTCCTTCCTTCTTGTTCAAATCTGAATTTGAGCCACCGCCACCATTTACTAGCCTTCCCATCCATGAAGAAACAAGCCACATCTACCCTCATCGCTGGGCACCTCATACACATGAAAATAGTGTTGGGCTTTGTCCAACCACTCATGAGGATCTCCACCATCAAAGCGAGGAAAATCAATCTTTGGTTTTCTTGGTTTCTGATCATGGTAACTCTCCTCCCTTCTATCATGTCCATCTCTATTTCCACGCCATCCATGTCTCCTTCATGGCCCATAGTGATGCCCATGACCAACGGCCCTCCTCCTACGCAATGGCTGCCCATCATCAGAAGCCTCGTTGTCCTCTTCCTGGGAGTGCCAATCATTCTGCCCATGCCTATGGTAAGAATCCCGTGAATATGCTAAATTATCAAGCCATCTCTCCACTGCAATTCCTCTACCTTCAACTCTGCCTTCCCGCCTCCTTTCTTTCCATTCCGGCTCCTCCTCATGCCTTGATCTTTCCGAATCAAAGTCACCATGAGATGCATGCCTTTAATCTGCATGTCGCCTAGTAGGTCCAGAATTGTTGGACCGTCCATCCCTTCTCCTCTCCCCATCATGTTCCACACTTTTTCGCTCCATGCGCTCCCTTCTCTCCGTGGTGTTAAGGGAGATTTGATTAATGGCGGCCTTCATTTCAGCTAATACTGCCATAATTTCTTTTTGGTTCTCCTCCAATGCTTCGAACCTCGCTCGGTTAGAGCCCTGTGTTGCTTCCCACTCCATGACTTCCACAACCAAAAGAGGTACCTTGAGTTCCCCACTACGATGTAATCTCAATGAAAGCACCAAATTTGTTGAGTTCCCTCACTTGGGCTCCACAACAATGGGTTCAACAACCTCCAACCTCACAAAATCTGGTTCAAAAATTTGATCAAACACCTGGAGTACACCCAGAATTTGTCCCCTTTATGAGTGAAGATTTAGTCCTTCGATCCTTGCCACTATTTTTAGATGTTGTTCAAGAGGTGGAAGAAAGCTTTGACTACACCAATTATTACCCTTGGTTCCTTGCACACTTCACACAGATTTGAGAGGGTTTCCACATCAAGAACAAGCACAAAATGAGATCTAACATAAACAAACCAGATTTGACAACAATGAAGAACACCACTTCAATAACCAACAAATCCCACCTATTACAAGCCTCCAAAATAAAGAAAAAATACAGCAGTAAAGAAAGATGATAGATAGATGAGATCTTTCCACTACAGCCCGTGGTTTGATCTCTCTAGCTCGGGAATAAACCTACTCCCTTGCCAGCCCAAATAGACACTGTATTGTTATGCCGCTACCAATCTCAAGTTCGCCGATGAAGATAAACTCAAGCCGCCACAAACACTCTCAAAGAGCTCCAAAAATGTCCAAGATAAAAAATCCTAGCTCATCCACACATCCTTTTTATATGGACTCCTATAATAACCAAAATACCCATGACTCAATGAAACCATACAAATATAACAAAAGACCCATACCAACATGACAAAAGACAAGATAAGATAATATGAAAGATATTATAAGGATCAACTAGTAGCATCAAGTGGGTCCAATGTGCTTCCTCCCGCTTTGTCCCGAATTCGTGCGCTCCTACGCCTTGGTGCTTCACCATATTCTTCTTTGGCACAAGTGCTTATTGGTCCACATACATCAGTATGTATTAGACCCAATATCTCTTTGGCTCTTTCATCTTTTCTAGTAAAAGATGACTTTGTCATTTTACCAGAAGACATGATTTACAGGTAGTTAATGATTCACAATCATCAACTTGAAGGATGCCCTCCTGGGTTAACCTGTTTAATCTGTTCTTGTTGATATGACCCAGCCGATTGTGCCAAAGATAAACATATGTGACATTAGTTATTCTAGGGCATTTACTTGATTTGTACACTACATTCACAGGCTGTGATAATATGTAAATGACATTAAATAAATGCCCAGACATTATAGTGACTCCATTCATAATGATATTCAAAGTAACATCCTTTATTGAAATTTCATAATGACTTTTTGCCAGAAGGCCTATAGAAATTACGTTCAACAAGAACGTTGGGCAAAAATGACAATCATTTAGTATGATGACATTTCTATTGAAAACCATTTCAAGAACTCCTAATAGCAGAACTGGAACTAATCTTCCATCCTCGACATTAAGGAATCTTTCGTTGTCTTCAAATCTTCTAGTGACCTGTAGTCCCTGCAATGAATTGCAAATGTTAAAAGGACTCACGGTATTCAATACCCAGGTTGATTTTCATACACAGAAAAATTACAAGGTGTTATTATATAAATACCTTGTTAGCAATATCTTGCCCTTTTTCTTTTTTGGCCTGTTTGGATCAAGTGTGGCAATGTAAAGAGGACAGTTCCTCTTCCAGTTCCCTTGCTTCTTGCAATGAAAGCATTCAGCCTGACTTTTATCAATTTTCTTCTTCTACATCTGATTCCTTATAGATGTCCTAGCATGTTGTACCTTTTTTATTTTTTTTCTTCTTTCCTTTCCCAAAGGGGTGACGCCCTACCTTAGATCCTTCAACTATATTAACCAAACCCTTAGAGAGCTGGTTATCCTTCTCAAAGTTCTATAACAATCCCAATAAACCATGGTAGTTGACTGCAGGCTTTGTCATTCAATAATGAGTAAGGAAAGGTTGGAAGAATTGAGGCAAGGAATTTAGGATCACATCTTTTCCCAATTGCTTATGTAGAGAAAAGTCAAGCTTGCTTAGGAGTTCTATCTTCTCGATCATGTATAATACGTGATCAATGGCAGGAAGTCCATCCCTCATTCAAGCATTAAAAATAGCACAACTAGTCTTGTGCCTTTCAATGTCATTGGGTGTGCTGAAAGATTCATTCAATGCTTGAATGATTTCTTCTGGCTAAGCATTCTTGGACCAACGATCGAATTAATCGTTCATTGCTATTAGCATGATGCAACGCACATTAGTTCTATCACTGAGCCACTTCTGATAAGTGTCGCTCTCAAAACTATGGGTGTATGTATTAGATATCTCTGGTATAGGATTATTCAGAATATACAGTATCCTCTCATGTTCAAGGATGATCTTAAGTTTTCTAAACCAGCTATTGAAATTTAAACCATTCAACTTGTCACTATCCAATAGGGACCTTAATGATAAATTAGTGGCCATTTTCTACCTAAGAAAAAACTAAACTTTATTAGTATATAAATTAATTCTGTCTAAAGACTTGACTTTAGTCTAAAGATTCTTTCATTATTTTGTTCAAATTGGCAGCCTCTACACCCCAATTCGAAGAATTATTCTTAATTCTTTAGTGGGCACTAAGATCCACATAGACTATATACAGGCCCAAATGAAGCTTGGCCAACCCATATGCATCTAAGAGTAGGTTCAAAACTAATTGTTTTCCTAAACAATTTTTAGTGTTCAGTTTTGCACCATGTTCCTCTTCAGCAGGCATAGAGTGCCTCCACTGAAAGTTCTGGTTAGGTCTAATCATTAAATAATATAATCAATGCAACTTATCTATAGACAACCAAACCTGAGTGAAGCTTAACCCATCTGACTGTCTATTTAATAGTTGCGCTGACTTATCATATAATGAATGATAATTTGATGGTTGGCAAGCACAGGCATAAAGTACCTCAATGATTATCAAGATATTGGACTCATTATTACTCACCTTAATGGGAGGCTATGATCTAGTTATCATATAACTATTTCATTTTAAGGACCCAATAATTTTAGAGAATTTAATAATCCGAAGATAAATTAACTAATCAAGTTCTTCCACTGAATCTATGAAGTCAATAGAATAAGACAAGATTAAGCCAAGTTAAGTGGCATCTAAATCAATCAGACTAATTTTCTTATAGGCATGGGTCAACTTGAATCAGGTAAATGATCTTAATCATAAATGGTTCACCATGTTAACTAGATAAGTAAGACCGATGGGAAGAATATGCCATTAACTCATTAAAGACGCATCAGTACGGGTAGCTTTCAATTAAAAATCATTCGATCGTTGATCCTAGAGTAACTTACCAACTTACCTTTACATCATATGGTTAACCAATTTTGACTTGACCATCTAAGAGATTTATGCTCAACCACAAAGCCTAATCTACTTCCTTTTGGTTTAATCAAAGACATGGACATAATCAGCTACAACTATTGTTTGATTTAGAGCATCCTTAACCTAATCTAATTAATTTAGATTTGATCAAATACTCTTATAGTCCATTTGATTTAAACCTTAGGGTCTAATCCTTTATGGACCTGATTTAGCTAACCCAAAAGACTAAATATATTTCATTTTTCCATAACTTCCATGTTATATATTTTGAATTATGCATCACATGCATTATATAAGTACTCATAATTTATATATTTAGATTATATCTAAAATAATTATGAATAAATATTTGACATTCAAATAAGACTCTCATAAATATCTGTATGTTTCATAACATAGACAACGAACTCTCATATCTATGTTTTTATTCTAAACATGCAATTATTATGCCTTTATATAATATCAATATATATCAAATGTAAAACTTCTCTTGAGAGTGCGTGTAATCTGTGTTTGGTGCCAAAGATCAATGTAAATTATCTTTTGACTAATCATCAAAGATGAATGAACCATAGTGGCACCGCAACACGTCATAGAATACCTCGTTGAATGGGTAATAAGGATTTTTAATCCATCTATGACTGGATGGCCTGGTGATCCAATTTAACTATAATTACAAAATTAGCAAGAACACTAATTTACATGCAATAAATTAGATCAAGACAAAACCATGCTTGATACCATTTGAATGGAGAAATAACCTCCAAGGCATGTATATATTAAAATTTTAATAACAATTACCAATGCGGAAGCTTAAAGATTAAATATTAATCTATTCAATATGTATCAAAATCGTATCTTTGTCTAATACTATAGGATCGTTTGATCTAAATTATGCATATAAATAAAATCATCAAGATCATATCTTGATCTTCAAGATAAGAAGTCATACTACTTGTCTTGAAGCTTGCCTTAAAATCTAGGGATCATATCACTTACCTTAAGAACAATAGATAAATTCGTTGTGCTCTACAGCCATTCAATCGTCGGCCTCTAGAATCTTTCATGCGAAGTCCTTGAATGATCGGATTCCCGGGAGTGTTAGCTTGCGAAAAATAACTTTGTTGATCTTGAATCCTTCCACTTGAATCTTCCTCCAAGATTCATCAAACTTTTGCTAACACCAGAATCACACTAGAATTTTCTGTTCTAACTCTTAGAACCATATCATTTTGTTCTCACTCTTTAAAATTTTAATCCATATCCGATCGAATGAAGAATGTCCTCTATTTTATAAGCACAATTAAATCTTTAGCCCATTGAATTCTAACACTTAGAATTCGACATGAATTCTAACACTAGAATTCCAACATTTGGTGGAAACCAAAGAGACACATTAATTTCACATGAATTTTAACACTTAGAATTCCAACAAAAACTGTTTGGAGAAGATTAAAGGTTATACATTAAAATTTGCATGAGAATTTAATCTCTTATGAGATGAGATTTTGGTTATCTCATCATGAGATCCTCATACGAGAAAACTCTTTTACACATGGGGTCTGAGTTTGAGTTTTGATTTAAGCTGATTTGAATTTATTGATTTGTAGGGAGAAACAATCTCGAGGCATGCATATTTTAAAATTTGATAACAATTATCAATGCAGAAACTTAAAGATTACATATTAATCTATCTAACATGCATCAAGATCATATCTTTTCCTTATACTATAGGATCGTTTGATTTAAATTATGCATATAAATAAAAAACATCAAGATCATATCTTGATCTACAAGATGAGAAGTCATACTACTCGTCTTGAAGCCTACCTTAAGATCTAGGGATCAAATCACTTACCTTAAGAACAGTAGGTAAATCCTTTGTGCTCGGCAGCCGTTCAATCATTCGGCCTCTAGTATCGTCCACGCGAAGCCTCGAATGATCGGATTCCCAGGAGTGCTAGCTTGTGAAAAAACAACTTTGCTGACCTTGAATCCTCCACTTGAATCTTCCTCCAAGATCCACCAAACCTTTGCTAACACCAGAATCACACCAGGATTTTCTATTCTAACTCTTTAGAAATTTAATCCATAACATTCGTTGTTATTCAATGATCTGGTGAAGAATGTCCTCTAATTTATAGGTCAATGTAGCCTTTAGCCTATTGAATTCTAACACTTAAATTTTGTCGTTCGGTGAAAACTAAAGAAATGCAGCATTTGGTTAATTCCGACGTTCGATGAAAATCAAAGAGACGCAACGTTTAGTAAATGACGTTCGGTGAAAACCAAAGAGATGTAAATTCTAACACTTAGAATTCCATCGTTGGTTAATTCAAAGAGGTACATTAATTCCATATGAATTCTAACATTTAGAATTCCAACGGAAACAGCTTGGAGAAGATTAAATTAATATATTAATTCTACATAAGAATTTAATCAAGTTATCTCATTATATGAGATCCTTATGCGAGGGGTTTGGATTCGGGTTTTGGTTTAAGATGATTTGAATTTATTGGACTGAACCTACATAGATCATGGTCCGAGCCCAAATCAAATTTGTCTAGTCCTGAAACTATTTAAATCCAAATCAAGTCTAATTTCAAATCAATATTTGAAATTGATTAGTCCTTCTAATAGACTTAAACCTAATTGAATCTTATTCACTTATACTTAACCCAATTGAGATAATTCAGTCAATCAAATTGATTAATTAAATCATATACGATTCTCAATTATTGATCAACAAATAGATGTACTTAACCCAATTGAGATAATTCAGTCAATCAAATTAATTAATTAAATCATATACGATTCTCAATTGTTGATCAACAAATAGATCATCCTAGGAAACTTCTATGCGTGTGACTCTCTAGGTTCGAACCTAAGCCGGTAGCATAGGAACAACTTTCTATACTAATCGATGTGCCCATCTAGTAATGAACCCAACGTCCGGATAGGTTGAAGAGTTGCCGAGAAAACTCCAAGAACCCTAAGAAATAGTTACCGTATAATTCATCCTCTTGACCACAAATGCTAAGGATGGCTTAAGAGCCTGTCAACTCTAAACAGCAAATCCATACAGTGAATTTCAACTTTAGTGATCATGTGACCTTCACATGAAGTGCCTTGGCCAAGGTCTTGCTAAGTTGAAACACAAGCATTTCTCCTTTTAACGGGATAGGTCAAATTACATCTTGATCCACAACTGACTACCACAAGTACTTGACTGCACCCAGTAACCTTTCGTAGCTGGATTAGAAATTCAACTGGTCCGGCACCTAAGTACAATGAGTTGCTTGCAAGTCACCGGTTGTGATCTTCAGGTCTGAAGGATACTTATACCTATATCTTCTCGGATTAACTCTTGATAGCAGAGTATCCAGAAATGAGCCATGTTCGGTGAAATGTACTCCTACACTTTTACCTGTATGTCATACCAGTGTCTCTACACTCTTGGTTAAGAGGACAACCAACAAATATGATATACAACGTCCTATAATTGATAGTACTATGCCCTGTCATAGTATATCATTTGGTCGCGAACTCTTTTGAGGACCTTCAAAGATAAATCTTCCTTTATCGTAATAAAAGATCCTAAGGGCTTCATTACTATCAGGAGTATTAAGAAGATGTTCTTGTAATGAATAAACTGCCAAATAACTTTTATTAATATATCAATTTATATGCTATTTACATTAGCACAATCATCAAATGATTGGCTTTAGGATACAATTCCCAACAAACTCCCACTTAGCCTAAAGCCACTCATTACAGTATCTAATACCCATCTTCAACTTGTAGTCGTCAAACTCCTGCTGAGTGTTTTAGTAAATGGGTCACCTGGGTTTTTCTTTCCATCAATCTTCTGAAGATTTATGTCACCTCATTCTACAATCTCTCGAATAAGATGAAACTGGCGTAGTTCGCAGCCACAGCTTCTTTCACGACATCTGATGCAGCGATGTACTCTACCTCGCACACTGAATCTGCCACTGTATGTTGCTTGGAACTTTTTCAGCAAACAGCTCCACCATTCAGGATAAACACAAAACCCATACACTTTTGTTATCATCATGATCTGATTGGAAACTAGAATCAGTATATCCAACAAGTTTCAAATCAGACTCTCCATAGACTAACCACTGGTCCTTAGTATTTCTTAAATACTTAAGGATTGTATTAACAACTTGCCATTGTTTTTCTCCTAGATCAGATTGGTATCTACTCACTACTCCTAGTGAGTATGCCATACCTGTCTTGTACATGTCATGGTGTACATAATCAATCCCACTATCGAAGCATATGGAATTTGACTCATACGTTCCCTTTCCTTAGGAGTTGTCGGACAATCCTGCTTAGAAAGATGAATTCCATGGCCTATCGGAAGATAGCCTTTCTTGGAATTCTCCATGCTAAACCTCTTTAGCACTGTGTCAATGTACGTAGATTGGGATAGACCAAGCATCCTCTTAGATCTATCTCTATAGATCTTCATCCCTAGGATGTAGGAGGCTTCTCCCAGATCTTTCATGGAGAATTGTGATGATAACCATGTCTTTATTCTTGTAATGCAGGGATATCATTTTGATTAAGAGATATTATCCACATATAATATAAGAAATACAATAATGGAACCGTTAGCCCATTTATAAATGCAAGGTTCTTCTTTATTCTTAACAAAGCCATAAGATTTGATCATATTATCAAATTGTATGTTCCAACTCCTAGATGCTTGCTTAAGTCCATAAATGGACTTCTGTAGCCTGCATACTTTATACTCGTCTTCAGATATAAAACCTTTAGGCTGTATCATATACACCTGTTCTTCTAAATTACCATTTAGAAAAGCGGTTTTAACATCCATCTGCCAAATATCATAATCTAATTGTGCTGCTATAGCTAGCATAATCCGAATGGATTTCAGCATTGATACAGGAGAAAACATTTCATCATAGTCAATACCATAACGTTGATGATACCCCTTGACAACCGGACGTACTTTGTAGGTCTTTACCTTTCCGTCTGTGCCTCTTTTTCTCTTAAAAACCCATTTACACCCTATGGGTTTTATCCCTTCGGATGGGTCAACTAATGTCCATACATTATTTTTCTTCATGGAATCAAGTTTGGATTTCATGGAATCAAGCCATTTATTAGAGTCAGTCCTTTGCATAGCATCCATATAGGTGATCGGATCCTCGTTGTTCTCATCGAGCTCAATAGGATCCTTGTTCTGGACCAAGAAACCTAAGTATCTGTCCGGTTGATATGGTACTCTACCATATCGCCTTAATGGTGCATCTAAAATGGGTTTTGAGTTTGATCTAATCAACTCAGATTCTAAGGGTTCACTGATTTGTGTTGTTCCTTCTACTTGATGAACTTCCTCAAGTTCAACATTAGAGCTATTTGTTCCTTCACTAAGGAACTCCTTTTCAAGAAAAATTGCTCTATTACTAATGAACAACTTTTGTTTTTCAGTATTGTAGAAGTAATATCCTTTGGTTTTTTTCGGATAGCCGATAAAAAATATTTGTCAGATTTGGGTTCAAGTTTGTCTGATTTTGCACGTTTCACATAAGCCGGACACCCCCAGACTCTCAGATAGGTGATAACCGGTTTATGTCCATACCACATCTCATATGGAGTTTTAGAAATAGACTTACTTGGAACCTTATTGAGAATATGCCAAGCTGATTCTAATGCATATCCCCAAAATGATATTTGGAAGCTTGCAAAACCCATCATGGACCGAACCATGTCTAACAAAGTTCGATTCCTTCTTTCTGACACACGTTATGCTGCGGTGTTCCTGAGGAGTCCATTGGGAGAGAATCCCATTCTCCCTTAGATATGTCACAAAATCATTTGAAAGGTATTCGCCTCTTCGATCTGATCGAAGGGTCTTAATACATTTTCTTGTTTTTTTTCTACTTCTTTATGATATAGTTTGAACATTTTAAACGATTCAAATTTATGTTTCATAAGATAGACATAACCAAACCTAGAAAGGTTATCTGTAAAAGTAATGAAGTAGTAATATCCACCTTTGGCATAAGTGCTCATTGGTCCACATACATCAGTATGTACTAGACCTAATAGCTCTTTGGCTCTTTCACCTTTTCAATAAAAGATGACTTGGTCATTTTACCAAGAAGACAGGATTCACAGGTAGTTAATGATTCACAATCATCAACTCGAAGGATGCCCTCCTGGTTAACCTGTTTAATCTGTTCTTATTGATATGACCCAGCCGATGGTGCCAAAGATAAATATATGTGACATCAGTTATTCTAGGGTGCTTACTTGATTTGTACATTATTTACAGGCTGTGATAATATATAAATGTCATTAGATAAATGCCCAATCATTACAATGACTCCATTCGTAATGATATTAAAAGTAACATCTTTTATTGAAATTTTATAATGACTTTTGGCCAGAAGGCCTATAGAAATTACGTTCAACAAGAATGTTGGGCAAAAATGATAATCATTTAGTGCAATGACATTTCTATTGAAAACTATTTCAAGAACTCCTAATGCCAGAACTGGAACTAATTTTCATCGCCGACATTAAGGAATCTTTCATTGTCCTCAAATCTTTTAGTGACCTGTAGTCCCTACAATGAATTGCAAATGTTAAAAGGACTCCCGGTATCCAATACCTAGGTCTGATTATCATATATAGAAAAATTACAAGGTGTTATCATATAAATACCTTGTTGAGCAATATCTTGCCCCTTTTTCTTCTTTGGCCTGTTTGGATCAAGTGTGACAATGTAAAGAGGACAGTTCCTCTTCTAGTGCCCTTGCATCTTGCAATGAAAGCATTCAGCTTGACTTTTATTAACTTTTTTCTTCTGCATCTGACCCCTTATAGATGTCCTAGCATGTTGCACCTTTTTCTTATACCTTTTCTTCTTCCTTTCCTAAAGGGTTGACGCCCTACCTTAGATCCTTTAACAACATTAACCAAACCCTTAGAGAGCTGGTTATCCTTCTCAAAGTTCTGTAACAACCTCAACAAACCATGGTAGTTGACTGCAGGCTTTGTCATTCGAAAATGAGTAAGGAAAGGTCGGAAGGATAGAGGCAAGGAATTCAGGATCGCATCTTTTCCCAACTGCTCATGTAGGGGAAAGCCAAGCTTGCTTAGGAGTTCTATCTTCTCGATCATGTACAATACATGATCAGTGACAGAAGATCCATCCCTCATTCGAGCATTAAAAATAGCACAACTAGTTTTGTGCCTTTCAACGTCGTTGGGTGTGCCAAAAGATTCATTCAACACTTGATTGATTTCTTCCGGCTGAGCATTCTCGAACCGGCGACCAAATTCATCGTTCATTGCTGCTAGCATGATGCAACGCACGCTAATTCTATCATTGAGCCACTTCTAATAAGTATCTCTCTCAGAACTTTGAGTGTTTGCATTAGGTATCTCTGGTGCATGATTATTTAGAATATATAGAATCCTCTCATACTTAAGGACGATCTTAAGTTTTCTAAACCAGCTATTGAAATTTAAACCATTCAACTTGTCACTATCCAATATAGACCTTAATAATAAATTAGTGGTCATTTTTTGCATAAGGAAAACTAAAGTTTAGTAGTATATATATTGATTCAGTCTAAAGACTTGGACTTTAGTCTAAAGATTCTCCTACTATTTTGTTCAAATTGCCAGCCTCTACACCCCAATCCAAAGAATTATTCTTAATTCTTTAGTGGGCACTAAGATCTACATAGACTACATACAGGCCCAAGTGAAGCTTGGCCAACCCATATGCATCTAAGAGTATATTCAAAACCAATTATTTCCCAAAATAATTCTTAGTGTTCAGTTTTGCCCCATGTACCTCTTCAGCAGGCATAGAGTGCCTCCACTGAAAGTTCTGGTTAGGTCCAACCATTAAATAATATAATCAGTGTAATCTATCTATAAACAACCAAGCCCAAGTAAAGCTCGGTCCACCTGATTGTCTATTCAATAGTTACGCTGACTTATCATATAATGAATGATAATTTAGATGGTTGACAAGTACAGGCATGGAGTGCCTCCAATGATTATCAAGACATCGGACTCATTATCACTCACCTTAATGGGAGGCTATGATCTAGTTATCATATAACTATTTATTTTAAGAACCTAATAATTTTAGAAGATTTAATAATCTAAAGATAAATTGGCTAATCAAGTTCTCCCACTGAAACTATAAAATCGATAGAATAAAACAAGATTAAGTCAGGTTAAGTGGCACCTAAATCAGTCAGACTGATTTTCTTACAGGCATTGGTCAACCCGAATCAGGTAAATGATCTTAATCATAAATGGTCACCATGATGACCAGGTAAGTGAGATCGATGGAAGGGATATGTCATTAACTCGTTAAAGACGCATCATTACGAGTAGCTCCCAATTAAAAACCATTTGATCATTGATCCTAGAGCAAATTGCCAACTCACCTTGACATCATATGGTTAACCAATTTTGATTTGACCATCTAAGAGATTCATGCTCAACCACGGAGCCTAATCAACTTCCATTTGGTTTAATCAAAGACATGGACATGATCAACTACAACTATTGTTTGATTTAGAGCATCCTTAACCTAATCTAATTAATTTAGATTTGATCAAATGCTCTTATAGTCCATTTGATTTAAACCTTAGGGTCTAACCCTTTATGGACCTGATTTAGTTAACCCAAAAGATTAAATATATTTCATGTTTCCATAACTTCCATGTCATATATTTCTAATCATGCATCACTTGCATTAACTACTCATAATTCCTATATTTAGATCATATCTAAAAAGATTATGAATAAATATTTGACATTCAAATAAAACTCTTATAAATATGTGTATGTTTCATAACATAGACAACAAGCCATCATATCTCATATCTATATTTTATACTAAACATGCAAATATCATGCTTTTATACAACATCAATATGTATTAAATATAAAACATCACTTGAGAGTGTGTGTAATTTGTGTTTTGATGCCAAAGATAATTATCTTTTAACTAAGCATCAAAAAGAGAGAACCATAATAGTACTGCAATACGTCATAGAATACCTTGTTGAATGGGGTAATATAGATTTTTAATCCATCTATGACTTAATAGCCAGGTGAACCGTTTTAGCTATAATTATACAATTAATAAGAACACTAATTTATATGCTATAAATTAGATCAAGATGAAACCAGGGCTTTGATACCATTTGTAGGGAGGCATGCATATTTTAAAATTTGATAGCAATTATCAATGCGGAAACTTAAAGATTACATATTAATCTATCTAACACGTATCAAGATCATATATTTACCTTATACTATAGGATCGTTTGATCTAAATTATGCATATAAATAAAAAACATCAAGATCATATCTTGATTTTCAAGATGAGAAGTCATACTACTCGTCTTGAAGCATGCCTTAAGATCTAGGGATCAAATCACTTACCTTAAGAACAGTAGGTAAATCCTTTGTGCTTTGCAGCTGTTCAATCGTCCGGCCTCTAGTATCATCCATGTGAAGCCTTGAATGATCGGATTTCCAGGAGTGCTAGCTCGCGGAAAAATAACTTTGCTGATCTTGAATCCTCCTACATGAATCTTTCTCCAAGATCCACCAAACTTTTGCTAACACCAGAATCACACCAGGATTTTCTATTCTAACTCTTTAGAAATTAAATCCATAACATTTCGTTGTTCTTCAATGATCTGATGAAGAATGTCCTCTAATTTATAGGCTCAATGTAGCCTTTAGCCCATTGAATTCTAACACTTAGAATTCTGTCGTTCGGTGAAAACCAAAGAGATGCAGTGTTTGGTTAATTCCAACGTTCGGTGAAAACCAATTTGGTTAATTCTGACGTTCGGTGAAAACCAAAGAGATGTGAATTCTAACACTTAGAATTCCATCGTTGGTTAATTCAAAGAGGAACATTAATTCCACATAAATTCTAACACTTAGAATTCCAATGAAAACGGTTTGAATAAAATTAATTTAATATATTAAATTTACATGAAAATTTAATCAAGTTATCTCATTATATGATATCCTTATGCGAGGGGTTTGGATTCGGGTTTTGGTTTAAGCTGATTTGAATTTATTGGACTGAACCTACATAGATCATGGTCCTAGCCCAAATCAAATTTGTCTAGTCCTAAATCTATTTAAATCCAAATCAAATCTAATTTTAAATCAATATTTAAAATTGATTAGTCCTTCTAATAGACTTAAACCTAATTAAATCTTATTCACTTGTGCTTAAACCAATTGAGATAATTCAATCAATCAAATTGATTAATTAAATCATATACGATTCTCAATCGTTGATCAACAAATAGATCATCCTAGGAAACTTCTATGCGTGTGACTCTTTAGGTTCGAACCTAAGCCGGTAGCATAGGAACAACTTTCTATACTAATCGATGTGCCCATCTAGCAATGGAACCTGACGTCCGGATAGGTCGAAGAGTTGTCGAGCAAACTCCAAGAACCCTAAGAAATAGTTACCGTATAATTCATCCTTTTGACCACAAATGCTAAGGATTGCTTAAGAGCCTGTCAACTCTAAATAGCAAATCCATAAAGTGATTTCAACTTTAATGATCATGTGACCTTCACAAGAAGTGGCTTGGCCAAGGTCTTGTTAAGTTGAAACACAAGCATTTCTCCTTTTAACAGGATAGGTCAAATTCCATCTTGATTCATAACTGACTACCACAAGTACTTGACTGCACCCAGTAACCTTTCGTAGCTGGATTAGAAATCAAGTGGTTTGGTACATAAGTACAATGAGTTGCTTGCAAGTCACCGATTATGATCTTCAGGTCTGAAGGATACTTATACCTATATCTTCTTGGATTAACTCTTGACAGCAGAGTTTCTGGAAATGAGTCACATTCGGTAAAATGTACTCCTACACTTTTACCTATATGTCATACCAATGTCTCTACACTCCTTGGTTAAGAGGACAATCAATAAATATGATATACAACGTTCTATAATTGATAGTACTATGACCTGTCATAATATATCATTTGGTCGCAAACTCTTTTGAGGACCTTCAAAGATAAATCCTCCTTTATCGTAAAAGAAGATCCTAAGGGCTTCATTACTATCATGAGTATTAAGAAGATGTTCTTGTGATGAATAAACTACCAAATAACTTTTATCAATATATCAATTTATATGCTATTTACATTAGCACAATCATCAAATGATTTGCTTTAGGATACAATTCCCAACAGGATTGAATATACGTAGATCATGGTCCTAGCCCAAATCAAATTTGACTAGTCTTGAATCTATTTAAATCCAAATCAAGTCTAATTTCAATCAATATTTGAAATTGATTAGTCCTTCTAATGGACTTAAACCCAATTGAATCTTATTCACTTATACTTGACCCAATTGAGATAATTCAATCAATCAAATTGATTAAATAAATCAGATATAATTCTCAATCGTTGATCAGCAAATAGATCATTCTGGGAAACTTCAACGCATGTAACTCTCTAGGTTTGAACCTAAGCCGGTAGCATATGAACAACTTCCTATACTAATCGATGTGCCCATCTAGCAATGGAACCCGACGTCCGGATAGGTCGAAGAGTTGCCGAGCAAACTCCGAGAACCCTAAGAAATAGTTACCGTATAATTAATTCTTTTGACAATAAATGCTAAGGATGGCTTAAGAGCCTGTCAACTCTAAACAGCAAATCCATAAAGTAATTTTAACTTTAGTGATCATGTGACCTTCACATGAAGTGCCTTGGCCAAGGTCTTGCTATGTTGAAATATAAGCATTTCTCCTTTTAACAGGATAGGTCAAATTTCATCTTGATCTATAACTGACTACCACAAGTATTTGACTGCACTCAGTAATCTTTCGTAGTTGGATTAAAAATCCACTTGGTTCGGCACCTAAGTACAATGAGTTGCTTGCAAGTCATCGGTTATGATCTTCAGGTCTTAAAGATACTTATACCCATATCTTCTCGGATTAACTCTTGATAACAAAGTGTCCGAAAATGAGTCGCGTTTGATAAAATATACTCCTATACTTCTACCTGTATATCATACAAGTGTCTCTACACTCCTTGGTTAAGAGGACAACCAACAAATATGATATACAATGTTCTATAATTGATAGTA
Source organism: Calamus simplicifolius (assembly GCA_900491605.1). Classification (NCBI taxonomy): domain Eukaryota; kingdom Viridiplantae; phylum Streptophyta; class Magnoliopsida; order Arecales; family Arecaceae; genus Calamus; species Calamus simplicifolius. The sequence goes on from UESW01003893.1 coordinate 326,259, forward strand.
CTATGACCCTGTCATAGTATATCATTTGGTCACGAACACTTTTGAGGATCTTTAAAGATGAATCCTCCTTTATTGTAAAAGAAGATCATAGGGCTTCATTACTATTAGAAGTTTAAGAAGATGTTCTTGTAATGAATAAACTGTCAAATAACTTTTATTAATATATCAATTTATATGCTATTTACATCAGCATTATCATCAAATGATTGGCTTTAGGATACAATTCCCAATAACTTCCTGTTGAGAAGTTTTCATCACCGAGAAGTGCCTTTTGATGCCCCACTTCTCACAAAATCTTTAGAATTCTCTGCTGGTATATTCTTCGCCATTGTCTGGCCTTAGACACTTCACACTCCTATCCTACTCCTTCTCCACCTTAACCTTCCAGATTCTAAACTTAGTGAAGACCTTTGATTTCTCCTTCATGTAGTAGACCCATAGTTTGCTTGAAAAATCATCTATTAGGATAAAGAAGTATTTGACCCCATTCCTTGCAGAAATTGGGGTTGGTCCCCAGACATCCATATGTACTAGCTCCAGAGGTTCTGCACTCCTAGCTATGCTGACCAAGAACTACACTCTTCTCTGCTTTTTCATCTGACATGGCTCATAGATCTCCATGATTCCACCACTCAAGTCCGAAAGTAGCCCTCTCTTGCTCAGTTCTTTCATCCCCTATCTCCCATATGGCTTAACGGTAATGCCACATTATGTACGCATTCCGAGAATCTTGTTTCACAGCTGCCGCCTCAAATTTTTGGATCATCATAGAGCCCTCCAACCTATAGGTTATTCTCTAGCCTTCTTCCTTTTATCACCACTATAGCTTCATTGGAGATATTTAAAACTCCACTTCTGGCATAACTATTGAAGCTATATCCAGTCCGCTCCAGGTATCCTAGTAACACCAGATTTTTCTTGAGTTTCGGGATATGCTTCACGCTGGTAAGAGTACGCACCATGCCATCAAACATCCTCACCCTCTTTGTGTCAATCCCTGCTATCTTGCAAGGGTGATCATCTCCAAGAGTCACACACCCCTCATCAAGCTCTGTGTAAGTGCTGAACTATGACCGATTGGGAGTGTAATGATAAAAATAAGCTGAATCCAAGGTCCACATCTCTATGCTATATCTGTGACCATCTGATATCATCAAAAGATCATCCTCCATCTCCTGGCCTGCTCACAGACTCAGATCCTTCCTTTTCTCCCTTCTGATTTTTTCTCTTAGGACAGTCCTTTTTAAAATATCCTACCTCGCCATACTTGTAGCACTGAGCTTCCCTGGACTTTAACCATCCCCTAAGCCTGCTCTTGTCCCTGCCTCTGCTTGACCCTTCCCCAACTGATAGACCCTCCTAGGAAATAGCTTCCTTAGTAAACCTCTCCCTCTGCTCATTCATCCAAAGTACCGAAATAGTATCTTCATAGAACAGCATTTCATTCCCGTATAGCAGCATCGTGACCAATGAGTCATATGATGTGAGCAGTGAACACAGTAGTAAAAGTGTCTTATCTTCCTCCATCTTGACCCCAACATTCAATAATTTATTGCTCATCTGATCGAACACCTGGATGTGGCCCAGCACATTTTCCCTTCTGTCATCCAAAGGCTGTAGAGGCACTTTTTCAACATCAACTTGTTGCACATATTCCTTCCATGTGGAGGGTATGCAACTTCGACCAAAGTCCCTTCGGGGTCTTCTCCTCCAGTACTGAATAGAGGGCTGAATCTGCTAGATATCTTTTGATCACTGAACATGCTTTTTCTTCAATGACATCCACTGCTTATCTGTCATCTCATTTGGCCTTTCTTCCAAAACCAGATCTAAATCCTGCTGCACAAGAAGGTCCTCTACATGGACTTTCCACATGGAGAAACTTTTCTTCCCATAAAACTTTTCAAAATTTATTTTTATACTATACCCATGACCAAATCTCAACCAAAAGTAGCACAAAAAAATTTCAAAAATTTGAGAGACCCTGATGAAGCCTTGCTAAAATTTTTCAGTCCTTAAAGATCTTCAAATAACTTCTTCTTAAGCCTGGCTCTAATACCAACTATTAGGGTTTAGTCGTTGATGAACAGCAATGGGATCAACCTCGATGGAGAAGTATCCTAGGCTTGCACTTTTTATTGTCAACAATTAGATTAGCGCAGTGGTAATGTGTCTGCTCTTGAATCCATTGGTCCTGGGTTTAAAATACCATAGCCCCCTTTTTCTTAAAGATTTATTTTATCTTTGCTCTTGATTTTCTTCTTTGCTAGATTGCTCACGCTTCTCCTCCCTCCTCCACATCTTTACGTGAATTTTCTTCCTAGACTTTCACGAACACCTTCACATAATGAACACCACCATGAGCTAAGCCGTCCGGAATGCCATGCATTCCCCGTGGCTCTTCATGTCCCATGAAATCCTGGTGAAGCCGATAGACCCTCGGTGAAGACTCCACGGCTTCGTTTCTGGCTGGAATCCATAGAGGACGAGGAGGAGGGAGAAGAGAGGAGGAGGAGGGAGAAGAGATAGGAAGAGGATTGAAAGAAAAGAATCCGTGTTCTATTCCATCCAAACCCTAGAAATTAGAGTTTAAATACATCAACGAAGTGGACCAGGCTCAGACTCAACAAAAACTCTTATGGAGTAACTCAATGAGATTAAATAATTCCCAAGCCCATGTACATCCGTGACTTGATTTAATCTCAACCCTTTGACCACATCTAGCTCAATACAAGTTAGCTTAACCTGGGCCTTGATGTACCATACTAGGCCCAACAATCTTCATCTTGATAGCACCACACCAGGCCCAACACTATGACTTAGGCCGAGCAGTTCCGAGAAGTTTAAAAATTTTCAGCGGTTGGAGGAACTGTCCACCGCAAATCTAATTATAGCCTTGATGCCTTTGAGCAAGGACACACGGTTTGGTGAGACCATTGGGACATGTCTTTGTGTGTGCTTGTACATTTAGGAATTCAATAAAGAAGTTTAGCTTACTTCTGTCTTGATAGGGAAGGCTGGCTGGATTGAGAAATTTAGCACCGCACATGGTCTTTAGCATGAAAAAATTTGGTTCAAACTTTTGACTCTGTGACACATTTAATTTTTATTATTCAATAATCTTTTAAATTTATGCATAGTCGTATGAACACCTTAACTTTTAATTCTTGTTTTGATACAAAGGGAAAAAAATATGCTAAATTGATGTATTAAAAAAATACAAATGTTTATAAAAAATATTATTATAAATCTTTTAAACAATGGTGCCCAAGCTAAAATACATGAATAGAACTTTGATTAGGAGCTGATCTTGTTAATAATATTAGGAACAGGGTGAAGGATTTAGGCCGTTTTGGGCTTTCAATAAAAAAAAGCAGAGAATGTTTAAATTTTTTATTAATAATATCAATTTTTGTATAATAAAATGTACTTTATGAGAAGGGTATCTGTATGAACTTATTTTTTAAAAAAAATTATAAAATAGTTTTGGTGTAGTGGGGAGGTAAGGTACCTACCTTTATCTTTGAATGGATAAACAAAGTGAACTGGTGAATAATAAGATAGTTTTGTGATAGAATCTTAAGCAAGAGTGGAGAGATTCAAGCTTTTAATTTTCAAGTGTGCTAAGAAATATTTAGGTTGGAAAATTTGTTTTTTTTTTCAATAATTGTTTTTTCTTTTCTTTTTTCAAGAACCATACCATATTTCAGGTCTTAGGATAAGCCTAGTGGTAGATGAGATCTGACCTGAGCTGATAGTCTGGAGGCCAATCTTCTAAATCTCCATGCATTAGATGGAAAGAATCTTCCTACTTTAAAAATTTTTAAGGTTAGATTGCTCGATTCGTAGTAGACTCCAAAGAAGGCGCAAGAGTGGGTTTTGTTTGTTTCCCCGTACTATTTATATAACTCAAGATAAATGGAGTGAACCGAGGTATGACTCTGTCTCCGGATATCCAACCCATGGGCAATCCGGCCTAACCTTATCTAATTATATTCTTAAGTTCAACCGGGCCTATCATAATCTATCTTATATTAATTAATCAAAGATCTTAAGATCCAACGTATGAAGTTTAGAATATCAAATAGTAATTCAATGGAATCTAATATCTGTTTGTGTTTATCTTTGATTTATTAAAAATCTGCTAACAATTCTTCAATCCAAAAAAAAAAAAAAGTTTATCAAGAATGGAAGGGCTTAATTTTTTTTCTCTAACAAACGGATTTTCACGCTAGCAAAAAAAAAAAAAAAAAAAAAAAAAAAAAAAAACCGAACGCTATTTATAATAAAATCTTAATGGTTTCTTTCGTGATGAATCAATTTTGTGTATTAAGTCCATACATGTGCATAAATCTAAACAATATAGATTAAATATGCATGCATTAATAGGCTAAATTTATTTAATTTATTTTATAAATCTAAAATTATTAATAATTAATGTTAGTGCAACATAAGAAATTTTTAATGATTAATACTTAAAAAAATAAATTATTCTAATTGATGGCCATCGTTTACCATCCATGCTGCATTAGATGCTTACAGTACATGTGATGATAGATGACATGCATTTTCAAGAGAAGCGACCAGGGGTGCTACTCGGTTCATGAAACTCGAGTTTTTCTCAACCTAACTCTAATCCTAACCCTATTTGTAAAACCTTAACCCTAACCCTATTTTTAAAAATCGGGTTCGGATTGAGTTTCGGGTTGAAATTCGGATTGATGAAAAAAAAAAAAAAACTTTTTCAAAGTAAATAAACATCGAATTATGGATTCCAAAAACAAAAATATAAAATTCCTTACCGAATGCAAAAGTTGAATTCGGGGCTTTAACATTGTATTAAAAAAAAAAAGCTTACTTGAAACAAAGAAGAGAAGGAGGTGCCATAAACAAAGAAGAGGAGGTAGAAAGTGAAACGAAATGTGTGGATGATTCGCCTTTATGTTTGTCTTTTTTCTCGCATGCGATCGACGACCTTACCCTCTTTGCTCTTAAGTTGATCATCTCGTCCGATCCGATTGGCGCCTTCAACGCCTTCAAAATCTGGTGCTAATAAGCTACCACCGTTCGGATAATCTTCGGATTCGGATTGCGGTCAATTCTAATCCGGATCAATTGCAAATCGGATCGATTAAACCTGAGTTTTTTAGGTTCGGATTGGACAAATATGAGTTTAAATATTGTTATAAATCGGGTTCAACGGACGAATTCGGATTGAACCCAGCCCAAATTGTACCCTCTGGAAGCAACCGTAGAAGGTGATGTCATGTGAATCCATAAACCAAATGGTGATGGAAAAGTCTTTGATCTATATATATTCGGCGAACAAAATATGAACGTACGAATTAATTGTGATGTGTGTTGATGCACGTGAGAAGGTTCATTGGACTTTCTTTCTTATCGCACATGCGTTGGCATGATCAACCTACACAATCAATGCATGCTTTTGCATCGAAGGCACAAAGACTTTTCCACCGGTGGTTGGTCAATCTAGCGTTCCAACTAATATGGTATTAAACGAACGAAAAAAAGAAGAGAACAACGCTGCACCCAACCTCATGAAAGTCCACAAGAAAGAGTTACAAAGATGTCCCCTGGAGTGATGGTCCCAACAGCCACCAGAGATTGCAAGGACCGGCTGGAGACTGACACTTCAACTACTCGTAAATGTTTAGAGATTCACTAAAGATAACTCTAATTTATCTTTACAAACTAGCTTTCAAGTCTTTGTAGCAACCAACCAGCAATCTTTGCGCTTCCCCCCGCCTTTCCCTTGTTTGTTTTTGGGTAACGTTGGACCAGACTAAAAAAAGTTAAAAACCTCTCATGACTTAGAGAAGAACACAAGGCTGGTGTGAGCCACGATCTATGTTTTTATTATCATAATAAATCTTTAACAATAATTTTTTTTTTTACCATACGTGACAATTTTTAAAAAATATACCTTTTTGATGTCCTTAGCTACTAAAATTGTTTTAATTGGATCAACAATGATAGTTAATAATTTGATATATAATTATTTTTGATAAAAGACTAAATTAATTATATTCAAATGTAATTAAGTTTAAATTTAATCATCTTTTCTATCCTTAAATTGATACTGTTCTTAAAATTTAAAAATTAAATATAAAATATAAAATAATTTTAAAATTTATATACATCCAAAAATGAAAGAATAAAAAAATGAACAAATTTTAAACTTGATTACATTCAAATATAAATAAATATATCTTCCTCTATGTGTATATATATACACAAACATACCTTTAACCTCATGAGATTATGCTATTTATCTTTTTTATTTTATTATTGCCTATGCTTAGTTGAAGTTGAGTTGAGTTGAGTATTTTTTTTATTTGATTAGATCAATTATTATCATATGCTAATTGTTTGGGCAACTGATTAATATTTATATAAAATTTTAAAATAAAAATCTAATAAGATAATATTGTGAAGCCTGCTATAGACATTCAAAATCACATTCTTGAGACCTTTTCAATTGATATTTAAAAATAATCTATCATAAAACGAATATATATATGTATGTGTAATGCATAGATGTTTTTCAAATAATTAATGATGGATAGCTCATGAAATATATATATATATATATATATATATATATATATATATATATATATATATATATATAGAGAGAGAGAGAGAGAGAGAGAGAGAGAGAGAATGGTTATCTTATGTCTTTATAATATACTTAAAAGATAAGAAAAAAATTATTAAACCAAACTAGCGTATATTGTGGATGAAGGTTAGTCGTCTGTCCGTGGTGGCCGTTCATCCAAATATATATATAAGGAATTCTTTTTTTTTTGGTATAAATGGGCGGTCACACATCTCTGGTGCAAGGACAGCCCAATAGATCAAAGAAAAGATATATCAAAAGAAAGATAGAATTCTATCTTCTTAAGGCCAACTCCACTCAGTGGAGTGGTGAACAACAAAGGAGGCAACCCAATCAACCGCACAGTTTGCCTTTCAGTAAACATGGCAGGCTGTGGTAACCGTCGAGTCCTGCAAAAGCTGCTAGATATCACTAAAGAGCGGGTGCACAACTTCGAGATCTATCATGTCCTGAATCCAACCAACAATAATGGAAGAATCCCCTTCAAATGAAGATCCGCTGGGTTCGTAGCTATTGGATTGCTCTGCTGATGCCAGCCCAAGCTACTCTGAGCTCAGCTTCCGAGATAGAAGAGGCCTAAAAGGATGTCCCACCGGTCGCTAGGAGTCTCTCATCGTCGGACCGAATGATATATCCTACACCACCGTCAATGCTACGGACACTGCCATCAAAGTTTACCTTAACAAACCTCAGGGATGGGGGCTCCCAGAAGATAGGTATCACCCTATGGGCCACTGTCGAAACAGCATGGGAGACCCAGGAATCTGGGGTAGTCAAGGGAGTGATAGCATCAAACCAAAGATACTCCGATGCCAAACATCTGGCTCTCAGGATAATCCAACAGCCCGAGATGTCCTTTGCCTCAAATTTCAGTGCATTTCTGGCTAACCAGATTTGATAGGCAATATAGGCAGCAAAGCAGGACTCATGTGTCGAATTCTGATGAAGGAATCGAAGGAAGGAGGACAAATAATCTCTATCGTCAATAGCCCAAGGCTTATGCGTATGCATGACTAGTCATAATGTATATTATGCATATTTTTGCATCGCATGCGAAAGATTTTTCTTTGACGGTAAACTTAATAATGTGGTGAAGTTAGGATCATAACTTTCTTTTAAGCCTGGCCTTTGAAACTAGAACAGCGCAGCTGCGCAGGCCTGATCTGGGTTTCAGTGAAGGAAAAATTTTACTGAATCAAAAAAATATTTTTTTTTAGCAAGCATGCATTAATCATATAAATTAACTATTCATATATGCCATTGCATATATCGAGATTTAATAAATTTTACCGTACGTGCCGCAGCATGAGCTGATGATGACCTTGGTCCGTGGTCGTAACTCTAGACTCACCTCGTCGCCAGCGTTGGGGTCGGCGCGATTAGTGTGGTCCAGCGATTGCAGAAATGGCTTGGACCTTTAGGTAGTGTTTGATAGGAAAAATGTTATCCATGGATAAGTGTACGGGATAGAGTTTATCCCCTGGCTATCCCATTGATCATATCAAATGTAAAAAGGTAAATCCATGGGATAACCTTTTTTTACTCTTATTTGGAGGGATAACCAGCTATTCCTGCATTCTCTAGGGAATAAATTGAGGGGATATCCCATGGTTAACCATGGTTAACCATGGATTATTCATTTGATTAACTTTATTCCCTGCTATCCCTTATAGTTATGGCTTTTGGGAATAAGAGGGGATATCCTCTGGATATCCCCTCTTATCCCCTATTTCAAACACTACCTTAAAAATAAATCCAGACGCCACAGCGGGACTCACATCTATAAAAAGATGTCAATATGAGATACCATAAGGGGGTTGTTCTGAAGGAATATTTAAATGGTACCATTTTTTTTTTTTGTGCCTCCATCGGGAGACAACCATCTTTTTATCTTATCATCAGGCTTGCAATCCTTAGCAACGATTTTTTATTAAATAAGTTATTTATACGGATATTTAGGTAGTATTTGATAGTTCAAAAGTTATCCATGGATAAATGTACGAGATAGTATTTATCCAAAGGATAGCTAAGATAGTGTTTGATAGAAAAAATATTATCCATGGATAAGTGTACGGGATAGAGTTTGTCCCTTAGCTATCCCTAGGAATATTCCTTGACTATCCCATTGATCATATCAAATACAAAAAGGTAAATCAATAGGATAACTTTTTTTTACTTTTATTTGAAGGGATAACCAGCTATTCCTGCATTTTCTAGGAAATAAATTGAGGGGATATCCCATGGTTAACCATGGATTATCTCTTTGGTTAACTTTATTCCCAGCTATCCCTTATAGTTATGGCTTTTGGGAATAAGATATGCCCTCTTATTCCCTATTTCAAACACTACCTAAGGGAATAAGTATTTTTTTTAAAATTATAAGTTTGCCATCAAGGGATAACATTAGTTGTTCCTGGGTTCCCTAGGGAATAAGTTCAAGGGATAACCCATGGTTTTAACCATGGGTTATCCCCTCTAGTTAAATTTTTTCAGACATATCCCTTCTAGCTATAGCATTTGGGAATAAGGAGGGATATCCAGGGGATATCCTTCCTTATCCCCCATATCAAACAAATAGGAGGGATATCCAGGGGATAACATAGGTAGTGTTTGAAATAGGGAATAAGAGGGGATATCCAGAGGATATTCCCTTTTATTTCCAAAAGTCATAACTATAAGGGATAGCTAGGAATAAAGTTAACCAAAGGGATAATCCATGGTTAACCATGGTTAATCATGGGATATCCCCTCAATTTATTCCCTAGAAAATGTAGGAATAGCTGGTTATCCCTCCAAATAAGAGTAAAAAAAAAATTATCCTATGTATTTACATTTTTGCATTTGATATGATGGGATAGTCAAAGGATATCCCTAGAGATAGTCAGAGAACAAACTCTATCCCATATACTTATCCATGAATAATATTTTTTCTTTCAAACATTACCTTAACTTTTGACAGCGTTAATACCTTGTGAAGGTCCATCGCAGTTGATTAATTTATTTAAGAAATTCAGACGCTTCGAATTCGAGACATGGGTGGCGGGCCTGGCGGCCATGATCGATCGGTTCGCCTCCCACCTCTAATTAATACTTTTACTTCAAAACTTTACTTTTATTATTTTTGTAAAATAATACTCGTATGGTGACAAAAAAAAAAAAAAATACTGTCACATGATAAATATAGAACTATCTTAAAATACCTATTAATCAAGCTAAAATTTATCCTTTTTTTATTTAAACTTATGCATTGCACGTAACATAATATGCATGTACAAAAATATTTTTATTTAAAAATAAAATAATAAATTACAAAGTCTTAAGAGCAAAATATTCATACATTGTTTAGAATATTGAATTACATTCTAAATGTAAAATAATAAAATTTTTCTAAATAAAATTTGAGAAGAATAAAATGTTTATAATAAAATTTTAATATATATCTTTTTATCCATGAAAAATGTATTATAGAAAGGCCTTCTAGTAATAAAGTAATCAGTGAATAGCCAATGAAAAAAAAATATAATTCATGATTAAATTAATTCAAAATATCAAAAATAATTTGAAATATTATTTGATCATTCAGAAATAATTTAAATATTATTAGATCAAGGTGGATCTAATTTCAATCTATGGACCAGCAAACCTCTCTCCACATATAAATATCGTTCAATGATGGTTCGAACATGGTATTTCTTATCCTTTTCCCTCAGCTCCGCTTTGTTCTCTTCCCTTGACTTAGGATTTGTTTAGGGGTAAAATCATCATTACGTTAATATTCGTGCGAGGCGGTCAAGGCTAACCTCCTCCCTTCATCCCATCCGGGCTTCCATAGCTCGGCTCCCTCCGGGCTTCCATAGCTCGGCCCCTCCGGGCTTCCATAGCTCGGCCCCCTCCGGGCTTTCGTAGCTCGGCCCCCTCCGGGCTTTCGTAGCTCGGCCCCTCCGGGCTTCCGTAGCTCGGCCCCTCCGGGCTTCCGTAGCTCGGCTCCCTCCGGGCTTCCGTAGCTCGGCTCCCTCCGGGCTTCCGTAGCTCGGCTCCCTCCGGGCTTCCATAGCTCGGCCCCTCCGGGCTTCCGTAGCTCGGCCCCTCCGGGCTTCCGTAGCTCGGCCCCCTCCGGGCTTCCGTAGCTCGGCTCCTCCGGAAGCTTCCTCCGGGCTTCCGTAGCTCGGCTCCCTCCAAGCTTCCATAGCTCGGCTCCGGGCTTCCATAGCTCGGCCCCTCCGGGCTTCCATAGCTCGGCTCCCCCGGGCTTCCATAGCTCGGCCCCTCCGGGCTTCCATAGCTCAGCTCCCTCCGGGCTTCCGTAGCTTGGCTCCCTCCGGGCTTCCGTAGCTCGGCTCCCTCCGGGTTCCATAGCTCGGCCCCTCCGGGCTTCCATAGCTCGGCCCCTCCGGGCTTCCGTGGCTCGGCTCCTTCCGGGCCTCCGTAGCTCGGCTTCATTTGCAATCCGAAACCTAACACTTACCTCCGCGGAACCTGAGGCGGGAGACCCCAAGCCTATCGAAACGGCATCCTAGACAGGGAATCATGTTGGGACGTGGCCTAAAGCCTATCATAACCGCCCCAGGCCTACTCAACCAGATCTCCAAGGCATCAAGGAGCTCTCCCAGCCGTCGATCCCTTAACAAACAAGATGCGGATTCTAACGGCCCCACAACGGCCTGATTCTGTTCGTCTCCGTATCGTAACAACCTCGAACCTTCCAGAAGGCGCTCAAGACCCAAATGACAGTCTATAAATATCAGTCTCACACATTCCCCCAGGTACGCACTCTGTACGCACACTTGCGCGCCTTGCGCACTCTTACTCTCCTCTCTCCCGGCAGCTCGTCGGTGCTCTGCCCTCCGGAGCCTCCGATTGGCCGCCCCCCTGGAGAGGTCTCCCGGAGAGATCCACCTCCTCATTGTCTGGTTGATCGCCGATTCCTTCTCCACTGACTTGAGCGTCGGAGGGCCTTCCGCGGAGGACCACCCCCGCGTCCTCCGCGTGTGGGCTTCCTGTTTTGCAGGTCCGCCGCACCCCTCTCCCTGGAGATCGACCGCGCCCGAGTCGGAGGACGGATCCCGGCGGCAACAGATTGGCGCTAGAGGAAGGGCCTCAAGTCCCATTAAAACTTGAAAAAGGAGACAAGGATCTTGATCCGGAGAAGAACCTCTCTGATGGCCAACCGGAAGAGAGCAACCTCTGATGCTCCCGATCAGGTCGCCTCCCAGAGGCCTGATCCGACTGGCGCCACAGCGCCGCAACCCCCACCTGTCGAGACTCCGTCGCCGCCTGCCATTCCGGTGACCCAGGACCAGTTTGCTACGCTGGTCCAACAAGTCCAGGCTCTCACCCACCTGGTCCAGGAGCGTCTTGCACCTCCTCCTGCTTCGCATCCCCAGAAAGAAACGGCGACTTCTTCTTCGCCGGCAACCTCCTCCTCTGATCCGCTGAATCAGCGGACCCCCACGTCGCCCCAGGGGACAAACCGGTCCCTCGAACCGGTTGCGATAGAGATCTTCCCAGATCTCGGCGAGCCCGCTCCCTCTCTCCGGCAACGTCTCGCCATGATTCGACGCCGTCCTTGCGGTTCTCCCGCCCGGCTGCTCCTCTCGCCGGCGAGGAGGAGATCCGCCGTCAGATCCAGAAATGCGTCAGGAGCTGGACGCCGCCAAGCAGATCCACCTGCCCCAGCCCAAGGCAGAGCAGGGCATCCCTTTCTCTAAGGGGATCATGGAGGAAGTGATTCCCTCCCATGTCAAGCTGCCAGCCGTCGAGCCCTATCACGGCTCCACTGATCCGGACGACCATCTCAGCAGCTTCCGGTCAATAATGATGTTCCATGGAGCATCTGATGCGATCCTCTGCCGGGCCTTCCCATCCACCCTCAGAGGATCCGCCCGAACCTGGTTCAACGCCCTGAAACCAGGTTCCATCGATTCGTTTGATGAGCTGAGCCACCTTTTTATTGGCCAGTTCGTCAGCAGCCGCCGCCACCGACGGAGATCCGACTCCCTCTCCGAAGTCAAGCAAAGAGAGGGGGAGTCCTTGAGAAATTATCTTGGCCGTTTCAACAAGGCCATGTTGGAGGTGGACCACCTTAATCATGAGGTGGCCATGTCCGCCCTAGCGGGGGGAGTTTCAAGGAGAGCGACTTCTATTTGGCAATGGAAGTCAGCTACCCCCCGTGTCTGTCTGATATGATGGCCCTTGCGGACAAATACGCTCGGGTCGAGGAGTCGCGGAGAATGGCCCGCGCTGAGCAGAAGAAGAAGGCAAGAGCCCAAGGTTCCCGACAGACACCGCCCTGTCCGTCGGCCAAGCCCACCTCGCCGCCAAAGAGTCCCTCCGCCGCCGCCAAGGAATCGCTCCCGGAGTCCCCCTAGGCGATTCGATCGCTACACTCCGTTGACTGTGCCCCGGGCACAAATCCTCATGGAAATAGAGCGCCAGCTTCCCCGACCAGTGCCTCTCCGAGGGAACCCAACCCGGAGAGATCCCGCCAAGTACTGCCGCTACCATAGGGAGCATGGCCATGACACTGAAGAATGCTGGCAGCTGAAGAACGAGATCGAGAGACTGATTCGGCGGGGACGGTTGGACCAGTTCAGAAGGGCACCCGAGCCACAGCAGCAAGGAGGTGATCGCCAGCCTGAGCTCCCACAACTCCCTCCTCCACCAAATCCGCCAGTGGTTGGCCGCATCAACATGATTGAAGAGGCCGGCGGATCGGCTCCGGGGGCAATGGTGATGCACCGGTGCCAAAGAAGGCGCGCACGGGCGAGCTCTCCTTTTCTGATGATGATCTTCTTGGGATACAGCTTCCCCATGAGGACGCACTTGTTGTATCCCTAAATTTGAACAATTATGATGTAAGCCGAATCCTGGTTGATAGTGGAAGCTCGGTGAACGTTTTGTACCTCGTGTGTTTGCCAGGATGAAATTGCTCATGGAAAACCTTCGAGCCGTGGATTCCACCTGATGGGATTCACCGGCGACGTCATCATCCCAGAAGGAATCGTCACCCTGACGGTCCGCGCAGGAACCTGGCCCTTGTAACCGTTGTACAAGCCGATTTCCTGTGACCGACCTCAGGTCCCCATATAATGCCATATTCGGCAGGCCCGGCTTGATGTCCCTTAAGGCGGTTGTCTCTATCCCGCATCTGTCGATGAAGTTCCCCACCGAGCAAGGAGTTGGAGTAGTTCGGGGAAGTCAAGCCATGGCTCGGCAATGTTTTGTCACGAGCCTTCAGTCCAGAATTCCCGAGTTGACGGGCTAGACGCCCGCGAGGATTTCGCCGAGCAACGGGGAGAACCGGTGGAAGAGCTGGAAGAAGTACCGCTGGACGTAGCTCGGCCCGACCGAACCACAAGAATCGGGTCGCTGCTTGAGGGAGAGCCTCGTCGCAGATTGATCAGATTCCTCCAAAGCAACGCGGACATCTTCGCCTGGACCGCCTCCGACATGCCAGGAATTAGCCCCGAGTCCTCGTCCATCGTCTCAATGTGGACGAGATGCACAGGCCCGTTAAGCAGAAGAAGAGAAGCTTCGCCCCAGAGCGGCAAAAGCCATTGAAGAAGAGGTCGACAAACTCATCAAAGCCAACTTTGTCCGAGAGGTAAACTACCCCAATGGCTGTCAAACGTCGTCATGGTGAAGAAGTCGAATGGCAAATGGAGGATCTGCATCGACTTCACCGACCTCAACAAGGCATGCCCGAAGGACAGCTTCCCCCTCCCTCGGATCGACCAGCTTGTGGATGCCACCTCGGGCCACCAAATGCTGTCATTCATGGATGCCTATTCGGGCTACAATCAGATCCGGATGGCCCCCGAGGATGAAGAAAAGACCGCCTTCATAACCGAGAGGTACCTACTGTTACCGAGTTATGCCTTTCGGTCTTAAAAATGCAGGAGCGACCTACCAGCGGCTGGTCAACAAGGTGTTCAAGGAGCAAATCGGCCGGAACATGGAGGTGTATGTGGATGATATGCTGGTCAAAAGCAAGGAAGCGCTGCGGCATGTTGAGGACCTCGCGGAGAGCTTTGCCACGCTGCGCAAGTATGGAATGAAGCTCAACCCAACCAAGTGCGCCTTCGGCGTCAATTCTGGGAAGTTCCTCGGCTTCATGGTCTCCCAGCGAGGCATCGAGGCTAACCCTCAGAAGATTCAAGCTCTCCAACAAATGGCGCCCCCAGCGTCTATTAAAGAGGTCCAGCGCCTAACCGGGAGGATAGCGGCCCTCAACCGCTTCGTGGCTCGGTCAGCCGAGAGATGCCTCCCCTTCTTCAAAACTCTCCGATCGGCCAAGAATTTCCAGTGGACTCCTGAATGCCAGAAATCATTTCAAGATCTCAAGAAGTACCTCGGCTCGCCTCCACTTCTCAGTAGTCCGGTCCCAGGGAGACTCTATTCTTGTACCTGGCCGTTTCGGAGGGAGCGGTTTGTTCGGTGCTGGTCAAGGAAGAGGCAAGATCCAGAAGCCGATCTACTATGTGAGTAGGCTGCTCCGCGACGCGGAGACGAGGTACACCAGGATTGAGAAAATAGTGTTGGCCTTGATCACCTCGGTCCGGAAGCTGCGACCATATTTCCAAGCACATTCAGTGACGGTCCTGACCGATCAACCCATCAAGCGGTGTCCACCGTCCAGAACATCGGGAAGGATGACCAAATGGGCCGTCGAGCTAAGCGAGCATGACATACATTTTCAACCTCGCCCAGCCATCAAAGCTCAAGTGCTGGCCGACTTCCTCCTCGAGTGTACCATCCCGGAGGACGGCTCTACCCCAGACTCCCGAAGAGCCAAAACCTGAAGCTCGGTGGCTCCTTCACGTCGATGGGTCGTCCAACGCCCATCACTCCGGTGCGGGTTTGGTTCTCACCAGCCCGAGGGGATGATCTTCGAGTATGGCGTCCGATTCTCCTTCCCGGCTTCCAACAACGAAGCCGAGTACGAGCCCTGTTAGCTGGTCTCCGGATCGCCCGCAACCTGAAGGTGGAAAAACTTAGCGCCTTCACCGACTCTCAGCTGGTGGCCGGCCATGTGCGGGGAATTTGAAGCCCGGGAACCCAACATGATTCGGTATCTCCAAGAGGTGCGTAGCCTACTTCCTCATTTTTCTGAATTTGAAATTTCAAATTCCTAGATCGAAAACGCCCGTGCCGACCTACTCTCCCGATTGGCAACCACGGAGACAATGGATGCCGAACAAAAATTCCACCTGGAGACTCTGGAGAAGCCGAGCATCACGGAAGCCGACCGGGTGATGCAAGTCGAGACCGAACCATCCTGGTTCGACCCTATCCTCAGCTATCTCAAAGAAGGGTCGCTCCGCTCCGACCGAAGAGAGGCCAGGAAATGAAGCTGCAGGCACCCACTATGTATTGATTGACAACCAGCTTTACAAGCGGTCTTCTCCATGCCGCTGCTCAGATGCCTCGCCCATCCGAAGCGACTATGCTCTGCGGAGGTACATGAAGGGATTTGCGGCAACCATCTGGGAAGGCCGGTCCCTATGTCACAAGGTGCTACGGCAAGGCTATTACTGGCCGACCATGCAGAAAGATGCGGACGATCTAGTCCGAGCCTGTGACGCCTGCCAGAGACATTCGCAAGCATCCAGAGGCTCCCCTCCGCCGAGCTAGTTTCTATATCCTCCGCTTGGCCCTTTGCCAAATGGGGGATGGACATCCTCGGCCCATTCCCGCTTGCGACGGGACAGCGAAAATTCTTATTTGTCGCCATCGACTACTTCACCAAATGGGTTGAAGCGGAAGCGGTTGCCAAATCACCGAAGCCGGGCCAGAGACTTTGTGTGGAGGTCCATCATCTGCCGATTCGGCCTCCCCCACACCATAATCACCGATAACGGCAAGCAGTTCGACAATCCAAATTCCGCCAATTCTGCGAGGAGCATGGAATTCGTCACCACCTTACTCGGTCGGACACCCACAAGCCAACGGAGCGGCCGAGGTAACCAACAGGACCCTCCTCCAGGGAATCAAAGCTCGCCTCTCCAGAGCCCAAGGCAGGTGGGCAGATGAGCTGCACCATGTCTTGTGGGCCTACCGCACCACCCCGAGAATCCCGACGGGCGAGACCCCATTCCGAATGGCTTTCGGCACGAGGCCGTCATCCCTGTGGAAATAGGCCTCCCATCTTGCGGGTGGAGAGTTACTCGGAGGAAGCCAGCAACGAGCAACTCCGCACCAACCTCGACTTGGTAGAGGAAGTCAGAGAGAAGGCCCGAATCAGGACGGCTGCCTATCAACAGAGGGTGGCTCGGTACCATGCCTCCAGGGTCAAGGGGAAAGCTTTCCTACCTGGCGACCTTGTCCTCCGGAAAGCTTCTGTATCCAAACCGCTGGAGCAAGGAAAGCTGGCGCCAAACTGGGAAGGCCCGTACCAAATAACGGAGATCATTGGACCAGGAACCTACAAGCTGCAGGATCTGGATGGGAAGTCCATTCCCCGGACTTGGAACGCGGACAACCTTCCGCAAATATTATCAATAGGGTATGTCCTCTTTGAATTCATTTTTTGCATGCCTCACCGCACGTTCCTGCTTATCTGTTTCCTCAAACCTGTCGAATGAGTCGTTATGCACCATATTGCTATAATTGCAAGGGAAACAGATACTGCTTACCAATCCTCGGCACAACCGAGTTATCTGTTTGAACAGGAAATCTCCGAACCTTGGCAGGGCCAAGTAAAATATTTCTCCGAACCTCGGCAGGGCCGAGCAACAAATCTCCGAACCTTGGCAGGGCCAAGTAAAATATTTCTCCGAACCTCGGCAGGGCCGAGCAACAAATCTCCGAACCTTGGCAGGGCCAAGTAAAATATTTCTCCGAACCTCGGCAGGGCCGAGCAACAAATCTCCGAACCTTGGCAGGGCCAAGTAAAATATTTCTCCGAACCTCGGCAGGGCCGAGCAACAAATCTCCGAACCTTGGCAGGGCCAAGTAAAACGTTCCTCCGAACCTCGGCAGGGCCGAGCAACGAATCCTCCGAGCCATGGCAAGGCCAGGTAAAAATCATTCAGGCTAAAACCCCAGTGAAAAAGCCGAAGTCTAGAGGCCTCGACCAAAACCGAACGGCCCCCCAAATAGTCCCCAAAGGACTTTTGTCCGGTTTGAAAACAAGCACGTTAAACAAAAACCGTCGACACAAATGAAGAAGCCACCATTGGCAAAAACCCCCTCTAGGCCATTTGAGCCCCGCTTAATCGGCCGAGAGCCCCGAGCAGGGCTAGACGATTTCCCTCTCTGCTACAGGAAATCTTTTGGGTGGCACCCCTATAACCCGTCGTTTAAAGAGCCTATATCAGCGCATAAAAAACGACGGGGCCGCGCCAACCCCCTGATTTATCACACAGATCAAAACCGTAAACTCTTAAAGAAAGGGACTTCAAAAATAAGATCCATCTTTCATTCATGAAGAGGAGGACTACAAAGGAGCAGTAAAAAGCAAAAAACAAGAGGGGAGGCCCCGAATCAAAATTCGGAGTCACTCCCGGAGGCTAGCAGTTCCTCCAGGCGCTCCGTCAGGTCAGCCACCTGCTGACGCAGGGACGCTATCTCCTCCCTCTACCGGTCCATCAACCGGCGTGAGGCTTCCGCCTCCCTGACCGATACGTCCAAAAATTGTTCGATGACCCTCGCGAGCTGCTCGTTAGTCGCGAAGGCCGACGCCAGGCTCTCTCCATCCACCGTGACGGAGGTGGACCTCCCCTCCGAGCGCGGCGGGCTGTCAAGTGAGGAACGCGATTCGCCTGATGATCGCGCTGGGGAAGCCATCTTTTCGAATCGAGGGATGAACGAAACCTATGCACCTCGGTCGTATTTATACCCGCTAGGCAGGTACCTCGATCGGCCGCACCGCGACCGCCGACCCATGAGAACTCATCACGTGTCACCGTCCCAATGCACGGGGAATCCGAAGAGTCGCGCCCTATCCCGAGTAAAATTAGAAAACGCGAACAGATCGTCCGAAATTCCCCAAGCGAACATTTTCAAATCTGTCGGCCCTCGCAATAAATGCATTCGATGCTTCCCCAAGCCGCTTAGTATCGCCCCCTTTTCTCGGAAAACGTGGAAGTCCGGCGCTCGGCCAGTAACTTGCCCCCTCGGGAGGAGTGGCCACACCAATAAAAGCGTGACAATATACTGCCCGTTCCGCTCTGGCGCCCCCTTTATCAAGCGTCGCGTGACCTAACGCTGTGGCTTACAACGATAGCTGAGTCGCTCCCTTCGAGCCCGAATCCCCGAATCTCGGCAGGGCCGAGCTACCAAATCTCCAACCTCAGCAGGGCCGAGCAACAAAATTCTCCGAACCTTGGCAGGGCCAAGTAAAATAGTCTCCGAACCTCGACAGGACCGAGCCACAAAATTCTCCAAACCTCGGCAGGGCCGAGTGACCAGTTCTCCAAACCTTGGCAGGGCCAAGTCAAATGTTCTCCGAACCTCGGCAAGGTCGAGCTACAAAATCCTCGAATCTCGGCAGGGCCGAGCTACAAAATTCTCCGAACCTCGGCAGGGCCGAGTGACCAGTTCTCCGAACCTTGGCAGGGCCGAGTGACCAGTTCTCCGAACCTTGGCAGGGCCAAGTCAAATGTTCTTCGAACCTCGGTAAGGCCGAGCTACAAAATCCTCCGAACCTTGGCAGGGCCAAGTCAAATGTTCTCCGAACCTCGGCAAGGCCGAGCTACAAATCCCCGAATCTTTGCAGGGCCGAGCTACCAAATCTCCGAACCTTGGCAGGGCCGAGTCAAATGTTCTCCGAACCTTGGCAGGGCCAAGTCAAATGTTTCCGAACTTCGGCGGGGCCGAATGACAGGTTCCCTAAACCATAATGGGAGAAGGTACATATTCCCCAAACTTCGGTCAAAGCCGACCCTCGATAATTCGAGCTCCGGCAAAAGCGAAGCACGAAAATATCAAACTCCCGATCTAAGCAAGGAGCATATTTCGCCGTACGACCTCTGAACCGCCGCGCACGAACTTCGACTGGTTCGGGCGGCATAAGACCCTCGTCTAAGGACGAGCGGAACGCTTTCGGCACCCCACAAACAGTAATGATAGCAAGCTCGGCACAAAAAAGATGAGGATTGAAAAATAGAACCAAATTCTCTTTATTGCCGATCATGATCAATTACAAATGCCTCACAGGCGTTACAAGAACATTGAAATGCATAAAGGCAAATACAAAACTCGGGCAACTAGACAGTCGTGATCGCGTCCAGTCGGTTAGGGCCGATAATTGCCCGTCGACACGGACCAATAGTTGCGACTGGCTTCAGGTAGTAGCAATATCTCGGTGACCCAACCGGGATATCTGAATGGCCATCCCAGACCATCCAACCAGGGGACCCCTCGGCGAGCAGATGGGAGGCCAGCGGACCTTGGCATCGGAACGCTCTCCCAAACCGAGTGCGTGCCGCCGCGCCCCGCCAGATTCCAAGGACGAGGAGTCGGCGAACGGCGCACCTTCACCCCCTTCCCGTGTGATGAAAGATTCCCCAGGCGGCTGAGCCCGAAAATCCAAATCGAGGGAGGAGGAGAAGTTCAAGCGAGGCATGGGAGGCCCGCATGCACTTTCGACCCTGCGTCTTCGAGCAGGAGCCGCAGAGATCGCACAGGAAGCGCATATGTGCGCTCTCCGTATGATCTCTGCGCCCCCCTTGTGCGCTCTCCATATGATCTCCGGGACCCACCACCTAAGGGTGAGCCGTTCTCCGGCAGCTCCCCGGTCGCCCCAGCTATCCGGCGGCAAGGAGCCTGTGAGAGGAAAAGTTGACCCTCCCACTCGTAGCAGCAGAGAAGCGAGCATGGTAGAAGCTCTGATGGAAAAGGCACTTTGAGGATAGCCAAGCGTGACCCCTCCTCCCCTTCTTATAGGCAGAAAAGAACCGGGAACGAGCTACCCAAACTGTGAGTCCCGAAATTCAAACTCCCAAGCCGTGCCTCCACGTGGCCTCTCAAGGTTGGTGCAGCGCCCCATTGCGCGCCAAGCCCACCGCCTGGTTATGACGCATACGAAGATCTCCTCCTGATCCCGAATCACTGTCATTTAATACGGGTGATCGCCAACCAGCACCTCGGAAACTGGTGGGCCCAGAGTATCGCCCTTCGAAAGCGACGTCCTCCAATGACGATCAATTGTGTATGCAACAAAGCAATCCGCATGGGAAAAGAGCACCTTCTGGAAAGCTCTGACACAGCTTTATTTCCCCCACTACGTCGTATCATCAGTTCTGGTGAAATAAAAACCGAATCACCTGCGGAGCAGCAGGGCATTGGCAGAATGGTAAAAGGCGCGAAGACCTATTTCGCCCATCGGCCCCAGCCGACCTATCTCGTCTGTCGGCCCCAGCCGACCTATTTTGTCTGTCGGCCCCAGCCGACCTATCTCGTCTGTCGGCCCCAGCCGACCTATTTCGCCTGTCGGCCCCAGCCGACCTATCTCGTCTGTCGGCCCCAACCGACCTATTTTGTCTGTCGGCCCCAGCCGACCTGTCTCGCCTGTCGGCCCCAGCCGACCTATCTTGTTTGTCGGCCCTAGCCGACCTACATTGCCTGTCGGCCCCAGTCGACCTACTTTTCTGTCGGTCCCGGCCGACCTATTTTTGCCTGTCGGCTCCAGCCGACCTATTCTTCGTCGGCCTAGGCCGACCCGGTTTGCCCATCGGGTTTAGCCGGTGCGTTTCCTTCAATCTCGAGGTAAGAGTGACCAAAGGGCGTCAGTAAACCACAAGTCGCTCACAATCGAGGCAGAAACAACAACAAGGTCACACAAGGAAAATGCCTAAGTGGAAACGGAAAATCCGTTTATTAAGAAACGTCTGACTAACGTCTAAAAGATGAAATACATGAATGGCCCCTAAGGATCGGGAGCCGCACCAGCTTTGGAGGAACCCTCAGTGGCACCTACAGAAGCACGGCTAGACTCGCCCTTCTCTGACATTTTTACCCCCTCTGCGGCAGTGTGCGATCGTCCCTCAGAAACTGCAACTTCGCTGGGACCAGGGGCGGCGCCAGGTTCGGCGTCAGAAACGTCGACATATTCGTCTTCGTCCTCTTCTTCAGACTTGCCATCATCAGGATCTTCAGCGCTCAGAAAAGAAATGTCCCATTCCGGGTGCTCGCTGAGAATCTGCTGTTTGCACTCCTCCTTCCCATGATGGAAGGCGTCAACGCTGATAGCGTCTTGCCTCCGCCGTCTGTTTCTCAGCCTCAATCACCTGGGCCTTCAGGATGACGTTCTGCTCCTCGAGCTCGCTAGCCCGCGTCTCGAGCTCCGAGCTCCTATTGCGAGCGGACGCGACCTCACCTTGAAGGGCCCGAACCTCCGACTCCATCTTCACCATCTGAAAGACCCAAAATCAAATCAGCATTGTGAGAACCCAGTAGGAAAAACAGAAAGGGTAAAATAAGAGTGTACCTCCCCCTCTCACTCGGCCAACCTCTGGGCCAACTCCTCAGCCTCACGTCTGGCTCTTGTCCTATCAGCCTCGACCAGCTCAACTCTCTCCTGCAGACTGCCGATCTTCAACTGCTTGGCTCCAATTGCCTCCTGAGCTTGGGTTAGCTCGTTGTTCACCCGAGCTATCACCCCTTGCTGCCACTTAGCACTCTCTTTCAAATGGGCAATTTCGCTATCGCGGCGCTTCAGTCGCTCCCCCACCTCGCCAAGCATTCTGGTTAAACGCTTCCTCTCGTCTGCAGCCTCTCTCCCCAGCCGACCTATGCTCTCATTATGTTCTTTCTGCATCGCCTTCACCTCCAAGGAATGCTTTGACTCAATCCTAGCCAACTCCAGGCACGCATTGTCGTTCTTCGCCAGGAGTTCCTCTAACTCCTCCACCCTGCGCTTATGCTTGGACACCTCAGCCAGAGCAACCTAGTGTGCCGCCCTTGCCCCCTTCAAGTTCCTGTCCATCATATCCATGAGCTCTTCAAACTGCTCAGACACCTTCAGCCACGACTGGAGCTCGACATTCTCCCTCCGGGCCTGAACACTGGCCCCCGTCGCCAAACTCAAGCGCCAGCAAATCGCCCGGGAAAGCAAAACGCTCTGCAAAGGTAAAAATTGAATAAGAGCCCACGATGGGGTCAATCGAGAAACATCTATCGCACAAGAAAAGTAACTCACCCGCGAGGCATAGGCCCGGGTCATCCTCATCAAGGTTGTGTTATCGATGTCAGGAAGAAGATGGATACTCTCTGCCACGCCTTGCTGCCCGAACGCAGCGTCGACCAACCCCAGGTCGGCAAACTTGTCTGCTGAAGGATCTGCGCCCGGATACAGGGCCGATCTTATCATGGCAGAGAATGCCTCCTCGATACTAGCGTCTGAGCTGCCGAATGGGCCAACCCCGCCCGAAGGGCCAGCCTGGGCGGCCTCCACCTGAGAGACCTTTAGCCTCCCGGCCTCCTCTACCAAGGCCCTGGCTTGGGTTTCTTCAGATAATTCAGCCAGCCCAAGCGCCAGCCTCCCCAAAACCTTTCTCGAAGAAGCTCCCAATGCGGAGCTCCCGCCTTGCTGCGTCTCCCCCTTCGACGCCCCTCCCTCGATCACCACCATTTGTGTCTCCGCCGCCGGGCCCTCTGAGATCCCGGCCTATTCCACCACTTGCGTCTCCTCCGCAGGCTTCCCCGAAGCCTCAGTCTGACCTGCCTCGCTGCTGCCATGCTCCCCTGCGGAGAGACCGAGAGAAAGTTCCCCCTGAACCTCCCCGGCTGCGGCCGCCACTTCTTCCTCTCCTGCTGGAGCCGGTGGAGCCGGTGGTGATCCTGCGGGGACGGCAACCTCCTCAGCAACAATTCCCTCTTCTAAATCCGCCGCTGTTTCCTCTTTCATGGGAGACGCGGTCGGATGAACCATCGGAGCCTCATCTGAGCTGTCCGATATCTCCAACACGAGAGGGTCGAAGGCCATAGCCGCCCTCCCCGGGCTCTCCTTCGCCCCCGGCGCTTCTGCCATGACTGCCCCGGCATCCGGCGGACTCCTTGCGGAAGCATGAGCCCTTTTTACGGGCCGACCACTGTCCGTGCCGCTACCTTCCCCGGGACGTTTCCCTCTCTTCCTCTTGGAGAGGTTTGACAACGCCGACCTTGCAACTATTAAAATAGAGCACACATACTCGGAATCAAGCACACTAATCGAAAAAGATACACGGCATGAAAGAGACTCACCTTGCGGGTCCAGGGGACTGAGCCCGGCTGCGAAGAGGGCCCCCTCCGATAGTAGGTCGTTAGCCGAAAATACCTGCCCATTGCGGAGGACGTCCAAGTCCTTCTCCTCCTGCGCCGACAAAGCCGGATGTGTCTCCGCATCCCTTGCAACATCCCTCCATCGCCAAGGGAAATCAGAACCGACATTCCCCTCCGCGATAACAAACCGGCTCTTCCACCCTTGATGGAAGAGGGCTTATCCGCGATAACGTTGAAGGATCTCTGGGGCCCGATATAGGGCCACTCCGACTTCCTCCCAGGAGTCAGGTGGTAACAAGTGCGGAAAAGGGGAAGAGTGGCTACGATCCGAATCTGGTGGCACATCGAAATGAACCCGATGATATTCCGCCAACTGTTCAGGGCCACCATTGGCGGGCTAATATTGTAATGGGTCATGATCTCCTTCACCAGGGGGTGGAGAGGAAAACGAAGACCCGCCTTCAGACTATCCTCGTAGATGAAGACCCCAGACTCTAGATCCCGGGTAACTCTATCATTGGGCTCCGGCACCCGTAGGACGACATCCAAGGGCAAGCCATATCGCTGATGAATCCTCCCCAGGTCCTCGGCAACGATCTCGGAGGCCACATCATCGGGGCTCATCGCCATTGAAAGGGGTACCAAACGAAAACAATAAGCGTCGAAGATGAAGGCCAGAACCCTTTTTGAAAGCAAAACGAGAAGACGCCGAGCGCACGCGCATACATATATATACGCAGTACGGCCGTCACTTCGCTTCTCCGCCAAGAAAGCCCCCTAAAAAGGTGGGGCATCTCACCCTAGGCATCCCAGATCGCCTCGACAAACGCCTGATCGATCGGGTCCCGTAGCGTGGCGCAATCCCAGCCGTCGCTCACGAGGGAGCCTTAGCCCCGAAGGCAGGATGGCCCCGTCGCATTAATTAGGGAATCATTGCGCGAGCCATCCAAGCCAAGACGTCCCATCTGGAACGCGCCATTCGAACTTGTACTCCCTATGCTCGAACCTACGCTTCGAACTAGGGAGTGGAGGGCATGTGTTGAGGGGTAAAATTGTTATTACGTTAATATCCGTGCGAGACGGTCAAGGCTAACCTCCTCCCTTCATCCCATCCGGGCTTCCATAGCTCGGCTTCCTCCGGGCTTCCATAGCTCGGCCCCTCCGGGCTTCGTAGCTCGGCTCCCTCCGGGCTTCCGTAGCTCGGCTCCCTCCGGGCTTCCGTAGCTCGGCCCCTCCGGGCTTCCGTAGCTCGGCCCCTCCGGGCTTCCGTAGCTCGGCCCCCTCCGGGCTTCCGTAGCTCGGCCCCTCCGGGCTTCCGTAACTCGGCCCCTCCGGGCTTCCGTAGCTCGGCTCCCTCCGGGCTTCCGTAGCTCGACCCCTCCGGGCTTCCATAGCTCGACCCCTCCGGGCTTCTATAGCTCGGCTCCCTCCGGGCTTCCATAGCTCGGCCCCTCCGGGCTTCCATAGCTCGGCTCCCCTGGGCTTCCGTAGCTCGGCCCCCTCCGGGCTTCCGTAGCTCGGCTCCCTCCGGGCTTCCGTAGCTCGGCTCCCTCCGGGCTTCCATAGCTCGGCCCCTCCAGGCTTCCGTGGCTCGGCTCCTTCCGGGCCTCCGTAGCTCGGCTTCATTTGCAATCCGAAACCTAACACTTACCTCCGCGGAACTTGAGGCGGGAGACCCCAAGCCTATCGAAACGGCATCCTAGACAGGGAATCATGTCGGGACGTGGCCTAAAGCCTATCATAACCGCCCCAGGCCTACTCAACCAGATCTCGAGGCATCAAGGAGCTCTCCCAGCCGTCAATCTCTGAACAAACAAGATGCGGATTCTAACGGCCCACAACGGCCTGATTCTGTTTGTCTCCGTATCGTAACAACCTCCGAACCTTCCAGAAGGCGCTCAAGACCCAAATGACAGTCTATAAATATCAGTCTCACACATTCCCCCAGGTACGCGACTCTGTACGCACACTTGCGCGCCTTGCGCCCCCACTCTTACTCTCCTCTCTCCCGGCAGCTCGTCGGTGCTCCCGCCCTCTGGAGCCTCCGATTGGCCGCCCCCGGAGCGGTCTCCCGGAGAGATCCACCTCCCCACTGTATGGTTGATCGCCGATTTCTTCTCCACTGACTTGAGCGTCGGAGGGTCTCCCGCGGAGGACCATCCCCAGCATCCCTCCGCGTGTGGGCTTCTTTTTGCAGGTCCGCCGCACCCCTCCCTGGAGATCGACTGTGCCCGAGTCGGAGGACGGATCCCGACGGCAACAGGATTATTGTTAGATTTAGGGTTTTCCTCACTACCACTACTACTCCCAATCCATCGATAGTAGTTATGAAGTTCCCTAATAGCCATTTCATGCGATTATCTTGAGTTAGTTTTAGGGAGAGAAACCAGAAGAGCAAGAAAGGGAGCTCTTGTACTTTTTTTGACCTCCTTGCTTCTTTGGCTCATTAACCCAATGATGCTACAGTGAAAATCACTTTTTTCCATGCCTCATGTTTTGCCTCTTCTCTTGTTCTCAGTTAATAACACAACTTCAAATTGGTGGAGAAAAGAGATAATTTTCCATCATTAACACTTTATTAATAGTAGTGCCAAGATATGCGTAATACATCTTAGCATAATTTTGGTACATTATATTAATTTTTGAACATGAGAAGTAATGCTAGCTACGTATCAACGAAGAAAAAAAAAAAAAAAAGTATGGAAGACAGAAAAAGAAGGACGGAATGAGGTGACATAAAGGGAGAGGGCATTGAAATTAAAAAAAAAAAGGAATTAGAGCTTAATTACAGGGAAGAAGAGATGGCTTTTTAATTTCTTTTAATTAACACTGTCATGCAATAAAAAAAAATACATCAAATGGAGAATAAAGAGCTCATTAAGAATATATACATGTTAAACTAATATACACTGCTAATGTTACAATCAAATGTTATAATAGAGTATACAATGTTTCATCTATTTCTTAAATTTTTCTGTCCTTTTGTAGATATTTCTTTCATTCACTTCAAAGTGAAGGTAAAAAATAGGCGCAGAGGGACTATATGGCAATTACTTTTGAGCGAATCCTAGACTCTTCTTGTGCCTTCTTCCACCTTTATCTAATCTCAGGGAACACTGCAACAGCATTGAGCATCTTATTGCCCCACTCTAGCTCATCTTAGTTTTTTCTTTATTTTTTTGAGCTTGCATGAAATCATAATCTATTAGACAATAGAAATAGAAAAGTATGTCTTCATGACCTCCTCAAATGTGCAATAGTCTTTTGCTAGCATGAACCTAAATTCACTCTCTTCGCCTCATCCACGACAGGTTTCTTAGTTTATTTAAAAGGCTAGGAAGTGACTGACCATCGCTCAAATCCATTGTTTAAGGAAAAAACATTGACCCATCTAAATCAACTCTGTCCATTGCTGTTGATTCCTAAAATTCATAGGGCACACTATTTGCCATTAAATTAATTTTAGTGATCTTTAGGTTTTATTGCCGCTGATTTTCGTTCTTTGATCCGGAAGCAATGCATATCGAGATTCGAATAGCATTTTTTCGTTCCAATATATTTACAAAACAGTTTTTAGACAGAAATCGTATGAGATGGTTCCTGAAAGATGTTCAAGTCAGTAAGAAATCCTCAGCAAGTAGATGAGAGAAAAAAGTTCTTGTGAAAAAAGGAATTACCTCTGCTTAAAGTTTTCGGGCTTAGAATTGCCCTCTAAGAGCATATCTGGGGTCTTGAGATTTAGTTTTTATGCGCTGTCAATAAGGTAAACAATTACCTAATTTTTCAGGTGCGTTTTAGGAAGTTGGCATAAGATCGAAATCCTATCGGTTAGGAATTTTAGCGGTTAACGAGCCTTATCAGGAATCCGCAATTCCGTTGATCACGGAAGAAATATCGTATTTAGTTCCTGTTTTTATCTTAGTGATCAGGATGGTTTATTTTCCGCAATATCCCGCATGAATTTAAGGCAATGGTGGCATTTTCATTTGAGGGGAAAAGGTTTGGTCTTGTCAAGGCATGAAGATAACTCGATCCTGCCAAGGTACAGAGATGGTTCAGCCTTGCCGAGGTTCGGAGATAACTATCAGCTTGTTCTTTTCTAATCGTGGTGGTTAGTGCCGATTGCCGATGTGGTGACGATTTTACCTTGCATCAATTTTAAATTTTATTTTTTTAACGGCTTAATATTTTAGTTACATCTATCTAAGTTATATAATTTTTAATATTTAAATATTTTAAAAATGAGTAAATTATATTCAACAACTTAAATAAGTAATATATATTTATCATTCAACTTAAATTTGGTTAGATTTGAGTAAAAATTTAGCAAGTATGGTCAAGTTAAGCGAATCAGAGAGAATTTAAAGGAGGTTGACCGTGGCAAGAGATTCATTTTGGGGAAGGTAAAAAAAAAAAGAGAGTTTTGAAGAGATTGATTTTATATGAGAGAGATTCATGCAGTTGTCAACGTCCACAATCATTAAAAAAAATATTTTTATGTTTTAATTTTATGATCTTCATGTCAAAATGCAATGATGGCTCGAAGCCCGTGCTTAAGAGAAACGTAATTCAACTCAACTCAATTCAACTCATTTGAGCCTTTTTCTCAACTGCAGGGGCGCCTCAGGAAAAAGACTTTTTGAGAAACCAACAACAAAGGCTAACATGTCAAGGTGGCATCTTGTGCATGACATGTCATGCATAAAACTTTCAATGCTAGCTGTCTTCTTTTGGACGTCACCGCCTAAACCGTTACGGCCATGCCCTCGGATCAGCTATCAGCTCCAATCAGCAGAAGGCCAGCTCACGTGTAATAATTACGCAACCGTTTTCCGCCCACTTGGGCACTCGTCACCACGCTGACCGCAATCCATCATCCGCTTCTTTCTTACCACGAAAGCACCGGATCCCAGCTTCCCACGCTAACACTGGAAATTTTATTCGGCCGCAAAAATTGCTTAGTAGCCCCTGTTTTTTTTTA
This sequence comes from Calamus simplicifolius, assembly GCA_900491605.1. NCBI lineage: Eukaryota > Viridiplantae > Streptophyta > Magnoliopsida > Arecales > Arecaceae > Calamus > Calamus simplicifolius. Next base: position 355,082 of record UESW01003893.1, read on the forward strand.
AAATTTTTTTTTTAAAAAACTATCCTTCTTTTGTTCTCTTTGTACCCTCGTTACCATCTTCTGTCCTCTCTCTCCTCTTTCTCTTTGGCGCAACCGTCGTCTCTTTCCTTTTCAGCACGGTCTCTCTCTTTTTCTTCTTTTTTTTTTTTTTTTTTGACCCCTTCTTCTCCTTACTTATCGCATCAATTCAACTCCCCTTCTTTAATATCGGCTTTTCTTTCCTCTTTTTCTTTGGCGCAACCGTCGTCTCTTTCTCTTTTCAGCACGGTCTTTTTTTTTTTTTGGCCCCATCTTCTCATTACTTATCGGCATCAATTCAACCCCCCTTCTTTGATATCGGCTTTTCTTTCGACATCGTTTGATCAAACAGAATAGAATAGAGATCCACTATTCGGTTTTATTTGATGAAACAAAGGCCCTTCGTTTGATTAAACAGATCAAAGGAAGATTGTTGCTGAACAAAAAGTTTCTATTCGGCTTCGTTCGACCAAACAGACCGAACGAAAGTTATCCATTCGGCTTATTTAGTTGAACGGTATCCGATAAATGAGAGGCCGAAAAGGGCCAGTGCTAATGAATGAAAAGAAGACGGAGGCTGAAGGGTACCAGTGTTGAAAAGTGAGGGATGCTGAGAAGAAAAAAAAAAAAAGGGAGACGGAAAGAGAAAAAGATAAGAGACCGAAGGAAAGAGTGGCTGGGAAGGAAAAAGTCATATACAATAGGTTCATCAACCGATGAGATACTTAGATTTTATTTAAAAAAATGATACTTAGATTTTCAGCTGACCTATTTTCATTCTATTAGATACTTAGATTTTATTTAAAAAAATGATAAATAGGTTCATCAACCGATGAGATAGTTGCGTTCATGTCAATTATTAAATATAAAAGTCATATACAATCATTTAAGAAGAAATTGACTTGTTGCAGATTTAAATAATCTATTTTTTATCTATGAATAAACTTCGATAAAGGGTCACTTATTAAATAAAAAAAATCTTTATGTACTCCACGCTATGCAATTTGCAAACAATGCGCGCATTGTGTGCACGGCTGTACAGGACGAAGAATAATCTTATTTAATAAGAACTTTTATATTAAATAAAGGATAGCTTGTGACTTGTTGTGCATTTGTTTGGTAAAACTTAATATGTGATAAATATTAATTTAAAGATTAAAAAAGATCATTTAAAGATTTTAAGATTAATAGAATCATAACTAAATACATGAAATATAATTTTAGTAAAGTAGAATATAAATAAAGAAACAGTGAAGATTGTAATCCAAGCGATATTCAAAAGTAAAAAATTTAGGTATTTGAAATCAATTATCTAGCAAGAAGGTGAAATAGATGAAGATGCTAATCATAAAGTTAAAGTAGATGGGTTAAGTGGAGGAGTGCTTCGGAAGTATTGTATGATTAATGCATCCTATTAAAATAATAAAAAAAATTCTATAAAATCACTATTAGGCCAGTTATGCTATATGAAACAGAGTATTGGACAATATTAAAATAACATGTAAATAAATTAAGTGTAATAAAAATGCATATATTAAGATGGATATGTGGTAAAACTTTAAAAGATAAAATTAGAAATAAACATATACAAGAAATTATAAGAATAGCTCCAATTGAAGATAAAATGAATGAAAATCGATTAAGGTGATTGGGCATATACATGAAAACCTTTAGATACTCCAGCTAGAAATAGTTATTTCTTAATAATGCATGGTAAGGATAGATATAAAGATAGATCTAAACTAATATGGATAAAAATAATTAAAAAATATATAATTATTTATAATTTGAATGTCGATTTAGTCCTAAAAAGAATAGAGTGGAGGAAGTAAATTCATGTAGCTAATCCCATATAGTTAAAAAAAAAGCTTAGCTGAATTAAGTTGGGTATGTGCGTGCATATGTATATATATTATCATAATATGTTGCTCTTTATTTCATGACTCTAAACACATAGATGCCTCTATGAATGATAAAAGAAAAAGAAGAAAAAGGCACCATGAAGACAATTTAAGTGGTATATCTAGGGACCACATAGAAATTTTTGGTCATGTGAAAAAGAAATTAAATTGCTCATTATTTTGCGTGAGCAGCAATGGTATCTTAAAAAAATATTATTCTTAGTCCTTATTGTTAAAACTTTTAGTCCCTTTGATGCGAGCGAAGTATGGTGATTAAACGTCCAGCTTGCTAATTCTACCATCCCAGAGATGTTCCTCTTTTTGAAAGGAGGTTTGTATATATGCTCAGTCTATCCTCGATAATATCTTTTGGATGATCGGAGATGGTTATTCGATAGATATCATCCAGGATACTTGGATTTCTGAGCTTCCTCTTTCGCAGTGGTCCTCTTTTATTAATATGGAAGCCCCTTCCAACTTAAGGGTTAAGGATTTGATTTCCTTAGATCCCCCCTCATGGCATATCCCCTCGGTGATCCGATTCTTCGAGGAGGAGCTTTCTCGGCGGATTCTCTCACTGCCTCTTATATCTGGCTGCTTGGATGACTTTAGGCTTTGGCAGAAATCTTGTCTCTCTAGGGCCCCCATGAGGGACCTTATGAAGATTTTTAGGCCTCAGTCACAGCGCACGGAGGATGCTGCGTAGATCTGGAAGCTTCCCATCCTTCCCAGAATTCAGCTATTTATTTGGAAGCTCCTATGGGACTGCCTCCCTACTTGTGTCCTTCTCTCTCGAAGGGGTCTGCCTATTCTGCCGATTTGTCCTCTATGCAGACAGGAGGAAAAGTCTTCTGACCACGCTATATTCCTCTGCCCCAGAGTTGGACGGATATGGTACATGATGGGTTATTCTTCCAGATTGGATGATATAGCCTCCCCACGTTCCTCTTTCTTCAATGACCTTCGGTGGGGTTCTCAGCATAAGCGTGGTCTTTGGGCTGCCATGACATATCAGATTTGGATGTCTAGGAATCAGCTCATATTCTCGGATGATATTATTTCTCCTCATAGGATTGTGAGGAAGATTAGACTGTTGATGGTGGACTGTGCCCGTGGTATTAATGCTATTGGTTTTGACTCATCTGGCCTCTAGGGTTTCCCTGCTGCTTCGGTAGCGAACCAGCATACCATTTTCGTTTCCTAGGAGCCCTCCCTCCAGGGTTTATCAAAATCAACTTCGACGGGAGTGTTCGTGGTAGAGTTGCAGGTTCAGCCTTCATCATATCCGAGGGCCTCTGAGAGATTTGTTGGCGGCGGGAGGTTTTGGTACTCTCGACTCCTTTGTTCCGATGACGGAGCTCTATGTTGCTTGGGCGGGTATTTCTTATACCGTTTGAATTCTCCATGCTCATAGGATCATGTTAGAGGGTGATTATATGACGGTCATTTCTTGTATGCAGAAGGAGAATTGCTTTGAAGGTCCCTCTAATCCGATCCTTCGGAATATTTGGTCTATTTTGAGGGAGGTTAGTGCTGTCCAGATCTGTCATATATATCGCGAAACCAATTCGGTGATGGACTGAGCAGCTGCTTCTGTGGCTCAGCATGCTAGATCATGGATATGGAGGCCGGGCAACTCCTGTCCTCTTTTTTAGTAGTTAATTTTGTACTTTAATATATCTGGACTGATTGCACTAAACTTGTTTGATCGATCGTTTGTTAAAAAAAAAAAAACCTTTCAGTCCTTCTGAGCGGTGGAAAGGGTCACAGTGGTATATGATTATCACCGCACAAAATATGTTCATTGAAGAAAAGAGTAAACGTTTGTCGCATTAGCCATCTAAACTGAAGATTAATTTTTATTACGATTTAATTTTATTGCCTTCAATCTAGTAATAAGCTATAATTTCTTATAGCAGATTAGATATTTTCAGTGATCATAAAATTTTTGATGCACAATAAAAAATTGTTATAGAAGGATGAATTTATTGTAGTGTCTCGTCGATTTGCTTCATAAGTGATAATAGACCATTTTAAGTATGACATATATTTTAAGATTAAACCTAAGGAGTAATTGGTCCCAGCTAGCATATTACCTAGAGCAAGCTATTAAATTGGTTCTTCTTTGAGCTTGAACAGAAATCAATTTTTTTTCTTCATAAATTAAACTCTTTAATTAATTATTGTATCCCTTCATCTCTTGGATAGAGTGCCTTAAATGAAATTGCCGTTAAGTGTTGAATTTTTAAACAACATTATTTATTTAAATAAATCTGCTTTCAATTAAATTTGGCAGCTAGAAGCATGATGCGTTTTTTTTTTTTTACAAACCGACGATCATATCATTCTTGGTTAAGTCAAGTCCAATATATCATAATACAAAATTTAAGAAAGCATAGGCAGATATGAAGCACCCGATATTCAGCACCACGATCCTAAAAGATGGGCAACCCAGGTAGCAATCTAGTCAACCGCTGAATTAGCTTCCCGATAAATGTGCCGAATGTGGACAGTGTCTATATGGTGAAGCATAGAACGAATGTCACGTATCATTAGGTTGGTCAGAATAGGGTTGGCCAAATTCTGACGGAGTCAACGCACCACAGTGATAAAATCATCCTCCACAATAATTCTGCAGATACCAAGACTACGTATGACATAGAAGATGCGAGCCCATGCAGCATGCAGTTTAGCAGCCGGCATGGAGAGGTCAAGGAGACCAAAACCGTTAGCCGTCATCAAAGCTTCATCAGACCCACGGATCACAAAAGCGGAGCCCGTCAGACGACCACAAACACTACCATCAAAGTTACTTTGATAATCCCTAGTGGAGAGGGTTCCCAAGCAATAAAGACCGTATATCGATGCGCTACAGGAGCAGCAGGAAATCCCAGATGCTAGAGCTATCAGAGTCGAGGACAGACTGATGAAAGATGTACTCATCAGAAAGGGACTGAGCAATGTTTCCGATGTGTTTGCTAGCACTTTATCAACCATTATTTTCTTAAACTTGTTAGTTTTGATGCTATATTTTATTTTGGGAATCTTTGCTTGTTTTTTTTTTTTTGGTACAAAAACGGGCGATCACACTAACCTAGTGCGAGTCAGCCCAGAAAGGTCCGAATACAGAATTTGCTGTAAAATAGATGGACAGTGATCGCTCGGCTTCAAAAACCACGATCCATCATGCTGGGCCACAAAGGATGCTACCCAGTCCGCCGCCGAATTAGATTCACGATAAATATGGCGAATCCGGGTACAGTCAACCTTGGAAAGGATGGAACGAATGTCCGTCAGAAGCGGGTTTGTAGAATCAGAATGGCAGTTCTCCTTCTGCAACCAGGAAATAACCGCCAGGGAATCACCCTCAATGACAATCCTATGGGCCTGAAGATTCCTGACAGCATAAGAAATGCCCGCCCAGGCCGCATAAAGCTCAGACATCAGGACGGAGGAGTCAATAGATCCAAAGCCTCCCGCTCCCAAAAGCTCACCCTGAGAGTCACGGATAAGGAACCCAGATCCAGCCGCTCTGCCACGAACACTACCATCAAAATTGATTTTGATGAACCCTGGGGGAGGGGGATCCCAGGAGATGAAGACCGCATGGCGGTTCGCTACCGAAGTAGCAGGGGATCCCCAGAGACCAGAGACATCAGAACCAACCCGGGCACAGTCCATGAGCAAAGAACTGATTTTTCTCATAATTCTGAAGGAGGACACAACGTCGTCCGTAAAAAGAATCTGGTTTCTCGATAACCTTATATGATAAGCCGTGGAAACCCAACAGCTGCACCTCTGCGGAGAAGCTCTACGAATATCCAGGAAGAACGAAGAGCGAGGAGAATCCTGAACGTCTCTCCTAACAGAATAACCAACCCTCTGCCATATGCAACTCACCCTGGGGCAGGTAAAGATAGCATGATCTGAAGATTCATCCTCCTCCCTGCATAACGGACAACACGGATGAATCTCCAGACCTCTTCTAGAAAGAAGAAGACAAGTGGGAAGGCAATCCCATAGAAGCTTCCACATAAATAGCTGCACTCTGGGGAGGGTGGGAAGCTTCCAAATCCACTCAGCATCCATCGAACGCTGGGACCCCGGCCTAAAAATCATCATCAAATCCTTGATTGGTGCCCTAGAGAGACAAGATTTCTGCCAAAGTCTGGAGTCAGATGTGCATCCTGGGATAATGGGCATCGAGAGAATACGTCTAGAAAGCTCCAACCCAAAAAACCGAGTCACAGAAGGGATATGCCAGGCAGGGGGATCAGAAGAAATCAAATCCTTAACCCGAAGGTTATAAGGGATCGATGCTTATAAAAGAGGGCCATCGTGAGAGAGGAATATCTGAAAACCAAGTATCTTGAATAACATCTATAGATGATCCATCTCCCATCATACACGTAACATTACCCCTGATAGCCTGACCAAATCTGCAAACTTCCTTCCAAAAGGAGGAGCAACCACGTGGAGCCCTGATATAAGAATCCGGCACCCAGCCACCATACCTAGCACGCATAATAGTACTTCAGAGACAATGCGGCTCCAGAAGGAATCTAGACGCATGTCTGGCAAGGAGGGCATCCCTTCTAACAATCAGAGACTGGATCCCAAGACCACCGTCTTGGATAGGCATACAAACTGTGTCCCATGATAAAAGATGCATACCATGACCTTCTTGCGTAGTAGCCCACAGAAAATCACGGAAATTTCTCTCAATCCTCTTAAGGCAAGTAATAGGAATAATAGAATTAGACAGAAGATACATGGGAAGGGAGGAGAGAACCGAGCGTATAATAATAATCCTAGCCATCATCGAAAGGCCAGTAACCTGCCACCCCTCCATACGCTGATGAATCCTCTTCTCCAGCTCGAAGAAATCAGAACAACGGGGACGTCTTCCTGTGATAGGAACCCCAAATACATCAATCTGTCTGCCTGAGTAGAGACTCCTGATAAAGAAATAATAGCTTCCCTGATAGCTCTAGGAGTCTTTGGGCTGAAACATAAAGTGGATTTTTGAAAATTAACCTTCTGGCCTGAAGCCTGACAATATCTCTGGATAATAGAATAGAAAGCCGACGCATTAGCAATAGAAGCCTTGCCCAGGAGAATGCAATCATCCGCAAACAGGAGATAGGACACCAAGGGGCCCTCCGCACCAGCCAAATAAGGGACAATACTCCGATCTCTCTGCGCCTGATGGAAAGCCCGAGACAGATCATCCACAGCTAGAATAAACAACAACGGGGACAAAGGGCAACCCTGGCGGATCCCCACAGTAGAATGAAAGAATCTGGTCGGACTACCATTAATAATAATAGAGAAGGACGGCGTCTGAATGCATGCCATAACCCACTCAATGAACAAGTCATCAATTCCAAACTCTGTAAGAGAGCGACACAAAAAGGCCCAATTCAATCTGTCATAGGCTCTCTCCATATCAAGTTTAACTGCCATAAGACTTCTCGTGGCCGAAGCTCTCTGCAGATCAAACATAAATTCCTGGGCAATGAGAATATTATCTGAAATAGAACGCCCTCTAATAAACGCCCCTTGTTCAGCAGAAATTAGGCGAGGGATCACCAGAGCAAGCCTACGAGCCAAAAGCCGAGCACAGACCTTATAGAGCGTAGTGCATAGACTAATGGGCCGAAAATGCTGAGGAAGGGAGGCATTGGGACGCTTAGGCACCAGAGAAATAAAGGTCTGATTCCATTCCGCTGGAATTTGTTTAGCCTGAAAAACAGACTGAATAGCCAAAACCACCTCCTGACCCACAATATCCCAATACTGACGATAAAAGAAAGGCGGAAACCCATCAGGCCCAGGGGCCTTATTCGGGCCAAGGTCCCAAAGGGCCGCCCTAATCTCGTCCGCAGAAAATGCTCTGGCCAACATACTATTATCTACAGAAGAGACCTTCACAGAATCAGAAACTGGAGTAATTGGCCCTCCCGCACCGGAAGAATCAGTCCATCTAGACTGGAAAAAGTGAAGAATCATCTCCCTAATAGATTGGGTATCCTCCTGAGAATTCCCCTCATCATCAACTAATCTCCGAATCCTATTGGCAGCACGCCGCTTCAAGGTAGCCTGATGGAAAAATCTGGTATTACGATCACCATCACAAATCCACTGGGCCCTGGATCGCTGCCACCAATAAACCTCCTGCTGACGAAGAAGAGAGTGATGCTGAGCAAGCTTATCCCGAAGAGAAGAGAGGTCAGAGGCCTGCAAACATCCGTCCTGATCTTCCTTAGCCTGGAGAGCGCTAATATCACTTTCAGTCTGTTCAATATGTCTAACCAAATCCCCCAATTCCACTCTGCTCCATCTGGATAATCTATGCCTGGTCATCTTCAGACGGCGAGATAAACGATAAACTGCATTTCCCCGGACCGGGAGATGCCAGATGTGATGAATAATAGCACGAGCAGCTGAATGGCCAGACCAAAACTGCTCAAATCTAAACTGTTTGCGCTGATACTGAGCAGTATCCGTGGAAATCAAGATAGGGCAGTGATCAGAAGCAATACGAGGAAGATGAGAGACAGTAACCGCAGGGAACAAATGAAGCCACTGAGCTGAAGCCATTGCTCTATCCAACCTCTCCCAAACACGAGCTGAACCCTGCCGATTATTACACCAGGTGAATTGGGGACCAGAGTATCCCAAATCCATCAATCCCGAAGAATCAATGAAAGATCTGAATTCAGTTATGTCAGCAGAGCCAGTAACTCGTCTTCCCCCTCTTTTCTCACTAGGCTCCGTAATGCAATTGAAATCTCCAGCAATAACAGACGGAATACCTTGGTCAAGAAGGGATCGGAGTTCAGACCAGAGAATCCTTCTCTCCCTATAGTCCGTACTGGCATAAACAGCCGATAATAACCAAGGCTCAGAAGCTTCTTCAGAGACAATCATGCTTATCTGTTGATTACACTGGTGGAAAGCATCAATCGTAACCGCAGTAGAACGCCATAGAGCCAACATACCTCCAGACAACCCTTCAGCCTCCACGGCATACGAGGACCATGAACGGGCCACTTGCTTACGAAATCGAGCCAGACTCTCACCCGACAGTCTCGTTTCCAAAAGGACACATATGTCAAACTTATGCAGCTGCAATAATCTACCAAAAGAGGAACGAAAAGAAGGCTTACGAGCACCTCTTACATTCCACAGAAGGATCTTCATTTACAGACTGGGAGAAGCTAGGACCCCACCATGGTCCTCCGACATAATGCTATCAGCAATACCCCCTGCCAGCGGAGGGCAAACCTCAGACTGAGGATCTGAACAGCCCCGAGACCCATCCTTCTCCTCAGGAGAACCAATTGGAACAGAGCTAGGACCCTGTCCTACAGGACTTCCAACAAACACAATCACCATAGTCCCAGAACCTTGGATAGACTGCCCCCTAGGTCGATCAGAATCACCAGTCTGGCCGGGAGGGGGTAGGTCAAGACCTACTCGAGGAGAATCAGCGACCCCCCCTTTTTTAATTACTGAGGCCTTTCCTTTACCCTTCCGGGGAGCTGATTTAGGAAACGACCTTGGAGACATTGACACCTCCGGCCTGGCCTGCTTCAAGGAACCCGGGAACCCGTCCCTACAGTCCATATGACCATCATCTCCCACCTCCAAATCTAGAGAGGAAAATGGATTAGAAATCAGCACCTCATTATTCAGAGAAGGCTCACTGGCACAAACTTTGTTAACTGTCTTCTGCTTCAGAACAAATTGTTTCAATACGGCACCCCCAGGCTCTGCAGCAGTCTTCAACGAAACAGGGGAGATCTTCTTCCCCGGCTGACTCGCTGCTGCTCCAGAGCCATCAGCGGACATCTTGGAAAAGGAAGCCTGCCTACGAGCCACCTTCACCGGAGATTTCCATCCGTCTTGACTGCCCTCAGACCTTAGGCGAAGCTCGACCACTGAAGAAGGTGAAGGTGAGGCGAAGGCTGCGGACGACACAGACACATTCGAACGAGAGCTTCCCCTACCGTCAGTCTGAGAACCCGGAGCTCCTCTCCTCTGTCTCACTGCAGCAAGCCATGGACCAAAAACAGTATCTGAAGCTTCAACCTCCCCAGCCGACGGGAGCGAGCAGGGACCTCCCAAATGGATCGAGCCGCAGCTCCAGCAAAGGCCTTGAAGGTTCTCGTAAGAGAACTGTTGCCAAAACCTCTGATTGAAGCCTTGCACACGAGCTCCAGGACGAAGAGGCCGAGATAGATCAATCCTCATGCAAACCCTTGCAAACCCTCCTCCTCTGTTTCTCGCCAAGGTAGCAGCATCGGGACAGACGTAATCCCCCGCCATTGCCAGAATTGGTTTGAGAAACTCAGCTTTCCAGAACTCCAGGGGGAGGTTCGGCAGCCGGACCCAGATCAACGCCGACGGGATTGAGTCCATAGCCGGAGCAAAATCCGGCCTCCAACCCTCGATACCAATCACCTGGCCATTGATTACCCACGGCCTTTGCAATACTAAATCCCTAGCTTCGGGAGATTCGAAGCGGAATACATGGCACCGGAATGCCATACTTGTCGGGACGATGTCGCCAGTAGCTCCGGCGCGCCTAAATTCTCTGAGAAAAGCCTCCGCCGGAACCCATCGATGGTATGAACGAGCTATAATAGCAGTCTTCATCCACCCAGCAACCTCCTCTGCAAGCTCCGCAGATGGGAGGGACACCACCTCCGGGAAGGCTGCCTCCAATCTCGCCACAGTGGCCGGCGACGGAGAAGAAGACACCCAGCTGAACCCTCCTTCCGCCGCTGTTCTACCGGAAGCCCGACCTGCATTAGCCGCATCCGAAGCCATAGGAAGGGCGGCAATGACTGAAATGAGCAGCTAGCCAAAGGCAAAGACTCGACGACGTCGATCGCCGGAAGATCGGGGACGAAGCAGCGAGAAGCATGAATCTCAAAGCAGAGAAGTGAGATAGAACCGGAGCTAAGGCTGCACGATTCTTAAAGCACTCAAAATAGTTTTACGGGCAGTGTGTTTTAAATGGACCTCTTGCTTGTTTAATTTAGGCTTACTTTTATTTTGCATGGCATGTGATTGTGTAAGATATAATTACTTCTCTAATTTTAATTATATTGACGCAAGTGCATGCGGTACGTTGGCAACATTTCAGTCAAGACAAGCCCTCAGCATGACAATGATTTAGGTGAGAGACAAAATCAAAGCAAATATACCCAGTTACTAAACTCAAAGTGTTTAAGTCAATCAACATAAGACTAGAATCTAATGGTAAGATGATCTATTATAAACATTTGATCAATTCATGCAATCACATATGGTCACTGAGCTCATCAGATTTTAAATCCAAACATCTTATAACAAGTAATTATATTTTTCACACCAAATTATTATTATTATAAGGGCTATACCTTATATATATATATCTTTTAAAATTAAATATAAAAGCAAAAAAAAACTATCCTTCGTATATAAAGATTCTTACTGCTAGGCAGATTCATGTTCAATGCCTACTTATTGAGGGGGACTCTCTTTCTGTTATCGGTGGATTTGCAAGGGATTCAGCGATTATGGCCCCATCAACCCTATTCTCAATGATATACAGGCTGCTCTGCGGAGTGTTCATAGTGTCCACATCCAGCATATCTATCGGGAAGCTAATTCTGCGGCAGATTGGGTTGCGGTTGCTATGGCCCACCACGAAAGATTCTGGGAATGGAAGCAGGGCGACCCCTGTCTCCCTACTCTTAAGCAAATTTTGTATTCTGACATTTCTGGGCTGACTCACACGAGGATAGTGTGATCGTCTGTCTATACAAAAAAAAGTCCATAGTTTTTATGAAGAAAAAGATTAATATATACATGCTAAGTTGAAGAAATATTGTCCTGAATATATATATATATATATATATATATATATATATATATATATATATATATATATATATATATATATATATATATATATATAAATTTTATGAAATAGTTTTACTTTATATTTTTTATGATGAGATTCTTCGTAACTGGAATTCTTGATATTTTTTTGGCCTTGTTCGCTATTATATTTTTGTCCTATAGGAAGACCGTAGATATTTTTTGAGATGAAAAGAAAAAGTTAGTGAGACAAGAGTGTCTCTTTCTTTCTTTTTCTTATCCAATCTGAGGTTTAGAGGTGTGAATAAACTGAAAACTTTGATAGTTTTCGATGATCGACTATCTTACTTTCGATGCTGCTGAAATCAAGATGAGTAATGCTAGAGGTTAGAAATATTTTAGGATGTATTGAATGAGATGTTACTTTATATTTTTTATGATGAGACTCTTCGTAACTCTGGAATTCTTGATATTTTTTGGCCTTGTTTGCTATTATATTTTTGTCCTATAGGAAGACCGTAGATATTTTTTGAGATGAAAAGAAAAAGTTAGTGAGACAAGAGTGTCTCTTTCTTTCTTTTTCTTATCCAATCTGAGGTTTAGAGGTGTGAATAAACTGAAAACTTTGATAGTTTTTGATGATCGACTATCTTACTTTCGATGCTGCTGAAATCAAGATGAGTAATGCTAGAGGTTAGAAATATTTTAGGATGTATTGAATGAGATGTTACTTTATATTTTTTATGATGAGACTCTTCGTAACTCTGGAATTCTTGATATTTTTTTGGCCTTGTTCGCTATTATATTTTTGTCCTATAGGAAGACCGTAGATATTTTTTGAGATGAAAAGAAAAAGTTAGTGAGACAAGAGTGTCTCTTTCTTTCTTTTTCTTATCCAATCTGAGGTTTAGAGGTGTGAATAAACTGAAAACTTTGATAGTTTTCGATGATCGACTATCTTACTTTCGATGCTGCTGAAATCAAGATGAGTAATGCTAGAGGTTAGAAATATTTTAGGATGTATTGAATGAGATGTCACTTTATATTTTTTATGATGAGACTCTTTGTAACTCTGGAATTCTTGATATTTTTTTGGCCTTGTTCGCTATTATATTTTTGTCCTATAGGAAGACCGTAGATATTTTTTGAGATGAAAAGAAAAAGTTAGTGAGACAAGAGTGTCTCTTTCTTTCTTTTTCTTATCCAATCTGAGGTTTAGAGGTGTGAATAAACTGAAAACTTTGATAGTTTTCGATGATCGACTATCTTACTTTCGATGCTGCTGAAATCAAGATGAGTAATGCTAGAGGTTAGAAATATTTTAGGATGTATTGAATGAGATGTTACTTTATATTTTTTATGATGAGACTCTTCGTAACTCTGGAATTCTTGATATTTTTTTGGCCTTGTTCGCTATTATATTTTTGTCCTATAGGAAGACCGTAGATATTTTTTGAGATGAAAAGAAAAAGTTAGTGAGACAAGAGTGTCTCTTTCTTTCTTTTTCTTATCCAATCTGAGGTTTAGAGGTGTGAATAAACTGAAAACTTTGATAGTTTTCGATGATCGACTATCTTACTTTCGATGCTGCTGAAATCAAGATGAGTAATGCTAGAGGTTAGAAATATTTTAGGATGTATTGAATGAGATGTTAGGATTATAAAGAAACAGTTTCGTGGGCTTGGTATCTGGAGTAATACCATGTTTTTTTTTTTTTTTCGATATGGATAGACTATCACGCAATTTTGATGCTAAGACATTCCAAAAGATTAAAAAAAAAAAAAAAGTTTTAAAAAAATTATCGTTTTTGAGACAACTCCAATCAAAAGGAGTGGTGAGCTACAAAGTAATACCTAGCTTTCGTGCGGGATTTCCTACTGAGATTTGGAATCCGTTGGCCGAACACACGTCGGTCTAAATAAAGCGAGAACTTTTCAGACGCAAGAGTTTTAACTTTATTTAATGGATAAACAATGCGCGAACGTATGGAGTTGGGGTTGAGAAAAGCCGGGGACTGGTGAGGTTGTGGTTGCGGACCTCCTCATCTCGATGCCCTCCTGCCACGCGTACTCCTCCATTCTTCTTTAATCCAAGTGGGTCTCTGAGGTCCCGCCGTTTAAGGCTTTTATTGAGATCCTTGTCCCCCTCCTTCCCGTTAAGACCTCTTCCCTCTCCTCTACGCTTTCTCCATCGCCTTGCGGTTGCTGAGCTTTTCATGCTTGTATGGAGTTTGATCACAACATGGAGGTGGAGTACCAAGAGGTGAGCCCAGTCTCGATGCATGCAAACCTTTTTATCATCCTAAATTCCTTCCTCTGTTTTTATGGAATTCTGCTCCCTTTTGTTGTGGGAATGGTAGGAATTCATCAGGAGTCCAAGAGGGATGCAGCTCTTCACATGTAGATGGTTGCCAGCTTCTTCATCAACAAAAGCCCTTGTCTTCCTTTGCCATGGTAATTATGTTCATCACCCCGTAACAAAACCACTTATCCTTCTCTCCGTTTGATTCCTTCCTTCATTGGATGAAGTGCAGGGTATGGCATGGAATGCAGTGAATTCATGAAAGGTAATTCCAGATGTTCCTTCCCAAATATTTATCATTTATCTTGTGCTTAGAGCACTAATATTCCCATAATCCAAAAGGTCAAGAAATTATGGATGGAGTGGAAGGAGCGGTCTCCAAACTCTCCATTTCCTTCCCCTGCCACCCACCTCCACCTACCACTCTACCGGTGCTTGTCCCTCCCAAAAAAAAAAAAAAAAAAAATTTCTAAAGCCAGATCGTGGGATATAATCTCAATAAGGCTTGGAAATTATCGTCCCATGTGACCAATCTCTGGAGCCGAGCTCCCCTTTCTCTGTGGGCTTTTATTGCACCATTACACTGCTTCTAAAGCCGTAGTTATGGCGTGCGGGGATTACATGTGCCCTGCCAGAGAGGACAGTGGCTTCTGAGGGGATCAGCAAAGCTACAGTCACTGACATTGGAACCCGGTGATATTTGTAGTCCATCACCACCTCCTATTTTCTATATTTCGCTTTGCAATTTCCACAGCAAAAATAACTAGAAAAAGCTTTAGAAATCCGTAGGACATCCAACAGAACAGGTGTACTTGAAAAAATATTTAGGTAGGTAAGACATCCACAGTCATCCTTCATCTAAGCTATATTTCAACATCATTTTATTTAAAAACAAAGGCCGCATGGATACTAATAGATATAAAAATTATGGGATGGCACGTCTTAGGCTTCCCTGAGTGTTTCTTTCACCACTTCTCTCATCTCCGTACCTAACCGAGTTAAGATTCCAGGAAAGCAAATGTCCTCTGTTCGCGATGAGTGTCGTCAAATGCATGCCTACTGTATTAAATTCTTTACAACGATGCAACGTTGTCTGAAATTTAAAGTAATTTAATGACACGGGGTAAAACAAAGCTAAGGCGTACGTACAAACACTGGTTCGTGTCCTCTTCCATCTGTGCCTTTTATCTGATTAGTCCACCTAAACCACTCACCACCACCATTCAACTAAGGTGATTGGTCCTACTTTAGAGCCTTTCTAGTGAATTATTTATATTTGTAGGACTAAATAGGAACATAAATAAGAGTGGATCCAAACTCAGAAGACCATTTTTTTCCTGGGGATCAGAAATGAAAACTTGCTCAAATTAAATGATAGCTCATATAGTATATTAATTTTTTATATAATGAAATATGAGAAATATAATACTCTTAGGTATGAAAGATTAAGTTAAAACCGTAAAACTTGACGACTGAGAAATATTCTTGCTTTATTATGGCCTCTGCTGTGACGTTGAACCAATATCACGTTAATGCACCGAGAACGTTTCCGGGTACGTTTCCCAATCCAACCCGTGACCGTCGAGGACACCGTGACCCTCCTAACTGACGCCGTCCGATGGCGACGTCGCCATTATGAGTTGCGAAAGCCTCACCGCTCTGTCGTCAGCGGTGCTTGGGAGGTTGACCGTGTGATGGGGATCTGACGGCGCAGATTGGTTGGTGGGTGCAGAGGTGGGGACGAGGCTGGCGGGCGCTGGATACGCGGTGTACGGCATGGATTACGAGGGGCACGGCAAGTCGGAGGGGAAGCGCTGCTACATCAAGCGGTTCCCTAATCTCGTCGCCGACTGCGATCGCTTCTTCAAGTCCGTTTGTGGTAATTATTATTTATCCATCTCACATATTCTCTTGAAATTTATCCTGCTTCAAAAGGGCATCTGCATGCTTCATTACCCATGCAGATGGCTCACCCATTGAATTGCTACTTCGATGATCCATCACTTCAAGGATCCTTATTTTATTGCCCTTCATCAAATTTTATTTTTTGATCTATTAAACCTACTTGATTCACACTAAAATGATGTGATTATTCACTTGTAAAAAAAAAATAGAAAAGAAAGGCATCTGCATCTATTTAAGCCAAGTTTATTCAGTTTTCAGCTTTTTCTATGATGAGTAGATTATTTTTTTTCTACGGTTATCAATCGGGCTTCAACAAAATAAATATCCTAGCGTATAATGTATGCCATATCTATTGGCAATATAATTATAACCATATCAACCATACATGCATGCACCTTATAACACTATTCATTACAACAAGATGTTATTTATAGTAGTAGTGCTCCCTAATTTGAGATTATGGGGGGCATGACTCAAACCAGCGTGGTTCAACTATCGATAAGACAGGATCATCTCTACCATTTCGTTGAGATTTTGAGCTTGATTTTTGTTGTCTCGTTCTGTTAATTGTATCCGAAGCTAACTTACCCAAATATCTAATGGCATTAGTTAAGCTTGGTACATGAACACCTAAACCGGATGCTAAATGAGAAAAAAGGTCTCAAATTAATTTGAGACGTTTTTAAGCATGGAGCGAGCAAATAGCTTCCCTATCCATCATCTGTAACGCATCAAACGCTAAAGCTAGGACATGGTAGCAATTTGCTGATACCATGCTCTTTAAAAATATACCTTCTAGCATTCACATATATATATATATGGAGGGTTCGATTTGTATGACTCTGTGCTGATGATCATCCTTATCGTCATGTTCGTGATGGATATCTTGATCACCTCTATTATCCTCGGTGCAGCGAAGTACATGAATAAGAGCCGGTTCCTCTACGGGGAGTCGATGGGAGGAGCCGTGGCTCTCCTAATCCACAAGAAGGATCCCACCTTCTGGGATGGTGCGGTCCTCGCTGCACCGATGTGCAAGGTAAGCTCACCATCGGTTCTGGAATCACCTTTGTACCTACCAAACGATATGCCATCCTGTCTTCATCTCGAGTTGGGGCGGTGAGCAGATCTCCGAGGACATGAAACCCAGCCCGATGGTGGTGAACATCCTAACCCAGGTGGAGGATATCATACCCAAGTGGAAGATCGTTCCCACCAGAGATATCGTGGACGCCGCCTTCAAAGACCCCGTCAAACGCGAAGAGGTTGGTATACGATGACACCGGAGGATAAGTTTGGTGTCCTAACGATTTCGCAACCCTAACTCTGGAGGTAATTAATTTAGTTATTTTATGTCCCATCTGGTTGTTTTCTGACGTACGTAAGGGCATCGTTCAGATCCGGAACAACAAGTTGATATACCAGAAGAAGCCCCGGCTCAAGACAGCGTTGGAATTGCTTAGGACCAGTATGGACCTCGAGGATAGCTTATCCGAGGTATGTTATCTTGATAGGCCCCCGATAAACCCGATTTGGTGTTTAGGTGCACCTACGATTCTACCAATATTTTTTTTTTCAATTCAGAAATATAATAAATAGGGAAAAACAAGAGGGTGTTTTTACTTTTTACTCTTGATAAATCCATTTTATCCGGTGACTAGACAAAGTTATTCGTTATGGAACAGTTGGTAAGGAGGATGGGGTTGGGGTAGATGCAACTAAGACCTTTATTTTTTTGATGCAATAAATGCAACTAAGACCTGTCCTCACTAAACCTAAAGTTTTGAGCGTTCGGTAAATAAGTTTAGCAGTTGTTAGAACAGTAGATTAAAACAGAAGGAAGAAATTGGCTTTGACGTGTGTTTGAAATACGCCATAATGTCTCCACTCTACTTGAATTGAGTACCAGACCATATATATCTTTCGAGATACAACGAAGCCTCAAAGTTTTCTGCAAGAAAACTTGTGAAGAGTTTCGCTGAATCAGTAAGGAGGAAGTCTTTTTGTAATTGGTGAACAGAAACAACTGTTTACAAAAGACTGTTGTGAAAAAGGTTCACTAAACCAGGAAAAAGAAAATCCTTTTGTAATTGACAAACAGAGGCAGTGGTCCACAAAAGACACAACTACCCTTCTGAAGATATAAATAAATATTTATTTTATTTGCATATTGGGCATGCTTGAATACACATCATCATTATAAGTTATCATTTGTGGTATGTGGGTTCAAATTTATAAAGTATGTTAATTCGTCCATACGATATCTCAAGAGTTCTGAAAGACTCTTCGGATTCTGAGGGACGCTTCGTAAGTTAATCCTCTGACTTATCCGCTGATAATAGCATTCTTTAAATAGAAGACCGAAGGTGTCTTCGTTAGGAAGTGTTCTGAGTGAGAGACGCATCCCGAGGGTCACTGAAGGGCTCTTCTTCCTCTCCCTCACCAGTGCTGCGGCTTAGGGGCATGGATATACAGGGAACTCTGGTAGCCCCCGACGACCGACGATCTATTACATCCGCTGCTGCCAAGATTATGGTATGTCCCTTATCTTCAGCTCTTTCAATTGGTATCAGAGCCTCGTCGGTTATCACCGGCGAGGGAAGAGGTTGTTGAGGAATTGGCCTTAGGTGTTGCTGCAAAAAAAAAAAAAAGGGAAGGTTCCGCTGCAGCCATGGGTGCAGCAGCGGACCTCGGAAAGCACGGGGAGGGTCCATCCGATCCTTCCCACTTCTTCCCCGCCCGCCGGTGGCTAGAGACTTTTTTTTTCTTTCCTCGACTGTAGGCCTGTCACAGGCCAGGATGCTCTTGTTAGCATCTCGCTGCCCTGCCCGAATATCCCTGTTGCCATAGTAGCCACCGGAAGCTCTCCGGCGGCCGGCGACGCATCGTCCGCTGCCGGATTCCATCCCGAGTCTATCTTCCGGGTCGCCATGTCGTTCGGCCTCTTCCTTGGCCGCTGGAGGGCCGGGATGATCTGACCGCCACCAAGTGGGCGGCGGCGGAGTCGGTTGCAGCATGATGCGCCATAGAAGATCATCAATAAGATGTGAGTGGATCTGCATGTGTGAGCAATAATTCGTTAATTCGATAGATGGGTTTTCATATTTTGATGGCATTTTATTTTCTTGGGTCATATTGAATGATCTATCGGTTACGGTGCCATGGAATGGCTTCCCTATTTTTTGAGTTGATGGCACCATCTGTAAATGGTTGAAAATCCAGGAGTAATTTCATTACCCAACCAACAACCAATAATAAAAAACAAATAAATCAAAGGGTGGTGCTGACGTTCAGCATTTGATGGGTTTGTCATGTGGCGCTCAGTGCTGGCCACATGCTTATTACTTGGCAGCTACATAGCAGAAACGTGACAGCTAAGTGATAAATCATAGAAAATCAAAACAAATCACAAAAAATTGTAGAAAAATCATAAAAATTCATAGAATATCATAGAAAATTTATTGAAATTTTTTTTGCTGTGGCATGGTGGTGAATATTGTTATTGCCATTCTGTTTGATTTTTTCTATGAATTTTTTCTGGATGCATAATTATTTATGCTTAGTGTACAAATATGATTTATGCATAATTCTGCATGTTATTTATGTTGACATAATTATTTATGCTTAGTGCATGAGGGATATTTATGTCAAATGGCATGAATTTTCTACGAGCATGTTTATTTATGACTTGGTGCATAAATAATATATTATTTATAAATTATATCTTTAGTTGACATGAAAATATGCTTGTTGTAGCATATGTTTGCGTTGCGAATTTGTTCCTACATTAGTTTTGTGGATAATATAGATATGTTCTATGAAAAATTATCAGATTCTGTGTTCTATCTTATTAAATGAGTGATGATTATGAGCTTAGCAAAATTTTTGATCTCATTTATAAGAAGGAACATTTGTAATCTGATTATTTTTCTAGATATCAGTATACACTGATATGTGCCTAATGTCCATACCTTGCTTGACTAAATACAGTGATGGCCTCCAAATCTGTGATAGCTAATCTCAACAAAGGTGAGAAGCTAGATGGACAGAATTATGAAATGTGGCATAGGAAAATCCAATACTTACTGAATGAATTAGAAGTCTTGGAGACCCTGACAACTAGTATGACACCACCAGCGCCTGACACTACTGAGCAACATCGCCTTGATCGGGAAGTCTATGACAATTGGGTCAAGAAAGATCGTTGTGCATGCTTTACTATGTTGAGCAGCATGCACAATGATCTTATTGACAACTTTGAGCATTGCCATACTGCTCAGGATATGTGGAACTAGCTCAAGATCAGGTTTGGTCAAACTTCGGCCACAAGGCTACGTGCCTTGAACCTTAGATTCATACAGTATGTCAAGGATCCCAATCATTCCATGTCGATCCACCTTCGTGTGATGGGAAACATGATTAGGGATGTAAAGGCTGCTGGAGTTGACCTTATGATGAGCAATAGGTCCTAGCAGTATTTGTTCACTGCCTGACCCTTAGTCGAGTCAGATGAAGTTCTTGATGACTCATAGTGAGCACATCAAGACTTTTGAGGATATTGGCCGTCACCTTGAGCTAGAGGCTGAGCGTATTGAGACTTCCCTCCCTTCGGCCTATATGGTTACTGGTGAGTCTTCGAGGCCCTAGTACAAAAAGAAGGAAAAAGCACGTCACTGGAGTGCTCAGGGATATAAAGGAAAAACTGTGGCCAAACCTAAGAGAGGACATCGAGGGGGCAAGAGAGATGTGACAAAGATTAAGTGCTACAACTATGGAGCGAAAGGCTACTTTGCTCGTTATTGCACTGAGCCAAAGAAGGTATGCTCTATATTAAGCTCTCTCTATGTTTGTTCATATGCATTAGTTGCTGAAACTCTCCTCCATTGGATTGTAGATTCAGGAGCGAACAAACATATAGTGCGAGATCGAGCTGGTTTTGTGGATTTTCACCGGACACCTGTAAATACCTAGTTTGTCATGCTTGGGAACGGTCTGCGTGAGCAGGTTTTGGGTGTAGGAGCATATCGTGTTATGCTTCGTGGTGGACATGTGTTGATCCTACATGACATTTTGTATGTCCTAACTATTTGGTGTAATCTTTGTTCTATTCTTGCCCTGTTGGCACTTGGTTACACTTTTAGTTTTTCTGATGACCGTATGTCAGTCTATCTGGATGGTGTTTTATCCTTTTGTGGATATTTGTCACAAGGGTTTTTTAGACTTGATGTTGAATTGTGTGCTTCTTACTCCTCTTTTTCTTGTGCTTCTATTCCTGCCTGTGATGATAGTTTTCTTTGGCATGCCAGACTTGGTTATGTGGGCCAAGATAGGATGACACGTATGACTAAAGCCTGGCTATTAGGCCCTTTTACCAAGATAAGTCTACCTGTGTGTGAGTCTTGTCTAGCAGGAAAGGCAATAAGAAATCCTTTTGGTAAGGCTACTAGGGCCTCTCATCCATTAGAGCTAGTTCACTTTGATATATGTGGACCCATGAGTGTCAAGGCGCGACATGGCGCTTCCTATTTTCTCACATTTGTAGATGATTTTTTATGATTCGGGTATATGTACCTGATCTCTCACCGCTATGAAGCGCTGGATTATTTCAGATAGTTTTTAGCTGAGGTAGAAAATCAGAAGGAGAGGTATTTAAAGACTCTTTGAACTGATAGAGGTTGCGAATATCTATCTGAGCAATTCCAGCAGCTCTGTGAGGAAAAGGGATACGCAGGTAGCTTACCATTCCTGGAACACCGCAATAGAATGGTGTTGCTGAGCGTCGCAATAGGACTTTACTAGACATGGTTAGGTCGATGATGGCGCAAGGCAATCTTCCAATCAGTTTTTGGGGAGATGCGCTGTTGACTATTGCCTACATCCTTAACCGTGTCCCTAGTAAAACGGTACCCTCCACTCTATATAAGCTATGGCATGGCACGCGACCCTCTGTGGATCATTTGCGCCCTTGGGGCTCAGCAGGATATGTTCACAACGCCTCCCATAAGCTGGGAAAGCTGGGTCCTAAAGCTAGCAAAAAGGTGTTTATCAGGTATCCTAAGAATTTGAAGGGTTACGTGATGTATGGTGCACATCTTGATGGAGGGTTGACTGAAGTGGAGTCCAGAGATGTGGAGTTTCTAGAGCATGAATTCCCGAGCATTGGTAAAATTAGAAAGGACCTATCTTTGTATGAGTTACAGGAGGACCTTCCTACTATCTTTGGCGAGGGAGGAGATTTTCGACCTATCTCAAATATCGCCATAGATTGTGGGAATGCTAGGCCCAGTGGGAGTGTCGCACCAGATAGTGGGGGCGCACAAGCTGAGCCTAGTAGGAGCTCACCTATGAGGGTTGATGTACCACCTGAGAGGGTCTTCAGGGTCCAGATCCGCAGTTATGGAGAAGCAAACGTGGTCATATTCCATGATGACATTTTGGGATCGAAGGGAATGTGTTTCTCTGCACTCCGTTGGATCCAAATAAGCCTGCTTCTGTTGAAGAGGCGCTTGATTTACCTGCTCATAGTGAGTGGCAAGCTGCTATGGAAGATGAGATGGTATCGATAGCCAAGAATCATGTGTGGGACTTGGTAGACCTTCAGCCTGGACGCAAATCTATAGAAAATAAATGAGTTCTTAAGATTAAACGTAAGGCTGATGGGTCAATCGATAAGTACAAGGCTCGTCTTGTGGCGAAGGGCTATACCCAGATGGAGGGTGTAGACTTTGAGGAGACATTTTCTCCTATGGTAAAATTTGCCTCCATTTACCTGATCCTAGCTATTGTAGCCCATTTAGATTTGGAGCTACATCAAATGGATGTTAAAACATCATTTCTTAATGGAAGTCTGGATGAAGGATCTATTGTTGGGAATTGTATCCTAAAGCCAATCATTTGATGATTGTGCTGATGCAAATTGTATATAAATTGATATATTAATAAAAGTTATTTGGCAGTTTATTCATTACAAGAACATCTTCTTAATACTCCTGAAAGTAATGAAGCCCTTAGGATCTTCCTCACGATAAAGGAGGATTTATCTTAGAAGGTCTTTAAAAGAGTTCGCGACCAAATAATACTATGACAGGGCCATAGTACTATTAATTATAGGACGTTGTATATCATATTTGTTGGTTATCCTCTTAACCAAGGAGTGTAGAGACACTGGTATGACATACAGGTAAAAGTGTAGGAGTACATTTCACCGAACGTGACTCATTTCCGGATACTCTGCTGTCAAGAGTTAATCCGAGAAGATATAGGTATAAGTATCCTTCAGACCTGAAGATCACAACCAGTGGCTTACAAGCAACTCATTGTACTTAGGTGCCGGACCATCTGGATTTCTAATCCAGCTACGAAAGGTTACTGGGTGCAGTCAAGTACTTGTGGTAGTCAGTTGTGGATCAAGATGAAATTTGACCTATCCCATTAAAAGGAGAAATGCTGGTGTTTCAATTTAACAAGACCTTGGCCAAGCCACTTCTTGTGAAAGTCACATGATCACTAAAGTTGAAATCATTTTATGGATTTGCTATTTAGAGTTGACAGGCTCTTAAGCTATCCTTAGCATTTGTGGTCAAGAGGATAAATTATACGGTAATTGTTTCTTAGGGTTCTTAGAGTTTGCTCGGCAACGCTTCGACCTATCCGGACGTCGGGTTCCATTGCTAGATGGGCATATCGATTAGTATAGAAAGTTGTTTCTATGCTACCGGCTTAGGTTCGAACCTAGAGAGTCACACGCATAGAAGTTTCGTAGGATGATCTATTTGCTGATCAACGATTGAGAATCGTATATGATTTAATTAATCAATTTGATTGATTGAATTATCTCAATTGGGTTAAGTACAATTGAATAAGATTCAATTTAGTTTAAGTCTATTAGAAGGACAAGTCAATTTCAAATATTGATTTGAAATTAGACTTGATTTGAATTTAAATAGATTTAGGACTAGCCAAATTTGATTTGGGCTTGGACCATGATCTATGTGGGTTAAGTCAAATAAATTCATATCAGAACCCAAACCTCTCGAATATGGATCTCATATGATGAGATGGCTAAAATCTCATCTCATGAGATAGAATTTAATGCATGACATTTATTTACTGAACGTCGGATTTATCCCTCGTTTCTTTGGTTTTCTCCGAACGACGGAACTAAACCAAACGCTGCGACTCCTTGGTTTTCTCCGAACATCGGCGCCTTCGGCGTCTCTTCACTTTTGCCAAATGACGGATTCTTAAATGTCAGAATTAAATATCAAGGCTAAATCGAGACTATAAATAGAGGGCATTCCCTCATCAGAGAACATAGAACAAAAAATAGAACAACAATACATGATTTATCGTGGATTGTAATTCTAAATTGTCGTGGATTGTAATTCTAAAATGTTAGAATAGAAAATCCTTGTGATTCTGGTATTAGCGGAAGCCCGGTGGATCTTGGAGAAAGATTCAAGTGAGAGGATTCAAGATCAGCAAAGCTATTTTTTCGCGAGCTAGCACTCCCGGAAATCTGATCATTCGGGGCTTCGCATGGACGATACTAGAGGCCGGATGATTGAACGGCTGCAGAGCAATAAGGATTTACCTACTGTTCTTAAGGTAAGTGATTTGATCCCTAAATCTTAAGGCAGGCTTCAAGATAATAGTGTGACTAGTCATCTTGAAGATCAAGATATGATCTTGATATTTTTATATGCATATTTTAGATCAAATGACCCTGAATATATAGGCAAAGATATGATTTTGATGCATATTAGATAGATTAATATGTAATCTTTTAATTTCCGCAATAATAATAGTTATCAATTTTTAAAAATATGCATGCCTCAGAGACTATTTCTCCTTACAAATGGTATCAGAGCCATGGTTTCGTTAATGATCTAATTTATTGCATGTAAATTAATATTCTCATTAATTATGTAATTATGGCTAAAACTTATCACAAGGCCATATGGTCATAGGTGGATTGAAAATTCGAATTACCCATTCAATGAGGTATTCTTTGACATATTATCGTGCGATTGTTTTATCGTTGATGCTTTGTTTAAAGAAAATTTAAATTGTGCTTTGGCATCAAAACATAGATTACACACACTCTCAAAAGATATTTTATATTTGATACATATTGATGTTGTATAAAACCTAATATTTGCATGTTTAGTATAAAAACATAGATATGATATATAATGGCATGATGTCTATGTTATAAAACATACAAATATTTATGAGAGTTTTATTTGAATGTCAAATATTAGTTCATAATTTTTTTTAGATATGATCTAAATATAGGAATTATGAGTAGTAACATTATGCTTGATTGAAATATATAACATGTTAACATGAAATATATTTAATCATTTGGGTTAGCTAAATCTGGTCCATAAAGGGTTAGACTCTAAGGCTTAAATCAACTAGACTAAAAGAGTATTTGTTCAAATCTAATTAGATTAGGTTAAGAATGCTCTAAATCAAACAATAGTTGTAGTTGATCAAGTCCTTCTCTTTGATTAAACCAAATGGAAGTAGATTAGGCTCCGTGGTTGAGCATGAATCTATTAGATGGTCAAATTAGAATTGGTTAACCATATAATGTCAAGGTGGGATGGCAAGTTGCTCTAGGATCAATGATCGAATGGTTTTTAATTGGGAGCTACTCGTATTGATACGTCTTTAACGAGTTAATGGCATATCCCTCCCATCGATCTCTCTCACCTGGTCATTATGGTGAACCTTTTATGATTCAGATCATTTACCTGATTCGGGTTGACCCATGCCTCTAAGGATATCAGTATGACTGATTTAGGTGCCACTTAACCTGACTTAATCTTGTTTCATTCTACCGATTTCATAGATTCAGTGGGAGAACTTGATTAGTCAATTTATCTTCATATTATTAAAATCCTCTAAAATTATTAGGTCCTTAAAATGAAATAGTTATATGATAACTAGATCATAGCCTCCCATTAAGGTGGGTGATAATGAGTCCGATGTCTTGATAATCATTGGAGGCACTTCATGCCTGGTGCTTGTCAACCATTGGAATTATCATTCATTATACAATAAGTCAGCGTAACTATTAAATAAACAGTCAGGTGAGCCAAGGTTCACTCGGGCTTGGTTGTCTATTGATAGGTTACACTGATTATATCATTTAATGGTTGGACCTAACCAGAACTTTCAGTGGAGGCACTTCATGCCTGCTGAAGAGGTACATGGGGCAAAACAGAACACTAAGAATTGTTTGGGGAAACAATTGGTTTTGAACCTACTCTTAGATGCATATGGGTTAGCCAAGCTTCACTTGGGCTTGTATGTAGTTTATGTAGATCTTAGTGCCCGCTAAAAAATTAAGAATAATTCTTCAAATTGGGGTGTAGAGGCTGCCAATTTGAACAAAATAGTGGGAGAATCTTTAGACTAAAGTCTAAGTCTTTAGACTGAATCAATTTATATACTAATAAACTTTAGTTTTTCCTTATGCAGAACATGGCCACTAATTTATCATTAAGGTCCCTATTGGATAGTGACAAATTGAATGGTTCTAATTTCAATAGTTGGTTCATAAAACTTAAGATCGTCCTTGAGCATGAGAGGATTCTATATATTCTGAATAATCCTGCACCAAAGATACCTGATGCAAACACCCAAAGTTCTGAGAGAGACACTTATCAGAAGTGGCTCAATGATAGAACTAGCGTGCGTTGTATCATGTTAGCAGCAATGAACGATGAATTCGGTCGCCGGTTCGAGAATGCTCAGCCAGAAGAAATCATTCAAGCGTTGAATGAATCTTTCGGCACACCCGACGATGTTGAAAGGCACAAGACTAGTTGTGCTACTTTCAATGCTCGAATGAGAGATGGATCTTCTGTCACTGATCATGTATTGTACATGATCGAAAAGATAGAACTCCTAAGCAAGCTCGGCTTTCCCTTACATGAGCAGTTAGAAAAAGATGCGATCCTGAATTCCTTGCCTCCATCCTTCTGACCTTTTCTTACTCATTTTCGAATGACAAAGCCTGCAGTCAACTACCACGGTTTGTTGGGGTTGTTACAGAACTTTGAGAAGGATAACCAGCTCTTTAAGGGTTTGGTTAATGTGATTTAAGGATCTAAGGTAGGGCGTAAACCCTTTGGGAAAGGGAAGAAGAAAAAGAATAATAAAAGGGTGCAACATGCTAGAACATCTATAAGGGGTCAGATGTAGAAGAAGAAAGTTGATAAAAGTCAAGCTGAATGCTTTCACTGCAAGATGCAAGGGCACTGGAAGAGGAACTGTCCTCTTTACATTGCCACACTTGATCTAAACAGGCCAAAGAAGAAAAAGGAGCAAGATGTTGCTCAACAAGGTATTTATATGATAACACATTGTAATTTTTTTATATATGATAATCAGACCTGGGTATTGGATACCGGGAGTCCTTTTAACATTTGCAATTTATTGCAGGGACTATAGGTCACCAGAAGATTTAAGGACAATGAAAGATTCCTAAATGTCGGCGATGGAAGATTAGTTTCAGTACTGGCATTAGAAGTTCTTGAAATAGTTTTCAATAGAAATGTCATTATACTAAATGATTGTCATTTTTGCCCAACGTTCTTATTGAACATAATTTCTGTAGGCCTTCTGACCAAAAATAATTATGAAATTTCAATAAAGGATGTTACTTTGAATATCATTATGAATGGAGTCACTGTAATGACTGGGCATTTATCTAATGGCATTTATATATTATCACAGCATGTGAATGTAGTGTACCAATCAAGTAAGCGCCCTAGAACAACTGATGTCACAGATATTTATCTTTGGCACCATCGGCTGAGTCATATCAACAAGAACAGATTAAACAGGTTAACTCAGGAGGGCATCCTTCGAGTTGATGATTGTGAATCATTAACTACCTGTAAATCATGTCTTCTTGGTAAAATGACCAAGTCATCTTTTACTGGAAAAGGTGAAAGAGCCAAAGAGCTATTGGGTCTAGTACATACTAATGTATGTGGACCAATGAGTACTTATGCCAAAGGTGGATACTA
This sequence comes from Calamus simplicifolius, assembly GCA_900491605.1. Taxonomy (NCBI): domain Eukaryota; kingdom Viridiplantae; phylum Streptophyta; class Magnoliopsida; order Arecales; family Arecaceae; genus Calamus; species Calamus simplicifolius. The sequence continues at coordinate 383,130 of UESW01003893.1, forward strand.
CTACTTCATTACATTTACAGTCGACCTTTAGGTTCGGTTATGTCTATCTTATGCGACATAAATCTGAATCATTTGAAATGTTCAAACTATATCATAAAGAAGTAGAAAAACAAACATGAAAATGTATTAAGACCCTTCGATCAGATCGAGGAGGCGAATACCTTTCCAATGAATTTGTGACATATTTAAAGGAGAATGAGATTCTCTTCCAATGGACTCCTCCTGGAACACCACAACATAACGGTGTGTCGGAAAGAAGGAATCGAACTCTGTTAGACATGGTTCGGTCCATGATGGGTTTTGCAAGCTTGCCAATATCATTTTGGGGATACGCATTAGAATCAGCTTGTCATATTCTTAATAAAGTTCTAAGTAAGTCTATTTCTAAAACTCCACATGAGATGTGGTATGGACATAAACCGGTTATTACCTATCTGAGAGTCTGGGGGTGTCCGGCTTATGTGAAACATGCAAAATCAGACAAACTTGAACCCAAATCCGACAAATATTTTTTCATCGGCTATCCAAAAGAAACAAAAGGATATTACTTCTACAATACTGAAGAACAAAAGTTGTTCATTAGTAATAGAGCAGTTTTTCTTGAAAAGGAGTTCCTTAGTGAAGGAACAAATAGCTCTAACGTTGAACTTGAGGAAGTTCATCAAGTAGAAGGAACAACACAAATCAGTGAACCCCTAGAATCTGAGTTGATTAGATCAAACTCAAAACCCATTTTAGATGCACCATTAAGGCGATCTGGTAGAGTACCACATCAACCGGACAGATACTTGGGTTTCTTGGTCCAGAACGATGATCCTGTTGAACTCGATGAGAACAACAAGGATCCGATCACCTATATGGATGTTATGCAAAGGACTGACTCTAATAAATGGCTTAATGTCATGAAATCCGAACTTGATTTCATGAAGGATAATAATGTATGGACATTAGTTGACCCACCCAAAGGGATAAAACCCATAGGATGTAAATGGGTTTTCAAGAGGAAAAGAGGCGCAGACGGAAAGGTAGAGACCTATAAAGCACGTCTGGTTGCCAAGGGGTATCGTCAACGTTATGGTATTGACTATGACGAAATATTTTCTCCAGTGGCAATGCTGAAATCCATTCGGATTATGCTAGCTATAGCAGTACACTTCGATTATGAGATTTGGCAGATGGATGTTAAAACCACTTTTCTAAATGGTGATTTAGAAGAACATGTGTATATGATACAGCATGAAGGTTTTATATCTGAAGACGAGTCTAAAGTGTGCAGGCTACAGAAGTCTATTTATGGACTTAAGCAAGCATCAAGGAGTTGGAACATACGATTTGATAAAGTGATCAAATCTTATGGCTTTATTAAGAATAAAGAAGAACCTTGCATTTATAAATGGGCTAACGATTCTGTTATTGTATTTCTTGTATTATATGTGGATGATATTCTCTTAATCGAGAATGATATCCATGCATTACAAGGAATAAAGACATGGTTATCATCACAATTCTCCATGAAAGATCTGGGAGAAGCATCATACATCCTAGTGATGAAGATCTATAGAGATAGATCTAAGAGGATGCTAGGTTTATCCCAATCTACGTACATTGATACAGTGCTAAAGAGGTTTAGCATGGAGAATTCCAAGAAAGGCTATCTTCCGATAGGCCATGGAATTCATCTTTCTAAGAAGGATTGTCCGATAACTCCTAATGAAATAGAACGTATGAGTCGAATTCCATATGCTTCGGCAGTAGGATCGATTAAGTACACCATGACATGTACAAGACCAGATGTGGCATACTCACTAGGAGTAGTGGTAGATACCAATCTGATCCAGGAGAAAAATACTGGCAAGTTGTTAAGACAATCCTTAAGTATTTGAGAAATACTAAGGACCAGTGGTTAGTCTATGAAGAGTCTGATTTGAAACTTGTTGGATATACTGATTCCGGTTTTCAATCAGATCATGATGATAGCAAAAGTGTATCGGGTTTCGTGTTTATCCTAAATGGTAGAGCTGTTTGCTGGAAAAGTTCCAAGCAACATACAGTGGCAGATTCGGTGTGCGAGGCAGAGTACATCGCTGCATCAGATGCTGCGAAAGAAGCTGTGTGGCTGCGAAAGTTTATCTCCGAGCTTAGAGTGACACCTTCCATAGATGAACCAGTCATGTTATACAGTGACAGCAATGGTGCCATAGCTCAAGCAAAGGAACCACGAGCACATCAGCGCACCAAGCACATACTGCGTCGGTTTCATCTTATTCGAGAAATAGTAGACCGAGGTGACATAAATCTTCAGAAGATTGATGAAAAGGAAAACCTAGGTGACCCATTTACTAAAGCACTCAGCATCAAGGAGTTTGACAACTATAAGTTGAAGATGGGTATTAGATACTGTAATGAGTGGCTTTAGGCTAAGTGGGAGTTTGTTGGGAATTGTATCCTAAAGCCAATCATTTGATGATTGTGCTGATGTAAATTATATATAAATTGATATATTAATAAAAGTTATTTGGTAGTTTATTCATTACAAGAACATCTTCTTAATACTCCTGAAAGTAATGAAGCCCTTAGGATCTTCCTCACGATAAAGGAGGATTTATCTTAGAAGATCCTTAAAAGAGTTTGCGACCAAATGATATACTATGACAGGGCCATAGTACTATCAATTATAGGACGTTGTATATCATATTTGTTGGTTATCCTCTTAACCAAGGAGTGTAGAGACACTGGTATGACATACAGGTGAAAGTGTAGGAGTACATTTCACCGAACGTGACTCATTTCTGGATACTTTGCTGTCAAGAGTTAATCCGAGAAGATATAGGTATAAGTATCCTTCAGACCTGAAGATCACAACCAGTGGCTTACAAGCAATTCATTGTACTTAAGTGCCGAACCACTTAGATTTCTAATCTAGCTACGAAAGGTTACTAGGTGCAGTCAAGTACTTGTGGTAGTCAGTTGTGGATCAAGATGGAATTTGACCTATCCCATTAAAAGAAGAAATGCTTGTGTTTCAATTTAGCAAGACCTTGGCCAAGGCACTTCATGTGAAAGTCACATGATCACTAAAGTTGAAATCACTTTATGTATTTACTATTTAGAGTTGACAGGATCTTAAGCCATCCTTAGCATTTGTGGTCAAGAGGATGAATTATACGGTAACTATTTCTTAGGATTCTTGGAGTTTGCTCGGCAACTCTTCGACCTATCCGGACGTCGGGTTCCATTGCTAGATGGGCACATCGATTAGTATAGAAAGTTGTTTCTATGCTATCGGCTTAGGTTCGAACCTAGAGAGTCACACGCATAGAAGTTTCCTAGGATGATCTATTTGCTGATCAACGATTGAGAATCGTATATGATTTAATTAATCAATTTGATTGATTGAATTATCTCAATTGGGTTAAGTACAATTGAATAAGATACAATTTGGTTTAAGTCTATTAGAAGGACAAGTCAATTTCAAATATTAATTTAAAATTAGACTTGATTTGAATTTAAATAGATTCAGGACTAGCCAAATTTGATTTGGGCTTGGACCATGATCTATGTGGGTTAAGTCAAATAAATTCAGATCAGAATCCAAACCTCTCGAATATGGATCTCATATGATGAGATGGCTAAAATCTCATCTCATGAGATAGAATTTAATGCATGACATTTATTTACCGAACGTCGGATTTATCCCTCGTCTCTTTGGTTTTCTCCGAACGATGGAACTAAACCAAACGCCGCGACTCCTTTGGTTTTCTCCGAACGTCGGAATTAAACCAAGCGCCGCGCCTTCAGCGTCTCTTCGCTTTTACCAAACGACAGATTCTTAAATGTCAGAATTAAATGTCAAGGCTAAATCGAGACTATAAATAAAGGGCATTCCCTCACCAGAGAACATAGAACAAAAATAGAACAACAATACACGATTTGTCATGGATTACAATTCTAAATTGTCGTGGATTGTAATTCTAAAATGTTAGAATAGAAAATCCTGGTGATTCTGGTGTTAGCGGAAGCCCGGTGGATCTTGGAGGAAGATTCAAGTGAAAGGATTCAAGATCAGCAAAGCTATTTTTCCGCGAGCTAGTACTCCTAGAAATCTGTTCATTCGGGGCTTCGCGTGGACGATACTAGAGGCCGAACGATTGAACGGCTGCAGAGCAATAAGGATTTACCTACTGTTCTTAAGGTAAGTGATTTGATCCCTAGATCTTAAGGCAGGCTTCAAGATAATAGTGTGACTAGTCATCTTGAAGATCAAGATATGATCTTGATGTTTTTATATGCATATTTTAGATCAAACGATCCTGAATATATAGGCAAAGATATGATCTTGATGCATATTAGATAGATTAATATGTAATCTTTTAATTTCCGCAATGATAATAGTTATCAATTTTTAAAAATATGTATGCCTCGAAGACTATTTCTCCCTACATCTATATGGATCAACCCTTGGGCTTTGTGACCAAAAGACATGAGGGCAAAGTGTGCCGCCTAAGAAGATCCATATATGGTCTCAAGCAGTCATCTAGGCAATGGTACCTCAAGTTTCATGAAGCCATTACATCGATTGGCTTAGATATGATTGAGGAGGACCACTGTGTACATTAAGAAATCAGACAATGGGATTCTGATCTTGGCGTTGTATGTAGATGACATTCTAATTGCTGGGAGTTCTATTGGAGTGATCAATGCCACTAAGGAGTGGCTGTCCTCTGTCTTTAAGATGAAGGATATGTGTGAGGCAAATTTTGTGCTGGAAGTGAGGATCCTAAGGAATCGTGCTAAGAGGTTTCTTGGTTTGTCACAAGAAACATATTTGAGAAAGTCTTAGAACGATTCTGAATGCACTATTCTAAACCCGTTGATACCCTAATAGAAAAGAGTTGTACTTTAAGCATCGATCAGTGCCCTAGAAGTGATGAGGAGAGAGAAAAGATGAGCAGGATCCCCTATGCTAGTGCAGTAGGGAGCTTGATGTACGCTATGTTGTGTACTCGCCTTGACATTTGCTTTGCAGTCGGCTTGGTTAGCCGATATCAAATATTCCAGGACTTGCTCATTGGGTTGCAGTTAAAAGGATTTTTCGTTACCTTCGTGGTACTGCCAATCTCACCCAATGCTATCAGGGTGGAGATTTGATATTAAAGGGTTTTTGTGACTCTGATTGGGCAGGTGATATGGACGAGCATAGATCCACCACATGATATGTATTTATCTTTGGAGGTGGAGCTGTCACTTGGTGCAGTAAGAAATAAAGCTGTACCGCCCTGTCCACTATGGAAGCCGAATATATTGCTTGTTCAGCTGCTGTCCAGGAAGCTGTATGGCTGTGGAGGTTCTTGAGGCGACTTGAGATATCAGCTACTCCACATGAGGCTATTCAGATTAGTTCTGATAGTATGACAGCATTACAATATGCTAAGGGTCCTAAGTACCATGGAAGGACCAAGCATATTGATATCAGATATCACTTCATTAGAGACATGGTCAAGCAAAGAGAAGTTATCCTACAGCATATCTCCACTAGCAGGATGCTGGCTGATTCTCTGACAAAGCCTATTCCTAGGGATGTGTTCTAAGCTCATGTGAGGGGTCTAGGTCTGTATAGAATATGATAGACCGTGATATATTTTAGACTTATGTAAGAGTTTGTGTCTGTTTTTGTTGTCAGACAGGGATTGTATGGACATCAATGACTATGTGTTAAAGTTTATGAAATATTTATTTTCATTATTATGATGAGTTCATATTTATAGGCACATATGTATAAATGTCACAGGCTTAGATCAGCCAACTCACACGGGTGATCGCCCTGACACTTTTGTAGTGGGTAGGATGAGACTAAAGTAGCCATTATAGATGCTTGAGTAGCAATGCATGAGTTACTGATTGCATGGGTTGCAAAATGTGCTACATAAATTATAATAGAATAGATTATAATCAAAGTCGCCTCAGTTTAGACTGAGATGAGACTCAGGAGAGTTGAGTACGGAGCATAAATATGCGTGAGCAGTGTATCAATAGTGATATGTCCACATATCCATACTAAGCCTGTAATAGCCGAACTGGAAGTATTGGTGTGTGCTCGAGTCAAGCAACTTTGTGATGCTTGGACTTGTGTTCGTACGGTGACTGAGTATGACATGAAGTAGGAGCTCCACCGTAGCATATTATGTTGCATGTGCTAAAGTCGACCCTGTAAAGGGTAATGCGATATATTCCCTCTCCGTTACCGTGTGAGCCTTACAACTATGAAGTGTCCTTTGACTTGAACCTATATCATGAAGTTGGAGTTCAGGATGACTTCCTTAGCCTTGTCCTTCAGGGTCATGGAATTGATACGGCCACATGAGACAGTCCTAGGAAGTCAACTGGACAAGGATGGACTGGTATGAGTGTTCAAGAAGATTATTCGTGACCACACCTTATGTTTGTGATCCATTGCCCGGGCAATCATGTGTATGAGTTGCATATGATTATGGATACCAATATTATGACTTTGTGTTTTTCAAGTGCTGCTTAGGGTAGATCTCTTGAGGGACTGAGAGTGCTTGATTAGGTGTGATCGAATTATCTGGGACATAGACGGGATTGGATTATATTCTTGTTCGCTGCGTTAGTTATTTATTAACTTAATGCAGTAATATAGTATATCCACTATGTGTCACTGTGTGTGAGTTTTCGTTGAGTCGCACACCCCACTGCATTGTAAGTTGAGAGTAGAGGCTATAATGTTCATGTGTGGACGAGTGGGAGATTGTTGGCCTAGGTGCCATTAATTCGTCCACACGATATCCCAAGAGTCCCTGGAGACTCTTCGGATTCTGAGGGACACTTCGTAAGTTAACTCTCTGGCTTATCTGGTGGTGATAGCCTTCTTTAAATAGAAGACCGAAGGTGTCTTCGTTAGGAAGTGTTCTGAGTGAGAGACGCGTTCGAAGGTCACTGAAGGGCTCTTCTTCCTCTCTTTCACCGATGCTGCGGCTTAGGGGCATGAACATATAGGGGACTCTAGTAGCCCCCGACGACCGATGATTTATTGCTTCCGCTGCTGCCAAGATTGCGGTATGTCCCTTATCTTCGACTCTTTCACTTAGGACCAGTATGGACCTCGAGGATAGCTTATCCAAGGTAATGTTATCTTGATAGGCCCCCGATAAACCTGATTTGGTGTTTAGATGCACCTACGATCCTACCAATATTTTTTTTTTCAATTCATAAATATAATAAATAGGGAAAAACAAGAGGGTGTTTTTACTTTTTACTCTTGATAAATCCATTTTATCCGGTGACTAGACAAAGTTATTCGTTATGGAACAGTTGGTAAGGAGGATGGGGTTGGGGTAGATGCAACTAAGACCTTTATTTTTTTGATGCAATAAATGCAACTAAGACCTGTCCTCACTAAACCTAAAGTTTTGAGCGTTCGGTAAATAAATTTAGCAGTTGTTAGAACAGTAGATTAAAACAGAAGGAAGAAATTGGCTTTGACGTGTGTTTGAAATACGCCATAATGTCTCCACTCTACTTGAATTGAGTACCAGACCGACCATATATATCTTTCGAGATACAACGAAGCCTCAAAGTTTTCTGCAAGAAAACTTGTGAAGAGTTTCGCTGAATCAGTAAGGAGGAAGTCTTTTTGTAATTGGTGAACAGAAACAACTGTTTACAAAAGACTGTTGTGAAAAAGGTTCACTAAACCAGGAAAAAGAAAATCCTGTTGTAATTGACAAACAGAGGCAGTGGTCTACAAAAAGACACAACTACCCTTCTGAAGATATAAATAATATTTATTTTATTTGCATATTGGGCATGCTTGAATACACATCATCATCATAAGTTATCATTAGTGGTACGTGGGTTCAAATTTATAAAGGTATGTGAGACTAAATCCTCATTTAAAGTCAATATTGCAACCTAAACTAGTGGGTTTGAAAGATCCAATGGTTAACTAGTTATTTAGAATTTATTATTTTTATGAAATTAAAAATATCTAAAAATTATTTTTATGCAAATTTCTAATATAGTGATTGATAGATTTTGAAATTTCAACATTTGAAGCACGTAAATTATTTTTAAAAATCTCATTTGTATTTAATTTTGAGAATACAAGATTAACAAAGAAGGGATATTAAATTTTAATTCCTAAAAATAAAAGATTATCAAAAAAAATTAATCTCTTTTACTCCCAAATAGATCTTAAAGAGTGGGAAAGAAAAAGAAGAAGAAGAGTACTAGAGACCCGGAGGAAGGAAAAAAAGAAAGAAAAAGGAATGTGCAACCGAAGAGGGGCATGAAGGAGAAAGATACTAAAAACCCAAAGGAAGGAGAAAGAAGAGTGAGGAATGGAGGGTTACTTGTTTCCTTCCTTTCTTCTTAAGAGGTCAAATTTTTTTTTATCCTTGATATAATGGTAAAGAGAGAAAGAGAAATATATTTATAAGTTTTGCTTTATTTTTTAATTTTATCCCAACAAATTAATTTAGATATTTCTTATAATATAAAATATATTTATGATTTTATAAATACATTTTGGTTAAACTATAGAATTAATCTCTATACTTAAGGGGTTATGTCATTTTGGTTCTTAAACTTTAAAAAATTATAAAAATAATTCTGAACTTTCTGTTTCGTTTTACTTTGATCTCGACCGTTAAATAAAGGGGACGGCATTCATTTTATCCTATGTGGCAGCATACATAGCAGCACACGTGGCATCCAAGTAGTAAAAATAAATTTAAAATCCATAATTAACCTCTTAACCCATTATTTAACCTATTATTTAATAATTTTAAAAAATATTAAAAAAAATAAAAATAATCTTTTCCACCCTGATTTGTCATAATCCGTAAATGCTCATGTATCCATTGTACTCCCCTCTAAGACAAACCAAGACGAAAGAAGATTATTTTTTATTTTTATTTTTTAAAATTATTAAATAATGGGTTAACTTGTTAATTATGGTTTTTAAATTTATTTTTATCATTTGGATGCCACGTATGCTGCTACAAATGCTGTAAAAATAAACGTCTTTTCTATTAAAGATAGGGACCAAAATGATACAAAACAGAAAGTTTAGAATTATTTTTATAATTTTTTAAAGTTTAAGGAGTAAAGTGACATAACCTCCTAAATATAGGGATTAATTATGTAGTTTAATCATATATTTTTTTTAAATTTAAATTACGTAAATAAATTATTCTCTTTTGTCTACCTAAACAAGAATAACAATATTTCCTTTTCTTTTCTTTTCCTTCTTATTATATCTTTTATTCTCCTCTCCTTCTTTTTCAAATATTCAAATAATTCATAAGGATCATTTGATTTGAAAAAAAAGAGGGTTATAAAGTTTTTCCACTATTATTTTTTCATATTTAATTAAAAAAAAGAAAAAAAAATCAAATATAGGCTCACATACTTTTCCTCCTTCCATCAAAAAAGAATAAATGCCATCCATGCTCTTTTTCTCTCATCTGGAGGGGAAAAAACTAAATAAATTTTTTTTTGAAGGAAAATGCCAAACGGGCACTTAATTCATAACTTCCCATTTAGGCTGACAAATAGGAAATAACATATATATATATATATATATATATATGTTGCAACCATCACTAATAACTTATAAATACTTCACAAGAACCTGTTCAAATTGGCAGGTGACTCTCCCGTTCCTTGTACTGCACGGGGCGGCCGATACAGTGACCGACCCAGAGGTGAGCCGGGCTCTTTACGAGCGGGCCAGTAGCGTCGACAAGACCATCACGCTCTACCCCGGCATGTGGCATGGCCTGATTGCTGGCGAGCCTAACGATAACGTGGACATCGTCTTCTCGGACATCATCGCCTGGCTCGACCAACGAGCTCGCGAGAGGCCGGCGGAACGGTCATCGTCATCATCCATCCAGAGCGACGGCACCATCAGGAGGCGGCCTAGCGGTGAGGAAGTTGGCCCGCTGCCCACCACCAAGAGGCGGCCCGCTACGAGGTTTCGCTTTGGGTGGAAGGGACGGACGCAGACACACTCAGCCATATAATTAAGTGGTTGTATCAGGCATTAAACATTTCGACAAACACTTGGGAAGATAGACGCATATAGGGGATGGATGGGAATTAAAAGCAAAAATTTGACAGGTGACCCGCGACTTCCAAATAAGAAAAAAAAAAAAAAAAAGAGGAAGGGTTTCATAATTCTTCCATTATTGTTTTGTTTCTATAAAGCTCTCGATCCATGCCCTGTGACCTTAAACAGGCGCAACCATGCAAGTTAGGATGTCATTATAGCTTAGAAGAAGGAAAAAAAAAAAAAAGAAGCCAAAGGAACAACACCAAAATAAACAAGACTCCAGATCATTGTTGAAGGCTCAAATATATCGCTACAATTGCTATAGATTCAGTGGCCATAGGACATGTTCCGGTAACTGAGAGAAATCTCTGACAAATTCGACCGCACGAAGCCCGACCAACTTAAAGACAACAAAGGAAGTGAACTCGTCCACTTGCTCTGACGGTGTAATTTGATTAGGCTGCACATAAACTGTAATTCCAGCACCGGGCAACCTCAGCTTATCTAGCATATTCATTGCTGGAAACAAAACGTGCCATGGTCATTCAACCTTAAATGGATATGTTCATGTTCAAATGTAGTGTGATACCCAAGTTTAATTAGTCTTACATTGGATTAAAAAAAAAAAAGGTGTGATGTGCTTATAATGCAAGTTTACTTGCTATTCATTAAATTTTATTCAAATTCTTAAGCCACGTGATTTTGACTCGCAAAGTTAATTTGGCCAGCGAGGTTAGCTTAGAGCATTACAAAGCCGATCCAAGTGTGTAAAAGTTGATAGCCTTTAAGGAAAGGACTACTCATATGAACACAAGTTCACTTGTTATCTATTAACTTTTATTCAAGTTTTTGGGTAGTTAGTGTCTGATTGCCGGTGGAATTGACGCTACGTTTGCAAATGGAATCCTCAACTCTACCAACCTTCCTTGACTAATTTCTGCGTCTTGTGATGTTTGACCCCCTGGCTCTTATGTGGGCCTGGATTTACGGTTCAACTAATGCTATTCAATCATGCCAAGTATGATCGCAACTTAACGACTTTACTTTAGGCTTTGCTTTTTGACATTTAAATGCATCTAACGTCGACTTTATTATAATGCGGGAGTGATGTCTCGTTACCCTATAAGAGGCCAGACGCAAGGTGGGGAACCTTTTTCTCTCTTTACGCATGGAATTGGAATCTGTCCTACATCTTTGCAAATGAGGCTATACCGAGTTCGATTAAGCTTTTTGCTGTTAGAGAAGACTTGCGAGTACGTTAGTCTATTTTCAGATGGAATGAGAAAAAAAGCTCCGTGGCATGCGGACGTACGAAAAGGGATGAGAAATTCAATGGTAGATATGTTAAAATCAACTTTGATAAAAGTATTTGGGATAGATCTGCTGGATCGACTTTTATGAATCGAGAGTCGGATGATGCGTTGTTGGCAGCTGATAGATTCGTCCTTCTTGACTCTTCGATGCTTATAGCAGAGTTGTATGCCGCTTGGATTGATATTTTCTATGCTATTCGTAGCCTGAGCGCCCATTGTTTTATTATCGAAGAAATGCTATTACTGTGATTTGTTGGTTTCGTATGGATTACTGCGATCATCTGCCTATCAACCCTTTGATTTACGATATACGTTCTCTCCTTCAGAGAGCTCACTGCGTCCAGATTAGCAGATTCGATACATCTATAGGGAAGCTAACTCAGCAGCAAACTGGTTAGCCGCCAGGATAACCTATCACTCTGGTTTTTTGGAGTTAGAAGCTGGAAGATCCATGTCCTTTTATACTAACACAAATATACTATGATATATCGGGTTATATTGGGTTCACTCATTCTAAATTGGTGTGATCATCGTTCTGTACCAAAAAATAAAATAATAAATAACAAGATTATTGTTTAAGCATTCAAAGATAAAAATAAAAAATAAAAATAAAAATAGGAGAGGGGCAACGACAGGGTCTGGCACTCCACTACTGTTTTGCTGCCATCTCTCCTCGGCTTGCAGCACTAGTGGCTCTGTAAGGGTAATTACGATTAAATGAATAATGGGCCAAGTCCTATCCTTTTATCTCTCTCTCTCTCTCTCTCTCTCTCTCTCTCTCTTTCTTCTCTGTCTTGGTGTTTGACATGGATCGGGTTCCGAATTGACTAATGTGAAGAAGAAGAGGACTCTTAGGCGGTGCCGGTGGTGGCGGCATTGGAGCCGGCGTGGTCGCCGAAGATTCTCTTGCGGAAGTCGGAGACCATGAGGGGAAGGCCCTGGCGGAGGGAGATCTTGGGCTCCCAGCCGAGAAGCTCCTTGGCCCTGGTGATGTCGGGCTTGCGCTTGTGGGGGTCGTCCTCGGTGTTGGGCCGGAACTCGATCCGGGCATTGGGCTCGATGGTCTCCTGCACCACCTGGGCGAGTTCCAGCATGGTGAACTCACCCGGGTTCCCAAGGTTGAATGGCCCAACGTGCTCCCCTCCCATTAGCCTCATCAGCCCTTCCACCTGTTCAACCTCTCATCATCAGATTTTCTATAATAATTATTTAACATGATATGCACATCAATGTATATGTAAACTGGATGTTATATTTTAAAATAATGGCAACAATATTTACAAGCAAGTGAACACGGCAGTAATTAGATTAATATATAAAGACGTGCAATTAGCTCAAAATATATATACGTAGGAGCTAGCTCTCAGTGATCTTCACCAATATCTGCACTAGTTAATTCTTCTTCAGGATCTCAAAGTTGGCTCCGAATTAATTGAATGAGGTCAGGCTCAAACCCAGCTTGTGCAATCAAAATCACAAATAAAGAGTAATCTCTAAAATCAAAAAGTGCTTTATTTTTTCTTTTCATATTAAATATGAGAAGACGAAAAAACGAAATTCAGGCAAGAGACAAGGAAGAAGCCCTACCAGATCTGAAACGTATTGGAAACTCCTTGTTTGCTTCCCATCCCCGTAAACTGTCATGGGCTCCTTCCTTAGCGCCTGAAATCATTACACCCAACAACCCCATCTTTTATCACACTAATTAAACCATAAAGCATCTTAAAACAATTAAATAATAATAAAAAAAAGGCATAACGGAGCAAGACCTGGGCCACGAAATTGCTGACAACCCGGCCATCGTCGATGCACATGCGAGGCCCGTACGTGTTAAAGATCCGAGCAATCCTAACCTGCGCCCCCCAAAAAAAAAAGGTTTAATTAAGCAATTAATTGAATAATTAGAGAAGGCGATCGAGGGAGGTGGAGGTCTACCTCAACGTGGGCACCGCGATGGTAGTCCATCGTCAAAGTCTCAGCCGTACGCTTACCCTCGTCGTAGCAGCTCCTGACGCCTGCGGGTCCCATGCAGAATACGTGTTAGATAGCCCTCGCGGATCGGGCTGACAGCCGACATTAAAAAAAAAATCACACCACATGTCCTCGTTTTTGTTTCCCAACTTGGAAGTCAGACCCCTGAAACATGTCGGCTGGTCCATTTCCTCCCAAGTTTCTTCCATTTTCTCCGCGAGTCCCCATCAGAGAAGAAAAAAGATCGAAGGTATACATTTGATGCCGCTTTGTTCTTTAATTGTATTACAAAACTAGTTTCATACTATGGAATAAGTATCTTTTTTTTTAATTTAGTAATATTATCAAACAGTTGTTTTTTATAAAAAAGAAAAAAGTGGAGGGGAGAAGGGAGTACCAATGGGATTGACGTTGCCCCAATAGGTCTCGACCTGAGGGTGCTGGAGGGGATCACCGTAGACTTCACTGGTGCTGGTGAGAAGGAAGCGGGCGCCGACCCTCTTGGCCAGGCCGAGCATGTTGAGAGTTCCCACCACGTTGGTCTTGTGCCGGAGCCCAAACTGGAGGAATTAAGGCTAACAATATCAAGAAAAATTTGCCACCTTTTTCTTTTCAAACTTCTCTCTGGTCCCAGTAGCAGGGAATTGAAGAGCAGGGATGATATATATTGTAAGCCCCCATACCCAACCGAAAACACTAACTGGTGCCCCTAGAGAGTAAAATCCAAGGAACTGACCACCAAAGAGACAAGGAAAGCCCAATGGATTTCCACCGAAAAGATCGATTTAGTTCTACAAGGAAAGCCGCTTGCCTCTATTGCAGCGACACCTGGAGTCTTGATATATAAAACATTACAGGTTTCTAATAAAAAGATTTTGGAGCGAAGCCGTAAACTAAGGAAAGCAATGCGTAAAAATTAAAAAATTTTGTTGGAAGAAAAATAGAGTTACCACAAACGGAGAGAAAGCTTCCGAGCAATTCTTTTTTTTAAAAAAAAAAAAATCTAAGCCCGAAAGCAGGATTGCAACAGAGGAAAGATTTTTATCAAAAAAGAGAGATTTTTATCCGTAAAACCCGATCTAATCTATCAAAAAGAAGAAGAAAATTTGAATGGAGGAAGAAGAGACATCATCAATCGAAAAGGATATGATAGTCTTGACCGGATTGTACTTATAGTGCACGGGAGAAGCCGGGCAGGCGAGGTGGTAGATCTGGTCGACCTCGAGGAGGAGCGGCTCCACGACGTCATGGCGGATGAGCTCGAAATTAGGGCTCCCTAAGTGCTGCATCACGTTCTCCTTCCTCCCCGTGAAGAAGTTATCCACCACGATCACGCTGTCCCCGCGAGCAAGCAGGCGGTCCACGAGATGGCTCCCGACGAACCCCGCCCCGCCGGTCACGACGATCCTCAGCCCCTTCCGCTTCAGCCCCAGCGGCACCTTCCCCGCGACGAATCCCCTCTCCGGGAGCGCCGACCGGCGGTTGTGGTACCCTCCGCCGACGCCTGCGGAGGCGGAGCGGCGGGCCAGGTCGACCATTAGGTGGGCGCCGACGGCGGATCCCGCCGCCGGAGGCGCTCGTGGGAGGAGGACGAAGGCGAGGGAGGCGAGAACCATCCCGACGAGCAGGAATAGCAGCCTCTGCTCGCGGGCGACGTAGCGGAGCGGCCGCCAGAGCCACCCCCATGGCTTCGGGGCCTTAGGCGAGTACCCGCCGGCGCCGTCCTGGGGCTGGGGCTCGTGGCGTCTATAGATGAGCTCCGAGCCCATGGAAGGCGAGGGACCAAAATGTAAAACGGGAGATATTCCGAGGACGGTCTCCGCAAAAGATCGCCGGCCTTCTTGCAAGGAGAAGGACCAAGAAGGGTGGTTTTTGTAGACCAGAAGAACCCGAGGGTCTACCTGGAGTTTTCCTCGGATCTCGCTGCCCAGAGCGCGGATGGTGCCGCCTGGCACTGCGTTCGGCGTATGATATAAGAAAGAGTCGAGTTCTGTTGTCCCGCAGGAACAAATTAGCTTTATCCCATCCTTCCATCCTGACCGTCCGTCCAATCATAAACCCTTCCTTTCTTCCGCAATTGCGCTCCGTTTGTCCGATCTGGAATAATTAAAACCATTTGTTTTTTCTAATATTTTCTTTCCCTTTTTTTTTTCACCTGTTCTAAATTCTAGTCTAAAAAAAGGTCTGTGACTGTGAGGAAGGTCACGCTTTCATGGTATTTGAAAGGTGACTTGGCGTACGAAATTCCACTGTTAGCGCCGTGGCACCACGGACCGCCCCCTAAGAACTTTTTAATGTCCAAATTACCCTTCTGTCGGTTGTCAAGTTCCATTGCACCTTGAATTAATTAATATAAATGTTTGCTACCGAGATTAATGAATTCAAGTGCTAATTTTGCACTGTAAGAAGGAAACAGCTTAATTATAGATTAATTATAGTAATGTGATGAGACTAATAAATATAATATATAAATGATCCAATGAGAAAAAAAATTGAACTTCCATCCTCAAATGCATTATAATTGTCATTACATGATTATATGTTAATTATGACGACATGATGAGACTGGAAATAATTTATAGGTAATTAACGTGAAAAATTTGTGAACTTTTATTAAAAACCGCTAAATTAATTAAGCAGTCCAAATTATTATACCTCTCTCAGGAAGTGCAATAAAAAGATGCGATTTTTTTTTTTTTGGGGGTTAAATTACTAGAGCCTACACTATTGCCATTGAATTGTTCTCGACTTGGGGTGTCCCACCTGTTTGAATTCAGATCCAACGGCTGCGAGCTGCGGGACCTACGAGTTGGTGGTGCAAGGTGGGTGCAGGGCCGGCGCATGGCTGTGACCACGTTCCACGGATTAGGATTATAAATTATATTATTATCTTATTTTCGTATAAGGTGTCAATTTTATTTTATTTTATTTATATATAAGATTATGTTTGATACGAAGGATAAGAAAGATATTCTTTGAATATTTTTTGTATCCTTAAAAGCTATAAATAGAGAGGGATAGTTCTGAAAAAAATTTAAGGAAGTGTTTGATAACTTTTTGGCTATCCTTGGATAAATGCACAAGATAGCATTTATCCAGGGGATATATAGGGAATAAGCACCTTTTTAAAATTACCGCTATGCCAAGAGATAACCCATGGTTAAACATGGGTTATCCCCTCTGGTTAAACTTTTTCAGCACTATCCCATGTAGCTATAGCATTTGGGATAAGGAGGGATATCTAGGGGATATCCCCCTTATCCACCATATCAAACAGTGCCTAAGGTAGTGTTGAAATAGGGGATAAGAGGGGATATCCCCTGGATATCATCTTTATTCCCAAAAGCCATAACTATAAGGGATAGTTGGGAATAAAGTTAACCAAAGGGATAATCCATGGTTAACCATGGTTAACCATGGGATATCCCCTCAATTTATTTCTAAAAAATGCAGGAATATCTGGTTATCCCTTCAAATAAGAGTAAAAAAAAGTTATCCTATGGATTTATCTTTTTGCATTTGATATGATCAATGGATAGCCAAGGGATATCTCTAGGGATAACAGGAGATAAACTCTATCCCATATACTTATCCATGGATAATTTTTTTCTATCAAACACTACCTAAACAGATGGGATAACCCATGTTTAACCATGGGTTATTCTATGAACTTATTTCTAGAAAACCTAGGAATAACTAAAGTTATCCTTTGATGGCAAATATATTATTAAAAAAAGATGATTATCCCTTGGCTATTCTTGGATAAATGTATCCTGTATACTTATTAAGAAATAGCTTTTTATGAATCAAACACAGCCTAACTGATTGATTATATTATTTAGTACAAGTCAAGCTTAATAGGTTAAGAATTAAAATTTGCTAAAATCAATAGGATAAAAGTCTGCTTTGACATTCAAAAATCAAACTGATGCATCATCGAAATTGTAATTTAATTAGTTATAGAATTGATTTTTTGATAGATATATCAAATATGCGTTATTTGTGCATTTTAAAAAGTAAAATATTTTGAATAAAAAAATAGATGATGAATAACCATTCAGATCTTATGAGGATCCGATGTCATCTCTTTTTTACTGCCTTGTTTAGGCGTTTGTTTACCATAATTAGTATATGGTGGGTGGGGGCCATCTTGGAAGAGAAAAGTTTTGGGTGGGCGATTTCTGGGTCAGTCATTTGGCCGCACGTTTTCTTAGGAGCCCCTCATGCTGCTTAAAAAAAATTAACATGTTTACCGTTAAAAATCCCCTCTCTAAACAGGCCCCCCTCTGCCTCCCTCACTCGGATCATTCGATTTTTTTTTTCTCTCGATTCCTCCCCTCCAAATAGCCCCTCTCTTGCCTCCTCATCGAATGATCATCGTTCATTTTTTTTTCTTCCTCATCGGATCATCATCCATTTTTTTCTCTCTTTCGTTTATTCGGTCCTGTGTGAACAAGTAAACTCTGTTCGTCCCACAGGCAACAATTTAACATGTTCGGCCTGATGGGCTGAATATTTTTCTTTTGTTCGGCCCATAGGAACAACAATTTTTTATATTATAATTATAGAAGATTATTGTTCGACCTGATGAACCGATCCATCAGGACCGAACATGTTAATGTTGTTCGGCCTTATGGGGCCGAACCGAGTTTACTTGTTCACCATATAGGGCCAAACAATGCATAAACATAGAAAAAAAAAGGGACGAGTGATCCGAGTGAGGAAGGTAGGAGGAGGGGCTGGCAGGGGGCTGTTTGGAGGGAGGGAATCGAGAAAAAAAAAAGACGAATGATCCGAGTGAGGAAGGTACGAGGGGAGGGAGGAAAAAGATAGTTTAGTATTTTTAAATTTAAAAATTAATGAATAATTTGAGGCTATTGAAAAAAAAAAAAATAAATAGGGGGTCCTAAGCAAAATGTGCGGGATAAATAGAATTTCCCGCGATTTCTTAGACGCGATTCAGGGAGGGAGGTGGCCATGACGAAGGCATGAGTTCGAGTCCGGCAACCGAAATGGGTATAAAAGAACTCTACGGAAGCTTTCCGGTTAGGGAAAAAGAAAATCTCCGCAGGGCCCTGGATTTAGAAGGCCACTGGCAGGATCTTAGAAACGTAGCCAGAAGATTCGCCGGAATCTAGTCATTTATGAGGGCCATGTCACGTTGCTTTTGGCCTGGTGATGACGCACGTGGTATTTGATTTTGAGGCATGCTGGAAGTCCATGCTACTTCGCTCGCATTCAACGTAATACGGTAATCAGAGACAGAGAGGGAGGCAGGGGTTGCATCTCTAAGCATTTAATTGCTGTGTAAAGACCTGGTAAGATTTGCAGTTTGTTGGCTTATTTTAATAACTCTTAGCATATGGAATTTATGGTGCAAAAAGAGATGTAACAAGAATTTGTTTATTGTATTTAGTTTAAATTTAGTTGTGAGACAGAATTCACAATAGAATAAAAGAGATACTCTACTTATGTGGCTGATCACTTTCCTTGGATGACAGTATAACACTTTATGCAATTTTTGAACCAGATGAGTTGATAGCTCGTTTCCGGTCAGCCCCTAGCTTTAGCTCCGGCATCTGGCTTCGGCCTCGGCCTTTGGTTTCGGCCTCGCTCTCTTCTCGGCCCTTGGCTTCAGCCCGGCCTCTGGCTTCGGCCTTGGCCTCTGGTTTCAGCCTCGCCCTCTCCTCGGCCCCTAGCTTCAACCTTGCCCTCGCCTCGGCCCTTGGCCTCGGCTCACCCTCGCCTCGGCCCTTGGCTTCGGCCTCGACCCCTAGCTTCGGCCTCGGCCTCTGGCTTCGGCCTCACCCTCGCCTCGGCCCTTAGCTTCGGCCTCGGCCTCTGGCTTCGGCCTCAACATTACACGTTTTCCTAATATAGCGGAGCCAATCTCGGATACTAGACCCAGGGATTTGATGCACCAACCGTCGTATATCTCGCTCATCTGTTTTACTGAGATCATGGGCGTTACCCACGTATTACGCAGTCATCGCTATCTACGGTGCATGCTTAACAACTACGCGCCCGCCAGCCGCCTGCGAGGCCAATCCTAACAGAATGGGATTCGACAGCTACTCAACAAAGGGTAAAAGGGACTCCCTAACAGGTATATAAGTACCTCCGACTCACAACGAGGGGGGGACTGAATCTCTACTCTCTCATAAAACACTAATGTTCTACCAGCCACTGACTTGAGCATCGGAGGTCTCCGTCGGAACTACCGGTCTAGGACTTTTTGCAGGCTCCCCGAGGAAGAAGGTGCTCCCGGTCGACGCTTCCGACGACCTGCGAGGATCTTCGCCCACGGCATTCACTGCAAGTGATTTGGCAGTAACAGATTGGCGCACCAGGAAGGGGGCCGGCAGATAGACGTTCACCTTCATGCATCTACGACCCCTCAACTTCTGCAAGGGAGACGATGGTAACGATGCGAGCTCAGGAAGCCTCCACCAGCCATACCGTGGAACGCCTTCTGGACTGAACAATCAGAGGCCAACCTCCATGTTCCGCCTCTTGTGCCACCACAGGCTAGCCAGGCCGATCGGCTTGACGTCCTGACCAATCAGGTTCAAGATTTGATGACGGTGGTGTGGGGACTGCAGGAACATTGCTTCGCCGCCATGCCACTGCCACCTCAACCCCCTCTGCCTCATGAGGAGGGTCATGGAGCCAGTCAACCTCATCAGGGCAGGACTCCTCCTAAGGCCTCCACCACTCGCTCCCTGAATCTCGCCATCGGGAGACCTTAAAGCGACGGCGATCTCTCTCTCGCCATTCTGATCGCTCCCATCGGCGGAATGGAGAGAAGGAACCAAGACATGTGCACTCCCTGCACCGGCGGTTTTCCCCATCCTCATCTTCCGACTCCTCTAAAGAAGACACCAATAGGAAGGCCACTCGTCGGGCTGAACGGCGGCTTGATGAGTATCATCAGCGATTGGAGGAGCTTAGTCGTCGGATCGCCAACCCTCACGGGATGGACTACGACCCCCATCCCCGCTTTCTTGCCGCATCATGGAGGAGCTGGTCCCACCTGGTTCCGTCTCCCCCAGTTGGACCCGTACGACGGCACGACGGATCCTCTGGACCACTTGGAGAGCTACAAGGTCCTCATGCAAGTTCAGGGGCGACAGACTCTCTCCTGTGTGTTGCCTTTCCAGCCACACTTCGGAAGGCAGCGCACGCATGGTATTCCCGTTTGCCACCGCGTAGCATCAATTCTTTCAGACAACTCGAGCGATCTTTCTGGCCCACTTTGATGCATGCTGAAAGATCCCTCGAGTGGCTGATAGTTTATTCGCTGTCCAGCAAAGGAGTAGCGGAACTCTGAAGGACTTCGTTGCTCGGTTCAAGGAGGCCGCGCTCGAGGTTTATAACTTGGAGGACTCTGTAGCCACCCTAGCCCTGAAGCGAGGGCTTTGTCCTTCCAGATTTGCCTATTCCCTGGATAAGAAGCCTCTCAGCTCCTATGCCGAACTGCTGAGCCAGGCACAGAAGTACATTCGCGCCAACGAAGCAGACTCTTCTAGAAGGGAGGCCACAAAGGTTCCAGCAAGAAGCCAATATCCACAGAACCCGCCGAAGGACGATCCAAAAAGCCTGAGCCACCTCATCGCTCGGACAACCAGCCTCAAATGCTCATTCCCAAGGAGCAGTTCACCCCTCTCCTCGCTCCGGTTTCTCACATCCTGTTGGAGATCGAGGACGAGCCCTACTTCCGACGCCCACCCCCATGAAGCCGGGGGTTCCTCACAGCAAGGAACTCTACTACCGGTACCACCGAGATTATGGTCATGACACTGAAGACTGTCGTCTTTTGAAAAAGGCCATTAAAGAACTTGTCCAAGAGGGTCACTTAGGCAAGTTCGTTCGAAGAGGAAACCCCCTACTCTGGGTCCATCGGCACCTCCTACATCTCAGATTGGCATGACAACACCCCGACGGAAAAGACGATAGCAATGATTTCCTGAGGGTAGGCAACAGCTCAAAAAGACGACATGAGGGGTTAGATTCTATAATTCTTTCTTTAGGAAGGACTTAGATGGGGTAGTTAACAAACATGACGACAGCGTCGTCGTGTCTATGACAATAGCCAAACACCCTGTAAAGAGAATTTTGGTAGATAGTGGAAGTTCTGTTGATGTCTTGAGCTACGAAGCTTTTGTTCGGATGAACCTGTCTAACTCCTCTCTTCAACCCGTCATCACACCTCTAATGGGTTTTACCGAAGATTTTGTGAGCGTTGAAGGGGAGATCGCTCTCCCTGTCATAGCTGGGACTCCACCGCGTCAGAGCACGGTAGTCATAAACTTCCTGGTGGTCCGGGTACCGTTGGCTTATAACGCTATCTTGGGACGGCATGGCTTGAATTTACTGGATGTTGTTATCTCCACCAAGAGATTGTTAGTGAGGTTCCCCACCGACGAAGGGGTCGAAGAAATGAAGGGAGAACAGAGCCCACTGCCGCTCTGCTACCACTTAGCCCCCAGCCCACAAGAGACGGTATCGGTAGTAGCGCCTGAACCGCTCGACCCCCGAGACTTGAAGAGGAGAGGGAAGCCAGTCGAGCACCTCCTAACCTTCCCCTTGGGGGAGGACCCGACGAGGACCATCCAAATCGGAGCACTGCTCCTGGAAGAGGCGCGCGATCGCTCCTTATTTTTCTGCGTGCCAACTCCGACATCTTCGCGTGGTCGTCATCTGATATGTCAGGCATCCCTGAGGAGATAATCACTCACTGGCTCAACCTTAAGCCAGAATACCGGCCCGTTCGACAGAAGAAGAGGAGCTTCACGTCATATAGACAGAAGGCCATTGACGAGGAAATCCGCAAGCTCAAAGCTGCGGGCTACATCGAGAAGTTCACTACCCCGACTGGTTGGTTAACGTCGTGATGGTCCGTAAGGCCAACGGAAACTGGAGGATGTGTGTAGACTTCACGGACCTCAACAAAGCATACCTCAAGGATAGTTTCCCTTTGCCTTGGATCGACCAATTGGTGGACGTTACGTCCAGTCATGAGACCCTTGGTTTCATGGATGCCTTCTCTGGGTACAACCAAATCAGGATGAACCCGACAGACGAGGAAGCTACTTCTTTCATAACTGAGAAGGGACTATACTGTTACAAGGTGATGCCGTTTGGACTGAAGAACGCGGGGGCACTTACCAAAGGATAATGAACAAAGTCTTCAGGACCAGATCGGATGCAACATGGAGGTATACGTGGACGATATGCTGACAAAAAGCGTTCACACTACCAACCATATCGCCGACCTGATGGAAACCTTCGGCAACCTCCGCCGATACCAGATGAGGCTGAACCCTACAAGTGCGCCTTTGGGGTGATAGCTGGCATTTCTTGGGTTTCATGGTGACCCAATGTGGAATCAAAGCGAACCTCGATAAAGTTCGAGCCATCTTGGACATGAGGTCTTCTATCAATAAGAAGGAAGTGCAATGCTTGACGGGAAGGGTGGCGGCCTTGAGCCGTTTTCTATCCAAGTCCGCTGAGAGATGTTTGCCTTTTTTCAAGGCACTGCACAGGGTCAACGGATTCGAATGAACGAGGGGGTGCCAGGAGGCCTTCGAGGGACTGAAAGAATTTCTATCCACCCCGCCGCTGCTGTACAAGGCGAAGGGTGGAGAAGAACTTCTTCTGTACCTCGCGGTTTCTCTCGAAGCTGTTAGTTCTGTGTTGGTTTGCATGGACACCGACGGAACACAAAAGCCGATATATTACACCAGCAAGGTGCTTCACGATGTGGAAACTAGGTATTCAAGAATTGAGAAGATTATCTTCGCGTTGATTGTCTCCGCCCAGCGCCTCCGACCCTATTTTCAAGCTCATCCGATCGCGGTGGTCACGGACCAACCACTCAAGGCGATTCTCGCTCGACCGACACTTCGGGCCGACTGGCAAAGTGGGTGCTCAAACTGGAAGAATTCGACCTATCTTTCCATCCCCGGTCGGCTATGAAATCTCAGGTCTGGCTATTTCTTGGTCGAATGCACCTGGGGCGAGGAGCAACCAAAAGAGTCCCATGCAAACCCCTCAATTCCTGGGACCGAAGAGGATGAATGGATCCTCCATGTGGATGGAGCATCAAATTCCCAAGGGAGTGGAGCGGGCCTGTTGGCCCAGATGACAACCCAAGAAGGGGGGGGGGGGGGAATTAGGTTCTTTAAAATTTTAGCCTTTTGAAAAATTGTTTGCTTAAGATGAATGAAAGCAAATGCAATGTAAATACAAAGTACAGCGAATAAAACAGAGATAGAGATAGAGTCAATGGAAGCACGGCAAACACAAAGATTTTATAGTGGTTCGGTGTATCCAACACCTACATCCACTCCCAAGATCCTACTTGGGTCCACACTATAATCTCCTCGATTACAGCCGAGTTGTTTTACAAGTTCACAACTCAAACTTGTTGTTTTACCCGGGATCACAACGAACCCAGCTGGTTTTTCGGGCTCACCAGCACAAAACCCAAGACTCAAGCAAAACTAGCTTGACCCGAGGTTAACACCTCCACTAGTTCAATCCCCTTTGATTGAACTAGGCACAAGCAAGTATATAAATGTTTTACAAATTTTCACAGCTCCTCAATGAGCAAATATTCAAAGAAAAGTAAATAGGTTTAGAAAAGCCTGATTTGAAGTTGTTTGGCTTTGAGCTTTTCTTCTTTTCTTCTTTTCCTCTTCTCCTTGCTGGGTTGAATCAAGCCTCAGCTCCGATTCTTCACAGTAGATGCAGTTGAGAAGATTGAGAAGTTGGTCTCTTTCTTCTAGATGAGAATCCTCTGATTTTCCTCTATTTGAACGGATTGGATTCTTCTTTGAGCTTTGTGGAGTGGAAGGTTTTGAACTTGAAAGCTCCTCTCTTGGATATACGGCTCAAGACTTCTCGGATTTTGATTTTTGATTTTTGTCTATCCGTTTCTATCTCTCTCTTTCTATATTTTCAAACGGTTGTTTTTTCCCCTTTTTATAGATTTTCCTTTGATTCATTTTTGGGTGAAAATCTAGCCGTTGGAGTGTACCTGGAAGGATTTTCCATTCATAAAAATAGCCGTTAGATGTCAGAAATCAAAAATATTACCGTTAGAGCTGATCTGGCATTTTTGATTTTTGTCCAGGTGGGTTGGAGTCGGCTCCAGCTTTTCAGGTGTCGGCTCCGAATCGTTTTTCCATAAATAGTAAATTCTGAGTTCGTCGTGGAGTCGGCTCCGCAAAAGTAGGTGTCGGCTCGCCATCGTCAGGTGTCGGCTCCCGAAAACTGAAGGTATCGGCTCTAGGATGCTCAGAAAAATCATCGCTCTGTTCCAGCATCGGAGTCGGCTCCAGACACAGTAAAGTGTCGACTCCGAAACTCTAGGTGTCGGCTCCGAAACTCTAGGTGTCGGCTCCAGGTTGTATCAAAAATCAGATTAAAATTGAATTGGCCATGGGGTCGGCTCCAGACTTTCTAGGTGTCGACTCCAAGCTCTGAAACTTTAAAATCTCTGATTTGTTTTTGATTCAAAATTCATTTCTTAATTCCTTTAAATTGATCAAATAAATTTAAGTCCTGAAACACTTATGAAATCCATTAGTAATCAAATGAATATACTCAATTCCTTTATTAATCATCAAAATCAATGAGTGGATCAACAATCTCCCCCTTTTTGATGATTATAAAAACATTGAGTATATGCATAGAATTCTTAAATTAAAGAGAATATCAAGGAAGTGATCTTTACGAGTAAGCTCCCCCTGAATAAGGTAGCTTCTCTTATGAAGTTCAAATTCAAATTATTCTTCCTCTTTGATACTTAAGATTTCTTTGTGCATAGACAATTCAATTCAAATATCAATCCATATCAATAACTCAACATCATATTAATCAATTCTCAATTAACATTCTCAACTATATTCTTTCCATATAATTTTCTCCCTCTTAATGCATATACAATTCTAATTCTCTCCCCCTTTTTTGTAATCAACAAAAAGGTAAAGAATATTTACTGCATCAAAGGATAATTGCATCAAAAAGATAATCAAAAGTCAAATAGAACATAAAACTTTTCATTCATTAATATAAGCTTCACTACATCAACATATTGTCAAGTATTACATAATTCTCTCCCTCTTTACATTTCATTATATTAACTTCATTACATCAAAATGTAAACAACATTTCAACAAGATTGAACATAAACAACATTAAAAGTTCTTTCTAACTATTCTTGTTAAATGGTCTACTATATTTTCATTCCATCACATTGAAGTCTAACATAATCTTTTAGTCTCTCATCCACAAATGTGCAAGCTGTTGTGATTTTGTCTTGAAGTTCGGCGTTGCACTTTGAATAAGTTTCACCATCTCCACAAATCTCTTTAAGCTCTTCAAAGATGTTCTTCAAATCACCATTTAAAGATTCTGCGGAGGTGTTGAGAGTTGATTCAATCTTTGCAATCCGATCATCAAGGGAGTAAAGTGATTCTTTTATATTCATAAATTTACTGTCAAACTCATCCTTCTGAGCTGCAAACAAACTTTTTAATTGCTCCATTTGAAGGTCTGAGAATCCAGTCGAAGAAGTGGATGGTTGATCATAAACTTGTGCAGGTGCAGGAGCAGGAATAGGAGCAGAAATGGGACTCCTAGGCTGTGGAGAAGGAGCCCTAAATGATGGTCCAGCCTCGCAAGGCTCAGAAACTCTCGGCATAGGGGCTCTTTCATCTAGATGTCCTTTCCTATCCCATTGACCATTCACCTTGACAAAACCCATCCGATGCAATGTAGCTAAGCTATAGTAATCTGTGTGCCTTAGGTTCTTGGAAAGTTCATTGTCTTGAATTGTAACCCCTTGGCTCTTGAATACCATAGTTAGTACCATTCCATACGGTAGGATGATCTCCTTTTCCCTCCAGCTTCTGCCATATAAAAATCATCATTGCTGCCAGATTGATCGGCTGCCCAGTTAGAACACTGTCCATAACACAATGTCTCGCTCCGAGACATACTCAAACCGACCAGTCTTTGGAAACAAGATCCTACTGCATATATTGTGTAATAATCTTAATTCTAGGGGTAGTTGATTGGCTCTAATTTCTTCAAACTCAGTTACATCCCTTCCTAACATCCTTGAAAGGGCTGCTGACCTATCACTATGCATGTCAGCGGCTAAACCAGTGATCGGGATGCTGAGAAGATTTCCGAGCTTTTGAAAGGTGAGATGAATCCTTTTCCCTTTAACATTGCTTACTAAACCTCCATCCCCTCTAGCCAAATTGAGATAAATTCTTTTACTAGGGCTGGATAGGTAGGAACATCAAGAGAACACAGCATATCCCAGCCCATTTCCTTCAATTGTCTCCCGATTGAAAAGCCTTCGGATTCAAATAGGTCAAAATCGACTTTTCTACCCATTGTGATGACTCTATCAGCTAGGGTATCTACCTTTGTGGAAGATGTGTTGGGATTGTCGGAATCTGTGGACGAATCACTGCTTGGAGTCGGCTCACGAACGGGACGACGTGCGGACCACTTTCCGTAGTTACCGGCGCTCCAACCACTGATTCTCTCCTTTTGGGTGCCATTTGATCTTTGGAAAGGTTCGATTTGGATGGAATTAGAGATGGGGAAGTTTTGGAGAAATTTTGGAAGAGTTTGGTTAGGATTTGAGAAAGATATGAAATGACGAGGTGTCGACTCTGCCCTAATAAATCAACATTTGACTCCCAGGTGTCGACTCCCGCAAAGTCGGGTGTCGACTCCAAATCGCTAACACAGTCAGCGCTCGAACTGGAGTCGGCTCCGAATTCACAGGTGTCGGCTCCAAGGTCAAGGACCGAGAGCGACACAGTCAGGTGTCGACTCCTCATTCTGAGGTGTCGACTCCTGAGACAAATTCAGCAAAAAAATATGAGATACAAATGACTGAAACTCGTCAAAATAAATTTTATAAAATTTTGATAAAATTTGGAGTATTAAGGATCAAATAGCTCAATGACTAGATAATTTGTCCTTAAAATAGTGAAGGGAATATCAAGAAATTGATAGAAATTTTAGATTCTCATTCCTTAATGTATCAAAATCAATCCATAGGGTCACATATCCCTAATTCACCTCTAAGATAACAAAATCTTTCTTCACTCAAAGGTTTTGTAAATATGTCAGCTAATTGTTCCTCTGTATTAACATATTCAAGACAAATTTCATTATTAGCTACATGTTCTCTTATAAAATGATATCTAATTTCAATGTGTTTTGTTCTTGAATGTTGAATTGGATTTTTAGTTAGATTTATTGCACTCGTGTTATCACATCTAATTGGTGTTTTCAAGGGTTATGCCATAATCTTCAAGTTGTCTCTTAATCCAAAGGATTTGAGCACAGCAACTTCCAGCTGCAACATATTCTGCTTCAGCAGTAGATAATGCAACCGAATTTTGCTTTTTGCTAAACCAAGAGATTAAGTTACATCCTAAGAATTGACATGCACCACTTGTGCTTTTTCTATCTAATTTACATCCAGCATAGTCAGAATCAGAATATGCAATTAAATTTAAGGTTGAGTCTCTAGAGTACCATAAACCTACATTTTTAGTTCCACTTAAATATCTTAAAATTCTTTTTACAGCAATTAAGTGAGATTCTTTAGGTTCAGATTGAAATCTAGCACATAGACATACTGCAAACATAATATCTGGTCTACTAGCAGTTAAGTAAAGAAGAGATCCAATCATACCTCTATAATATTTTTGATCTACTTTCTTACCATCTTCATCTTTGTCCAATTTGCATGAAGGACTCATAGGTGTTCCAAGTGGTTTGATTGACTCCATTCCAAACTTCTTGAGCAGTTCTTTTGTGTATTTGGCTTGATTGATGAAGATTCCTTCTTTGCTTTGTTTGATTTGAAGTCCTAGGAAGAAGTTGAGTTCTCCCATCATACTCATTTCAAACTCACCCTGCATTAACTTAGCAAATTCTTGACATAACAAATTGTTAGTAGCACCGAAAAAATATCATCAACATATATTTGTACTACTAATAAATCTTTCTTTTGTTTTCAAAAATAGTGTTTTATCACATTTCCTCTTACAAAATCATTTTCAATCAGAAATTTACTTAATCTTTCATACCAAGCTCTAGGTGCTTGTTTCAAACCATATAGTGCTTTGTGTAATTTAAAAACATGATTTGAAATTCATGATCTTCAAAACCCGGTGGTTGTTCAACAAAAACTTCTTCATTTATAAATCCATTTAAAATGCACTTTTAACATCCATTTGAAATAAATTGATATGCATATGACATGCAAATGCAAGTAATAATCTAATTGCTTCTAAGTCTAGCTACAGGTGCAAAAGTTTCATCAAAATCAATTCCTTCTTCTTGATTATATCCTTTTGCAACTAATCTAGCTTTGTTTCTAATTACTATGCCATTTTCATCTAATTTATTTCTAAATACCCATTTTGATCCTATAACAGAATGATCTTTAGGTCTATCTACTAATGTCCAAACATTATTTCTAGTGAATTGATTTAATTCTTCTTGCATAGCTAACATCCAATTATTATCTTTTTCAGCTTCTTCAATAGTTTTAGGTTCAATTTGAGATACAAATGCAAGATGATTATTGATGTTTCTCATTGATGATCTAGTTCTTACTCCTTGAGATGGATCACCTATAATTAATTCCTTGGATGACCATAGGCATATCTCCAATCTCTAGGTAGATCTATATCATTATGATTAGTATCAATAACATCAACACTAGGAGAATCATTATCTTTAGCTTCTTGTTCATGATCTGAAGATACATCTATATTTAATTTTTCAATGTCTCTTTCTAGAATGTTTGTATCTTCCTCATCATCAATCTTTTTAACTTGATGCTAAAGATTCATCAAAATTACATGAATAGATTCTTCTACATTAAGTTTCTCTTGTTAAATACTCTATAAGCTTTACTAGATGTTGAATATCCTAAGAATATGCCTTCATCAGATTTTGCATCAAA